>CM040242.1:147846465-148169810 GCA_022545495.1 Chrysanthemum lavandulifolium
CAATTAAATTATCTTTCATAGATATATGCACCTTTATATTTTAAACAAACTTTTTTTTTCAAATATTCGCAGGAAAATCACTATATGATTTTGAAAATCACATGTGATTCAATTTTTACAAATCATGATTTTTTCAAATCGTATATGATTTTCTGAATCACATATGATTTGCAAAATCATATGTGATTTATTTCAATCTATTGGCATGAATGTTTCTCAGATTCGGATCAATATAAATCTACCGTATTCAATAGATCTAATAAATCAATTTTAGTTATCTATATTTTATCAAAATTAATAAAAATCATTTTCCACCTTTTTAAAAGCAACATATATTATAAACGGTAAATCTTCAAACGATAAAAATACATCATCGCGACAATTAAATTATCTTTCATAGATATATACGCACTTTTATATTTTCGACAAACTTTTTTTTTCAAATATTCCATGGGAAAATCATTTATATGATTTTCAAAATCACATGTGATTCAATTTTACAAATCATGATTTTTCAAATCATATATGATTTTACAAATCACATATGATTTGCAAAAATCATATGTGATTTATTTCCAATCTATTGGCATGAATGTTCTCTAGTTCAGATCAATATAAATCTCATATTACAATAGATCTAATAAATCAATTTTAGTTATCTATATTTTATCAAAATTAATAAAAAAATCATTTTCCACCTTTTTTAAAACAACATATATTCTGAAACGGTAAATCTTGAATAATAAAAATACATCATCGCGACAATTAAATTATCTTTCCATAGATATATAACGACTTTATATTTTAAATAATTTTTTTTTTCAAATATTCGTCAGGAAAAATCACTATATGATTTTCAAAATCACGTGTGATTCAATTTTACAAATCACATGATTTTTCAAATCATATATGATTTTACAAATCACATATGATTTGAAAATCATATGTGATTTATAAAATCAATTGATTTTCATAAATTACATATGATTTTTCCGGTAGAAATTTTGAAAACAAATTGTTAAAATATATAGAAAGATAATTTAATTCTCGTCACGATGGTATAATTTTTTTCACGTAACGATTGAACCTATGGTAAATTTGAAATCTATATTGAACTTTTGCTTGTTCTCTAGTTGTACATGATTGTCTTTATATGTCAATTCTGTTCTAATCTGGTTAACTGAGATTAAAACTCATATGTGCTTTTAAAATATATTGAATTTGACATTCAGATGCTTTAGCGACAAAAGTAACCTCAAACCAGATACAGAATTGCAGTTACAAAATATAAGTTCAAGAAGATGTCAATACTCAATACTATTCCCATGTCTTTTTAATATATAGTTGATTAGTCCGGCTTCAAACCAAACAAACCAAATAGAGAACTACTTCAAACCAAACAAACCAAATAGAGAACTATCATTAAAATTCTTAGCTAAATACAAGCTTTGTAAAAACTCTATAATGAATAACTAATCCTAACATAGCCGGTACTGGTTTAACTTGGTTCTTCAGTTTTATGGGTCCAAACTGATTTTTTTCCAACTCTTCAGAACCCATGAGTTCAGTCATCAAGTACACTATGGTGCAATGCATGAGTTAACAAACCCACACAACACATGGTTTCATATATGAATCTATAATGTACTCGTAACAAAAAGAATCAGAAGCAGCTCTCCCTTTAATTCCTCACCTACTACTACATTCCTACATAGGTGGCAGCTCTTTCACACAATCTAAAGCATCTGGAAGAAGCCTTTGATTGGCTGGCTTTAACCCCTTCTTCGACCACCGATTAACAAGAGCCAGTTCAATTCTCCGCACCTGTCAACATTCACAACAATTTGTGCATCAGTAGATCCAGGTATCAAACAAGCATAAATGTGGTGCCATTAGGTATAATCAAAGCATTCACAGCTGGCGTGTTACCAACTAATCATTGACACCATCTAGGCCGGCATATAATGTAACAAAAAGTAGTAATAATAGAAGCTTAAACACCATTAACAGAGTCATGAATAAGGCCAACAAATACATTACAAAAGAAATTAACCTAAGGATCCAAGTAAGATGAAATAGCCAATATCTTTTGTATTCAACTTTAATAACAAAATGTTAAATTTATAACAATTGGTTTAGGGATCAAGCTAGAACTTTATAAAGATGATATAGATGCAAAACAAACCTGCCTAACAATGAAAGGCTCCCCTGCAAGACTCAGTGGCGCAGTTAAAATGGTAAGAAAACCATTTCTGTTTCCATAGACTATATCTGTGAAGGGACGGTCACCCACCTGAAACAAGAAGTATTGATTTAATGTTCTATTCAAGTTTAATAGACAGATTGGAATTTCCTGGTAGCACTGGTACTATTATGATTTTTTTTTTCTCCTGGAAAAAATTGTACCATTATGAGTTTTGATGAATCACATCCAAAGTGTTTTTCAATTTCTTCTGCTGAACCAGCTGGCTTCTTCACCTCTGCAGTAAACAAACAAAACACAATTAAGCCACAAATTCTCTGCATTTAGAAATTTGCTTCAGGCTTCTATATAAACTTAGTTGGCTGTTGGGAAAACTCTCTTTATAGAAGTTCTATTACACCCTAAAATAACAGTTACAATGGCTATGTTAAGCGGAACATCATTTTTCAGGACTCTAATTAAGTCCGTTATTGCAGGTACAAACTGAAACAATAAAATGCCTGGCAAGTAAAAAATGTTAAATATACTTTTATACAGGAACATAATACTTCAGGAAAAAAGATAATCCCATCTTTTAGACCTATATCTATGCATTATAAGATCTATGTTCCTTCACTTCCTTAGACAACTGACTTTAAATTAAAAGAAATAAGGTGTTTACAAAGGCTGTGTTGTATGATTGTATTATTACTGTAGATATTAGGTTCAAAAGAACATTGGATATATGACATTGGGAATTTCTTAAATAACACAATGGCCAGTTTACAGTTATGGTTTCTAGCAACCTCTGAAGTGAAAGAACTGACAGTAAGCATTCCCAATCAACTTAGAACTTAAACTATAATGGCCCACAGTGATAGAGAGAAAGTTGCCCTAAACTTTATCAAATTTTACATGGTAACTAGCAGACTTTCCTGTCAGGCACGAACTTTGAACCACAAAAGAGAAATGACAAACAAAACCAACAAAGTAGCAGATGTTCTATGTAACTGGTAATCCTCATTGTTGAAACTCTTAATTTAAACAGTCTGCCAGGTTGCATACTAAAGTTTCAACTTCTTTTTATCATTTCTCAGTTCTATAATCCAAGTCGGGTGTACAGCAAAACTCTGAAAAACAAGTTACTAATCCAAGCAATTCGTTTTATACACATCAAAGAATATACAAACTTCCACCAACAAGGTGCAGGTATAAGCATGTGGTAATACCTCCTATGGGGCCAGTTAACACATGAGATGTATTCTGGGTTCTAAAAAACAAGGTCATATTGTCATAAGATCACATATATAAGAAATATCAAAATCCTTATAAGTTCATAAAGGTTGGATCGTTGGAACAGCATGTGACAATGAAATTAAACCAGGTCAGGATAGTTACAACCATACAAAGCACATTAATGCAAGTGCAACCTTTTCAGGTGGTCGGATTATCACAGGCCTTTCTTTGAGCCTTTGTCTAGAATTCTTAACGAAAATCTTCTTACTAAAGCCTTAATTACCATAATCCAGGCCTTTCTACATAACCAATTTAAGCGCTATCAAGCTGCCATAACATAGTTCCGTCACCCTTTCCAATTTGTAAGAGATTTCAGACAGGCATCTACCTTCATCTCAAACGACACATAATTATATACAAGGTATCACCACCCTCATGTTAAGTGTGGTATGATGGAAACACCACCCTCGTGTTTTAACGGCAAGAGTTCACTAATTTCGCATATATTGCACAATATCATTGTTTATTCAATATAGAATACTGCTAAACAATATATCAACAAGTCACGTCATCGATTCTATAAACAGTAGGCGCGTTTCCTACCTAGCTTTCATTGTCACAATTCAATGTCGTTTACTAGGCTTATATAGTCTTGATCAAATTATGATATCAAACATCAAAAGCAAGCAAATATTAAAAACTTAATCAATATAAGCAAAACAAATTGACTTAACTACTTACCATGTCTAATCACTCGAATCCCGATAACAAACTCAAGCGCCCGAGCCTTCCTTCCATCCGGATCATACTCCTGAAGCCCTAATCACAACCAAATTCCAACAATCACACATCACACAAAAAAACAACAAAAAACGATCCAAAACCTCAAAAAACCAAATTACCAGCAGAGTTACTAAAAACCGCCACATTACTCCCGAAAACCGCTTTACAGCTCTCCACACTCTCCGAAATAAGACCCCACAACGCTAACGAATACGGCACAGTAAGCGTATTATCCTTATAAAAAAACAACACCTTCATACCCCTTACTCTTCAAAGCAGCCCAATCTATATACCTAATATCCTTAACAGACAAATGTGGCATAACCCAATTCCTATTCTTAGTAATAACCGAAACCGAAAACATTAAACCTTCAACATTGATTCTTTGTCTTATAGTTGCTTTTATATCCGCCCACCACATGTTTAATAAATTGCCAATACTGTTTCTTTCACTTATTTCTTTACTCAAATCTTGTTTATTTTGGATTTTAAAAGATGGGTTATCTATAAAGATTGGTGTAGAGTCGATATCATCTATAAAGTTTTGATCTTGAAGGTTATTTTGGTGATCTTGGTGATTGTCAATGGTGTAAAAGATGCTTTTGGGGTAATGGGTATCTGTGGTTTTGATGGATTTAAGAAGATGGGATGATGATTTTAATGAAGATTTGTTAAAGGGTTTGATTGGGTTTGTGAAGAAACAAGAATGGGGTAAAGGGGGTAATGTTGTATAGAGCATGACTTTGCTATTTTATTTAGGTGCTTTGGAAAGATGGACATTTTTCTAATGTAAAACAACCCACACTATTTGGAATTGGTTGAGAATTGTGTTTTTTGTTTGCACATTCAGACCGACTTTGTCAAGGATTTCTGGCCATTGGTCCTATTTAGGTATGGATGGGGTTTAGCATGTGTCTTACTCTTGTTTGACCTTGATTCCATGTTTTTTTCTTTGTGACATAAATATTTGTTCTTACCTATGAATATCAGCAAAAAGGCTTTACTATGCTATAAGGATGTGAATCCAAAGGGGTGTTTTATGGCTATCGGCCCATTTTCACTGTATAATCTGATTTTTATTATTTGAAAGCTTTATTTTTAGATTAATTATCTGATTACGCCATGAATTTTCAAAATTTCTAATGTTAGTGTATCTAATTTTCGAAAATATTATCATCACCCATTAAACTTTGATGTTGTGTTTCATTATTACCCATATGGGCTATATTTACCCAGAAGCAGGGTTCTGCAAACCTGTTATGTCAGACGAAGCATTCAATAAACTTTTAAAAAAAACTTTCTTTATTAAAACTTTCTTAGATGGGTCAGCCCATTTTTCAGATCGGGTCAAGCCCATTTCTCAACTTTCTCCTTCGGATCTCATTTTCATCAATATAATTATTTATAAACCTTTTATTTCAATTATTCTGGATCCTTTAATCAATCGTTTAATTTTGCGGGTTTTGTCATAATTTAGTAATTGAATGTTTCATTGATTTGATTTGAAATTTTAATTGTTTCAATTTGAACTTATTATTATGAACCACGATTTTATGTTTCATGTTAAAATTTGGGGCTTTGTGATAATTGATTAATTGAATGTTTGATTGATATGATTTGAGCTTATTTCATGAACCTAATTCAAATGAATTGCTTAATTGATATGATTTGAACTGATTAACCGCTTGAATTTGAACTTACTATGTCTTATTAATTTGGGGGTTTTGTGATATTTAGGTAATTGCATGTTTGATTTATGTGATTTGATTACCCGTGGTCACAATACAAATTTTACGGCTTATTGCGAGAATTATGGGCTTATGTAAGTTTATTATGGCACAAATAAACTTATAATCTAAGTAGTTATATGTGGTCACATGTGGGTCACAGATGGTGAAAGCAGTCATATAGCTATAATGAAGTGTAACATCAAGTTTTATGGTTGATAATAATATTTTGAAAGATCGTTACCTAGCATTAGAAATTTTGAAAGTTCATGACCAATCAGAATTAACCCTTATTTTTAGCCACATTTTTTTTTTTTTTTTTTTGTTCTTTACTTTTTATTTAAAAAATTACATGGTCAGACGCATCCAAACCATGTGACTTATAAAGGATCGAAATTTTCACTTTTACCCGGATGGACCACTTGTCATGAACCAAATAGCGAGACCAAACACCTCAACACATGTCGACTTGTGAACAAAGTAGAAACCAAAAAAAAAAAAAAAAAAAAAAAAAACCTAATGTGCATGTATGTCATCGGTCGCGATGCCTTTTTCGAGACAAACCAAATTTTCGCGACTTATTTGTTTTTATTTTTTGTTTTTTTTTTTAATTTGTTATGAAATGATATTTTTTGCAATCTTTGTACACGTTTTAGTATATGTATTGGTTGCATAAAATTTTGTTGGTTAGGTGATTTGCGTTCTCGCAACAAACTAATGATTGTCCAAAATGGAGTTAATATGGATGAGATATCGTGTCTTAAAGTGAGTCGGTGGTGAGAAATTGAGTTTAAAATTATAATTGCAATTTGTGTACACGTTTTAGTATCGATATCGTTGAAAAGATTATTGTTGGTTAGCGGGATTTGTTCTCCTTGATAAGGTCTTCGCAAAGAGCTAGACGGAGTGCATCTTCACTTATACATACATTCGCACAACTTGAAACACTACTGTCTAACGTAATTGTAGGACCTTGAATATATCAACCTTATCACTTTCCCAAGCTTACCAAACGAGTACAACACTTAAATCACTATGCGTAAATGTGAAGAAAGATTAAGATGGAAAAATGGTGACTTGATATATATGTGTCGTGTATAAAGGAGAGAAAGATGAAAAACAAGATGATGTTTATTTCAAAGAAAAACACATACAAACACACTCAAGCACACCCCTCAACTGACACTTTGAGGGGTACTTATACTAAGAGATAAAAACGCCCTATGGGCTTCGTGTGGGCTTGGATTGGGCTTGGGTTACATGAACTTATAAAAGGCTAGCTTAACTTAACTAATACCCATTTAGCTTAGCCCAATCCATGAGCCCGTTGACTATTCTATTGCGATATCTAACACACGTTACAAAGTTCCTAAGCGTGAATGACCATCACTTCTATTAATTATTATCAGGCTAACAATCTACCCCAGGGGTGGTCATTCAAAAGATGCTCCACTTGATTAGGTCTTTACTTTCCTTGAGCTTGAACTTTGTGTGTAGATATAGAATAGTCTTGATTTTCGTTCCTTCATGCTTTGTGATCGATTAATGGTGTTATCGCCATTTGTCAACTTCTTTGGTTAGGTGTCTCCATGTCTTTCTCCACCATGCTCACACTTCTTTTGACTTTGAATTTCCAATGATGAAGTTCTATAGTCTTTAAACTTTGAAGATTCTTTGACATTGACGAAGAATAATCTTTAACTTTGTGTTGCCTTTGAATTTGATGAGAACTTCATTTGTTGGTATGAGCATGTGGAGAATCGCACGATCTCTTCCTCCCATGAGCATCCATCGTGACTTCCAGTGCGATCGCGAACACCAATTGATCATTTTAATCTTTTCTTAAAGAATTGATTACTACAATTGTTCTCTTGATGAATGTCTTGATTCCATTCACCTTGGTCGGGCGAATCACCGTCCGAATCCCTTAAGGACAGATTGGCATTACGTTGAACAAGTTCAAGTAAAGACCCACATCTTGATTCGATTCGTGAAAGGAATCTCCTTAGCGGATTTCCGGACTTACGAGGTTCGAGCGTGGAGGATGTTAAACATAGTGTGAAAGCACATCTCTAATTCTTACAAAGGTTGTTCCAAGCTGGAGGCCCTCGAGAAGGCTAACACGACATACCAAGTACATCTACGGTTCATGTGAGTCATTGAAGTGCGAAGCATCACTTCACGATCGTAGACCGTTCGAGACACACTAAGCGTAATCCATAAAGAATTCTGAAGTGACTGCCGTCGAGTACATTTGATGTTGACCACGGCAGAATTTCCATTCAATCACTGAGGATTACAATTGTAAATCCTCTCATAAATGTTCAGGTAGATTGCTAATATCTGCGTAGGACTCTAGAATATATCACTTGTGTCCTTATTGTTGAACAACAAGCGATGAATTGTCAAGTGTTCCTATGAGATCTTTTAATGAATCTCGTGGCTCTAGACTCGATTAGTGCGTTTTGGTTTCCTAAGCGGAGACTAGGGAGAGGGTCTCCTTCTTCAATACCAACAATCTCTAATAGAAAGTCGATAGATTATGTAGGGTTCCCAGTGAGAATGTAACAAATCCTTTTGAGAGGAATTGAGTGGCAAGAAGGTTTAGGTGTAGTCGTCATTGGGTCCATGGCGTCTTTTTCTTCAATACCCGGTGTCATCTAAGTGACAACCACTAGCGATGAATTGAACCCGGTTTACGCCCTAAGGTTGATAATGGAGGCTATTTCTTTTCACCCTTTTCATTACATTTCTTTTAATTCTTCAACCCCTTCTTTCTCCTTTCTCACATTACTCCTTTTTCAATCATACCTAAGGACTTCTAATACTAACTATGGGTATTGATGAGTGTGTAATACTCATCATTTTTGGTCAATCTGAACTATGAAAACATTTAAAATGCTCGAAATGCATCAAAATACTAAAATATCTCAAAATTGCATTTTATATGTTTCGGATGCAAAATGTTTAAAATCGGATGAAAATGAACTAAGTTTGCATAATTGGCGTTTTAGTCCCCCAAGTTTCAAAAGTTGTCGAAATAATCCCCGAGCACTTATTTTAAAGAAAAGTCACCAAAGGTCCTTTTAAAAATCATAAGTTGTCATAATTAGTCCTTTGGTGAAAAATGTCAAAAGTTTTGAGAAATTACAACTTTAGTCCACGAAATTTGAAATTGATGAAAATATCCTTTGAGTTTGAAATGACAATTTGGTCCTTAATTATTGGATGATGGCAAGAAAGGCCCTTGGATTACATTTTGAAGTTACATGTATGGTCCTTGGATTTCCAGCTTTTACACTTTTGGTCCTTGTGTTACTTGAATATCAAAACCAAACCGGATCCAAATAATACAAGCCCAATCCTACCCAAGCCCAATACCCTTTTTATCAACCGGTCCAAACCCGTTACCTAATATCACTACCCACGGTTTAAAATAAAACCGCTAATCCACTTACTGGGTTCCTCCCTCATCATCACACTAGCTGCAACTCTTCCCTACTCCATCATCATCACCTCCCTTATCACTCCACTCCACCAAACAACAAAAAGCATTAAATGCTTCTTCCTCTTAACACTCAATCCCTGTCCCAACTGGCTAAAAAGTTTTCCCGCCAAAAGCCATCAACGGCTAAAAAAGGCTCAAGTGATCCAAAGGCCAAGATTAAAAGTGGGAAATGCTCAGAGGACTAGTGGAAGACCATTTGATGTATAAATAAGAGAAGAGAAGAAGGGAGAAGAGTAGTCTTTAGTTTCAATTTTCATGTATGTCGTTTTTGTTTAAATGGTCTTAGTTTGTTTCTAAAGTTGAAATCTTAGCTTGTATCCTGTTACCTTAATGTAATTTGAACTCATTTCAATCTCAGTTTCAAGTTTGTAGCATTAATTCTCATGTTTGCAATTTTAAAGTCGAATTTCCAAGTTAAGTTTTGTTGAGCTAAAATTAGTACATTGGACTGATTAGGCTCATTTGAGCTTGTTATAGCTTATTGTGAGCTTAAATTTGTTTCAATCTTAAAATTTACTCAAATCTTAGAAACAGTCAACAAAAGTCAACTGTGATCAAATGGGGAGTTAAAATGGTTTAGATGCTTGTTGCAGAGCTGGAAATGGGGTGGAATCAATTAATATGGGTTGGTATGCAGTTGGAATTGAGTTGAGTTAGATCTGATTTGGGTTGATATCAGTGTTAGGATAGTGGTTAATTAATCTCAAGAGCAAACCATAGTGGTTGGACCACTTGTAAGTCAATCTGCTTTTTAAATTCTTAATCGATAGTGTAGAAGTACTTAAGTGTTGTTTAATATTGCTTGATATTGTTAGTTCTTGTTTTAATCTTAATCATTTACGTCATTAGTCTCATAATCGATATTAGTTTGCATCTATAGTTCGATTGGATATAAGCATTGTTTTGATGTTATTTTGAAATCATTAAAGTATAATTTTGTACTCACGAATCTGGTTGAGAGCTAAGTAGGCTTGAGTCATTGTCTGAGTTGGATATTTGCATATCGATTGTCTTAATTAGTGTTTGGATCGGTGTTCAAGCACCTGTATGAGGTTTGTTCATTGGCTAAAACACTCGTTGCTTTAGGCTTATTAAGCTCAATTGTATTCATTGCGGTCATCAAATCTCGATTGCATACACTCATAGTCAAAATCACCATGAATCATCCTAAGTTCATGTACATTAGAAATTTGTGAGATCATAAGCTTGATTTGTGTCCAAATATCATTAGAGTAGCTTGCATTAGTTTCATTTCACCATAAAACATCATATTAGTTCATAAAATTGAATCAAATCTCATTTAAGTCAAACTTTGCAAAACGTCAAAAAGTCAAAATTTGAAAACCTCGGTTTCACCCAACTTGGGTGATTTTAATGGATTCATTTCGGTTTAATTCGGGTGAAACTTTGGGTTTAAAACTTCAATTGGTCTAGTTTGTAAAATGATTTTGTATAATTTTAGTAATTTTCTATAAGCTCTAAATTAGCTTGTCAAAAGGTCAAAAGTGCCTGCTGTGATGAGCATAGTCATCGAAGCGGTTTCTCGGGTTTTGCAGAGCTTGTCAAAAGCTCAACCGAGCTTATCTCGGGCTCATTTTGGTTTCTAAGTAGCTAGCGGTCTTCTTGAGACTCCAATATCTGGTTTTGATTTCGACTTATTGGGTAGCTTATTTTTAAGGTCGCAGTAGTAGCTAAAAAGCATTTAGCACTTGATTTTCTAATACATCAAATCATGGCGCTTAGCACTTAAGAGGTTTAGGATAGTGGTAATTAGTTGCTTTCTAGTAGTTTTAGCTTATTATAGCTTCGTGATAAGTTGGTGCTCATTTGGTACCTCTGGTCGATTTTGAGTGCTTATTTATAAGCACTTGTCACCTGATTCCATATTCTCTCACATAAGCTACTGTTTTACATTTTCTCAGATTTAGAATATTATTTTAGAGTTTTCTGAATTTTTCATAATTTTCCAAAGACTTTGTTTGCTATTTTTCCTCATTTAAATCGGGTTTTAGGACTTTTAAATTAGATTTTAATACAATTAAATCGGAAAAACCTCAAAAAATAAGTTTTCATTTTTCCTAGGTTAAGATAAATATAAAAAGCAAAAAATAATTTTTCCAGTTTTTCTTAGTTAAATTTGTAATTTTAGCCATTTAATTAGTTTTAAATAGTTTTTAATTCATAGAAAATAGAAAATAATCGAAAAATACAAAATTAGTTTTGAAAATTCTCTTTAGTTATTTTATATTTTTCTAAGTCATAATTTCATTTTTCTAGCTTTATTTCATATTTTCTTATATTTTAGGGTATTATTAAATAGGTAAAAATAGTTTTTAATTAATAATAATTAAATAAATAGTCATAATAATAATTTTCTTTTTCTAAAAATTTTCTCTTATCATTAGGTTTGTAAAAATATCATTTTTATATTTTTAGGATTAATATTGTTTCAGTTTCACATTTTCTTTTGTACGTTACGTAGTTTTTAATTTAAATTTATAAAAGAAAAATCAAAAACATTAGATTTTAAAAATAGTGATAGCGTTTATTTAATATAATTTATCTTTTTAATTTTCTTTAATTTGCATTTAAGCCCCTGTAATTTATAAACTTTCTCTTTAGGTATAATTATTCATAATCATAACCTTTTCCGTTCAAATTCTCCCGATCACTATTCGTTTGATTATTGAAGGCATTTCGTTGGGACTTAACGACACAGGAAACACTATACTCCTCTAGATCTTCATTGCATTGGTGTCCAATTGTTTGAAGTTTATTACGGTTGACCATTCACAAGTGGTCGACATGTGATAAAACTTGACGGTTTACCACCGATCAAATTTTAGCGCCATCCCGAGAGTCATGCTAATTAGCTTACGCTTAGCAGATTAGTGATTTGAATATTCACTCCTTGTTCATACCATCTATATCTATATATTTTCTTATAAAATCCAAAAATCCAAAACATCTTAAAACGTATAAAACACAAAATTATTTTTCTTTTGTTTCTATATATATATAAAAGATAAAATACAAAAAGATTTGTCGTTTTCTTTGTTTGATAATAACAACATAAAAAATTACCACCGCAAACCAAGGCAGTGTACTACCTAAGCTGGGGTACGACCATAATAAGTTCCCAACCAAAGATTAAAACTTGCATTTGTGTCCTTGTGGTGGTGTACCTTTTCAAAGAAGCCATTCATCTTGTGATTATTGGTTTAAGTTCACTGTCGTTTTGCCTCGATATTGTTTTAATTGGATTTGTTGTTATTCTATTTTTCAACCCCATAAAACTCAAAAAGATTCTTCTTTCCCCATTTTTCATAATTCCCTTGGCTCTGAGATTCCTTAGAGTTAACTCTAGTGCATGCGCGCTCGTTCTTCTAGATCATTGAGTCCTTTTCGTGATCTAGCAGAAATTCTAGAAGACGTTCTCGTGAGCGTCTTGCCCGAATAGTCGAACCCGAGATTCGTACTATTTCAAACAACAATATGGCGAGACGAGCGAACTATGGCGGAAATGCTCCGTGCACCCACCGAGGGTTATGGAGATGCCATCATTTTACCAAAGAATCAATTCGATCACTTTGAATTGAAGACACATTTGATCCACTTGTGTCTACAAATCAATTCCACGGGTTTGATCGAGAAGGCCGTATGCACACATCCGTTGGTTTAACAAGTTGACTTCAACTATCAATTTCAAGGATGTGCCACAAAAAGTAATCAAGTTGATGCTATTTCCATTCTCACTTGAGGGACGGCCGGTTGGTGGAAAAGAACCCCTCGATCCATCGAAACTTGGGAGGATCTTGTTCAAAAGTTTGTCAATTATTTCTTTCCTCCATCAAAGACGACTAATCTTAAAAATGAAATTTCGGATTTCGTCAAAATTTCGATGAAAACTTTGGAGAGGCATGGGAGAGATTCAAAGATATCCTCGTGAAATTCCCCATCATGAATTCACGGAGCTTGACAAGTTAATATCTTTTATAATGGGTTGAGCAGTAACGATCAAGATTCTTTGAACGCAGACATGGGTGGCAATATCTTGAATCGTAAGTGATCTGCGCAAAACCGTCAAGTCAAACAGACTTAAAGCGACAAGCACAAATGCAATGAAGTCCGGAGAATACAATGAATTCCGGGTCGTTTAGTCGAGGAGACTCAATGGTGTGTTAAACAAACTCGAGGATAGAATGATCACTAAGGATAGTGATGCAGTAAAGGTTATGATTAGAAATATTACACTCTGATTGCTTGGAATAGAATTGGACACAATTGGAAAGCACAACAATCGAAGAAAGAAAGCGTGGCGTAAGTTTTAAAACTACGTATCGCACAAAATAAAAAGTGAAAACTAAGAAATAAAAGGCCTAAAAATATAAAAATGACATTTTTGGAATCCTAAAAATAAAAGAAAATTATTAGAAAAGGAAAATTATTTTTAACACTATTTAATTAATTATTATTAATTAAAAACTATTTTAACTATTTAATAAATACCCTAAAATAGAGGAAAATAGGAAATAAGGCTAGAAAAATAAACTTATGATTCTGAAAAAATCTAAAATACTATAAAACTAATTTTAAAACTAAAAATATATTTTTCACACTTTTATCTAATTATTACTAATTAATAACTATTTAAAATACACTTAAATACTAGAAAATAGAAAATAAACTTGGAAAATAAAATTTTAACTTTGAAAAATCTAAAATATGATAAAACTAATTTTAAAACAGAAAATATATTTTTTAGACTTTTTAATTATTTATTACTAATTATTTATTATTTATTAACTATTTATAATTATAATAAATACTAAACAGAAAAGGAAAAATATGAAACTTTTTCTAAAAATACTTTATGATAACAGAAACCTAAGAAAAATAGAAAAACAAGATTTGCTTATTAAAAAGTTGAAAAGAAAAATCAAAAAGCTAAAAAATCTTAAATAAACGCTATCACTATTTTTATATTGATGTTTTGTGATTTTATTTTGAAAACTACTTATATACTAATAATATGAAACTTTAACAAAGACAAAAATTTACAAATTACAAATAAGCGATTTGAAGACTAAAAAGCCCAACAGTGCTTAAATAAGCTTATTTAATGGAAATAAGCTCTAACAAGCTTACAATTTGAAACAAAAGCTCAAAATAGATTCAAACAAGCTTAATAAACGAAATGAAGCTAAAAGATACCAAGAAGCACACCGACAAGCTATGAATAAGCTAATAAGCACTTTGCTTTTCACAAAAGTGGAGATGAGCTTTAAGCCCTTAGCGACCCTAGCTAATAAGCTCAAAGTGAAATCTTGAGCTTGACAACTCAAGAGGACCAGGTTGGCTTTCCAAAGAACTAGAGAACTCAAGATTTGAAGCACTAACAAGCTCAATGCAAGCTTATCAAAATGAGCACAAATTACATGCATGGGATGACGATATGCAGACAAGTACCCAAGAAAAGTCGACTAAAAGCACTTAAACAGTGAGAAACCAAGAACTAGTATTTTCTATTTTTATACACCACCAAACTTTAATACCCCAAGAGATTATAAGCTGAATCTATTTAATAAACCCACGGTGAAATTCCCAAGTTTATTCAAAACGACCCATTGAGAATTTGACTTTTGTGAAACTAAAGTTGACCAAAATGGATTTTGATATGATCTAAAGTACTTAATATGTTATGTTAAGATGAACTAAGGCGATTTAAGCAAGATTATCAACTTTCTAACACAAAATGATGATCATAGATCATGAGCGCCAACATGGACTCACAAGATTAACTTAAAGCTTATTTTGACTTTTAAGCTTATAAGAACTAGTTTTCTTGACTAAATTGAGTTTATAGACACTAAAGTAACACAGAGCAAGAACAAACAATAACTCAAACACACTATATCACAGTTTGAACTAGCAAATCCAAACACCCTTATTGAAACCGGTTTGATGATTTTCAAAGCAACTCATATATTTAAAACATGAACTTGATTCCAAATCTTTTATAATCACTTGTTAAGACTTATAAAGCTTTAAACAACCACCCTTACAACATAAAACTTAAAATGACCAAAATATAATTTTAAGCATCAAATGGAATTTTATAAAATACAAATTTGCAAGAACAAGCTACTAATTTAAAAGCTTAGATAAACTTAATTATGACTAATAAACACAAAGAAAGCGAAATATTAGCTAATAAACCACTACAATAGTAAAATGCCAAATTTATCAAAAGCTTACAAATGCTTCCAATGCTTAAAAGCGAGAACCAAGATCAATGAGCACCCCTATAAACACCAATAAGCTACTAACCCAAGGCCATCCATTATATACCCCTGCCCAATTGTGAACACTTCCATGGAACCTTTTTTATTTTTCAAGTATTTAATTGGTATTTTGTGATTTTTCTATTTTGACTCTCAACTGAATTTTAAGATAACTAAAAGCTTCAATGAGCTTTCTAGGAGCTTAAGTGACCTATTCTAGTCCATACAAACAACTGAAAACAACATTTGATCCAACTTGAGATTTTGCATAAATATGAAATTGCATAAACTCAAATACACTTTGATACTTGAATTAAAGTTTCACGAGGCTTTATTATATGAGAATAACTTGAAATACAAAGTTTTTAAGCTTAAAACATAAAGCGAAATTGAAAATTAACTAAAACGACTTGAAAAGAAATATTACTCTAGATAGCTTTTACAATGCATCTCTCCACTTTATAGACTTTTCAGAATCCTTGATGTACTCAGATCTTTCCCACCAAACTTGAGCCCTTGGATCACTCAAATTAATCATAACCGTACATCTTGCTTTTTGGCCAATTTTCTTCAAAGCGGTTTTAATCATTTAATGAATTTGGTTTAGCCAATTAAGAGTTTTTGGAGTGTAGAGTTGGAGGGGACATGGAATGGGAGGGGGGTTGAAAAAAGTGGAAAACCACCTCTGGTTTTGAATATCTGGGTTGGGAGAGCAGAGCTCTGGTGTTTACGGTTTTTGAGCGCGAGGGTGGGTTTTGACTTTGGTGACCGAAGAGTATTAATAACAAAGGGGTCACAATTGGTTTGGCCAGGGCCAAAATGAGTTGTGGACTGGGGGGTCAAGGTTCAAGGGTCAAAGGCAGTTGGGTTTGGGCTTGTAATAGTTGGGCCGGATTGGATTGGATTAGACAAAGGGTGTCCGTTTGGTTTGTGTATTAAACAAGGACCAAAAATGCAAATTGCCAAACTTCAAGGATCGAAGTGCCATTATTCCAAACTTCTCACAAGGACCAATTTTGACAAACATTGATAAAACAAGGGCCCTTTTGCATAAAATCCATTTTCAAAGGTCCAAGGACTATTTTGTAATTTTCCAAAGTTAAGGGACCTTTTCGCCAATTGACCAAAGAATCATTCAAGGATCATTTTAAACAACTTAGAATACTTGGGACCTTGAATGATAAATTTCACATTTTTGAATTTCGAGGACTAGATTTGACAACTTTTAAAACTTGGGGACTAAAGCGCCAATTTTGCAAACTTTATACATTTTCATCGATTTTGATATTTTTGCATTTAAAACACATAAAACAACGATTTGTGATAATTTGATCATTTGATGTGTTTCGAGTGTTTCGGATGATTTTGAGTTTAGATTATCACAAAAATGATGAGTATTTGGATGACTCATCAATCCCCCACATTGAGATATTGCTAGTCCTAGCAATGATTTGAAAAACCTTGATGGATTTATCTCTTTACCAAAAGCCATCATACGGAGTAGCCAATTGTTTTGATTCAAGTAAGAATCTTGGTACAACGATAACCGGATGATTTATTGGCAAATCATAAACCATATAACGGTTTGATGTGTCTTTACGAGGCCGTACCTTACGGACTAGCCAACTCTTAGATAAATTATCGAATTATCTTTGGTGAGTGAATACCAATTATGGATTTTCCACTTTGCCTTTACCACAAGCCATAACCTTGCGGGCTAGCCAACTCATTATCTTTTGAGGATGATGGGGAGTGAGGAACCATACAATTTTGGGCAAATTGCAAGCCATATAAACGGATTTGAGAAATCTTTACCAAGAGCCGTTTGCTCTGGATTAGCCAATCCTTTTGTCTTCTGAGACAAAGCGGATGATAACAAATGAGAAAGTGTAGAACACTTACTCCAAAAATTTTTGCCAAAAGCGGGAATTGGGTAGATAATATATGAAATTCGTGAGAATTCCCCCACACTTAGAAATGAATATTGCCCTCAATATTCAAAGTACTGCAGTTATGCCGAAACAAAAACGTAAAGGGAAATACTACGGCCATTATTTAGAAAGGATTTTTTTTTTTTTTTTTTTTTTTTTTTTTTTTTAGAAAGAATGAGAATATACAACGATGTTGGGAAACTCCCCACACTAGTGGTAGAAAGGGGTTAAGAAGGCGAATTATGGGTGAAAACCCATATGGTGCGTGCTAATGTTTTTGATTACCGAGTCACTAGCTTGACTCGATCCCGCATTCATTGGTTCATGGGAAAGTAGCATTGGAAAACCAATCTCGATCGGACTTTCATTCACAATGTTAATAAACACATGAACATCGAAAGTTCCACTCCGACGAGATACAACCGGTATTTTAATAGTAGCAACTATAAAGGATAATACCGGGGTCAAAATGGTGTCCTCATTCCGAAAGAAAGGGAAAGTGCAACCACACCATGTGAAGAATGGAATAAATATATGCATTACAATGCATGTCCATTCTTCATTAGAAAAGTAAATCACCATTCTTGACATTTTTAAGCTTAAACTTGAAGCTTGTATGGTGATTATCAAAGGAGTTTCGGAAGGGAGGATTTGGGACGATTCTTCGTTTAATAAAGCTGATAAGAAAAGGATGTCCCCTCTGAATCAGTAATTATCATCAACCCTGTTGGGATTGATTCATCACTTAGAAAAGCATCGACTTCTTTCCAAAATTATCATCTTCCTCATCCGGATTGAGGAAGGAATGGAAAAGTCGGAAACAATTGGATTAGGGATGAAACGGATGATGGATCTCCATGAAGCAACTTCTCAATGAGAAGTATGTCCCTTCGATATCAATTGGAGCATGATCAATCTCGAGGCAGAATCACTAGCCAAGTATGCTTCAATCTCATCCAAGATGGGTCGCTTCCCTCAAAGGTGAGTGAGAGAAGAGTAGAATTGGCTATGATATGTTGATTTTCAAATATGATTGGATCCTTGGAAGAGAATTCGGTTTCATCCAGAGTTAACAAACTCAATACGACAAAGCGATTCCGGAGGTGGGACAAGTGGTGTGCTCTTAGAGCTAGCGATTTCCACCACTTCAGATGAAGTCTCGACTCAAGATCATCATCATCAAGAATACTCGACATCTTTGGTACAACTTTCAAACCATTTGTTTGAACCGGGTTGATTTTCATAGCTTTTTAGCTCAAAGCGTTTTGGTGAACACTCTTAACAGTGAAATTTGAGAGTGTTGCATCGATTCTTTTGGATTTTGATCGATTGTGGCAACACTATGTTTGTTCGAGGTTTGGAGTTTGGTTGATATTCAGCGTGAGTTCTTCGTTATCAACCCGTAAAGTCGACTCTTCAAGTGAATACATCGATTAGAGCACGGCTCGTTCTCAAGAAAGCTCTCCTAAGATGGGGAACTCTTGGATCCGCATCAAAGTTTACTACAACAAAGTCGGTGGGAAATGAAACTTCCTACCTTTACCACGACATCCTCGGCTATTCCAAGTGGACGAGTTATTATGCAGATCCGCTAGCTCGAGAGTCATACAAGTAGGAGTAAGTTCGGGGAGAAAGTTTCTTCCATCGAGAGTGGCATGAGGTTAATGCTAGCGCCAAGATCGGCCAAGGCGAGCATTGAACCATCCCAAGAAATCACATGGGATTAAAAACTTGCGGGGTCTTCAAGCTTTTGGGAAGCTTTTAAGAAGGACCGAGCATTGCTCATTGAGAGGGGTTTAGCCATTTCGGATAACTTATCTTTGTTGCTTAGTAACCCTTTAAGAGTGGATGCAAATTTGGGCATGAGAACAAGAGCATCAACGACTTATATCAAAGTGCAATTCATTGAAAATTTGAAAATTTTTTCCATTTGCTCTTTGGTTTTGTCTTTAAGCTTCTCATCATGCATTCTAGATGGGTAAGGAAGAGAAGATTTGGATTTCTCAAGGAGCTCAGGAGGTTCAAACACAACTCCTTGATTGGGTTTCTGGACAACTTGAGGTTGGACTCACCGAAGGTAGGGCGTGTCTGATGCCGTGGGCTTGAATAATGCACCTTGTCCGTAGTGTCCTTGGTAACTTGATTCATTGGCAGGTGGAGGTGGCATTGGAGTCGTGGGTCCATTATGTTTTGGAGGTTCACCGTCCACTACCTTAGGAAGAAGAGGAAGAGAGGTAGTAGGAACAAGCAGTCCGATGTATGAAACACCACTTGGTTGTGATCGCCTTGGCATCGCCCCTCGGGTTAGCGATCGTGTTGCTCGGTAAAGTGCACAGGCAGGGTCGATCATTTAAAGACTTCTTCGGATCGACAATCGGTGACCAACAACTGTTCATTTCATCTTGGGATTTCATAAAGCGCTTGATAACTCATCGGATGATGGTCTGGAGGAGTAATGACGGGAGGAGCTGGAGGGACAATTTGAGGTCGTATGTTTTGATTATGACCAAAATTCCCTTGATTAGGATTCATATTCCCATGAAATTGATTCCTCGATTGAAATTGTTTTGATGAGGGTTCCTTGATGTTGGAAACCTTGATTGGGTCGAGGATAGAAATTACCTTGGTTTTGATAACCTTGGTTCATTCTTGGTTGGTTCGATTCGGTTTTGCATGTTGTGATTTTGGTTAAAACCGGGTGGTGCTCGATTAGTGTTAGCACGGTAGTGTGGTTCATTTTGAGGACGGTATTGATTACCTCCTTGTTGTGAACTACCGGCTAGAGCATTTGCTTCAAAAGGACTACCATAGGTGGCGGTACAATTGTAGTAAGCGTGAGGACCACCACAAGTGACACAACTCTCAACTTTCTTCACTTCAACATGTGTTGGTGGGTGAGTGAAGGAGACTTTCTTCGGTTAGCAAGAACCAAAGCACGAACAATGTCGTGAGTTTATCAATCTTAGCATCGGTGCTAGATGTACTCACTGGGGATGAAGAAGAAGGCCCGGCATTAGGCGATATGTCTTAGCTACGAAAGGACGGACTGAGATTTGTTCTCAATGATCGCAAGGCCTCTTTGGTGGTCTTGCTCAGAAATACCTCCGCGGAGGCATTCAAAGAATCTTGATTGGCACTGATTGAGACCATTGTAGAAAGTATCCATTTGCATTAACTCGGTAAAACCGTGATGCGGACACTCATGGCAACTCTTTGTAACGATCCCATGCCTCCCGAATGACTCATCAAATCTACGAGAAAATTTCATTATCTCATTCTTAAGACTTGTGGTTCGGGATGGAGGATAGAACTAGTTAACGAACTTGGTGACAAGATCTTCCCATGTCTCGATAGAGCGAGGGGTTGTTTCTCAAGCCAATTCCGGCTTGTCCCTACAGAAAATGGGAGCGAGAAGAAGCTTGATAGCTTCATGCGGGACATTCTTGTACTTGATGGTAGATGCTATCTTGTTAAACCATCGAATGTGTGCATGAGGATCATCCCGCTCAAAACCATAGAATTGGCTTTGGGTTACTAGATTGAGCAACCCGGTTTTGAGCTCGAAAGTGTCGACCACGATGGTGGAACAACAATGGCATCTCCGTAACCCTCGATGGGTGCTTGGAGAAGCTCATTCATAGGTTTGTCTTACGCCATTTCGCGGAGAGGTGGTGGTGGTAGGCGTTCCTCGATCCTGGTGAAGGAGGTGAGCGTCCTCTACGTCACGAGGAATGTTTCCAAGTTCGAGAAAGTGGACTTGTAGAGCGGAAGAACGAGTGCGCATGCACTATGTATAAAAATCGATTTTCAAAACAAATGAGGCAAAACACAAGTGAACTTAACCAATAATCACAAATGAAATGGCTTCTTTGAAAAAGGTACACCAAATCACAAGTGACACAAAGGCAAGTTTTAAATCGATGTTCGGAACTTATTAATGGTCGCACCCAGTTAGGTAGTGCTTGCCTTGATTTTCGTGGTTGATTTTATGTATATTTTAAGTACCACTGAAAAGGCGTAGGTAAGATTTGTGCGGATGGGTTTAAAACTTTTGGACAATATTTTTGTTATCGTCCCGTTTAACCAAATCGTATCTCTTGAGAATCACCTTAAAGAGAATACAAAATAGAAAGCGTTCGATTGTTTTGTTGTTTTATATTTTTGGTGTTTTAACACTTTAGGAAAAGTGTTAATGAACTTTTGGTTTTCTTATAACTTTACAAAAACTTTTACAAGCGGTGGGTATGTGCAACAATGGATCGAAAATGGCTAAACACACGCTAAAGCCTCCCGTGGCGCTAAAATTTTGATCTGCGCAAAACCGTCAAGTCAAACAGACTTAAAGCAGCTTAAGCACAAATGCAATGAAGTCCTGGAGAATACAATGAATTCCCGGGTCGTTTAGTCCCAAGGAGACTCAATGGTGTGTTAAACAAACTCAGAGGATAGAATGATCACTAAGGATAGAATGATCACTAAGGATAGTGATCTGTAAAGGTTATGATTAGAAATATTACACTACAGATTGCTTGGAATAGAATTGGACACAGAATTGGAAAGCACAACAATCAGAAGAAAGAAACGTAAACGTAAGTTTTAAAAACTACGTATACGCACAAAATAAAAAGTGAAAACTAAGAAATAAAAGGCCTAAAAATATAAAATGACATTTTGGAATCCTAAAATAAAAGAAAATTATTAGAAAAGGAAAATTATTTTAACACTATTTAATTAATTATTATTAATTAAAACTATTTTAACTATTTAATAAATACCCTAAAATAGAGGAAAATAGGAAATAAGGCTAGAAAAATAAACTTATGATTCTGAAAAATCTAAAATACTATAAAACTAATTTTAAAACTAAAATATATTTTCACACTTTTATCTAATTATTACTAATTAATAACTATTTAAAATACACTTAAATACTAGAAAATAGAAAATAAACTTGGAAAAATAAAATTTTAACTTTGAAAATCTAAAATATGATAAAACTAATTTTAAAACAGAAAATATATTTTTAGACTTTTTAATTATTTATTACTAATTATTTATTATTTATTAACTATTTATAATTATAATAAATACTAAAGAAAAGGAAAATATGAAACTTTTTCTAAAAATACTTTATGATAATGAAACCTAAGAAAATAGAAAAACAAGATTTGCTTATTAAAAATTGAAAAGAAAAATCAAAAAGCTAAAAAATCTTAAATAAACGCTATCACTATTTTTATATTGATGTTTTTGTGATTTTTATTTTTGAAAACTACTTATATACTAATAATATGAAACTTTAACAAAGACAAAAAATTTACAAATTACAAATAAGCAGATTTGAAGACTAAAAAGCCCAACAGTGCTTAAATAAGCTTATTTAATGGAAATAAGCTCTAACAAGCTTACAATTTGAAACAAAAGCTCAAAATAGATTCAAACAAGCTTAATAAACAGAAATGAAGCTAAAAGATACCAAGAAGCACACTGACAAGCTATGAATAAGCTAATAAGCACTTTGCTTTTTCACAAAAGTGGGACAAGCTTTAAGCCCTTAGCAGCCCTAGCTAATAAGCTCAAAAGTGAAATCTTGAGCTTGACAACTCAAGAGGACCAGGTTGGCTTTCCAAAGAACTAGAGAACTCAAGATTTGAAGCACTAACAAGCTCAATGCAAGCTTATCAAAATGAGCACAAATTCTGTGCACAGGACAGATATGCAGACAAGTACCCCAAGAAAAGCTGACTAAAAAGCACTTAAACAGCTGAGAAACCAAGAACTAGTATTTTTCTATTTTTATACACCAACCAAACTTTAATACCCCAAGAGATTATAAGCTGAATCTATTTAATAAACCCACAGTGAAATTCCCAAGTTTATTCAAAAACGACCCATTGAGAATTTGACTTTTTTGACAGAAACTAAAAGTTGACCAAAATGGATTTTGATCTGATCTAAAGTACTTAATATGTTATGTTAAGATGAACTAAGACTGATTTAAGCAAGATTATCAACTTTCTAACACAAAATGATGATCATAGATCATGAACTGCCAACAGTGGACTCACAAGATTAACTTAAAGCTTATTTTGACTTTTAAGCTTATAAGAACTAGTTTTCTTGACTAAATTGAGTTTATAGACACTAAAGTAACACAGAGCAAGAACAAACAATAACTCAAACACACTATATCACAGTTTGAACTAGCAAATCCAAACACCCTTATTGAAACTGATTTGATGATTTTTCAAAGCAACTCATAGATTTAAAACATGAACTTGATTCCAAATCTTTTATAATCACTTGTTAAGACTTATAAAGCTTTAAACAACCACCCTTACAACATAAAACTTAAAAATGACCAAAATATAATTTTAACTGTCAAAATGGAATTTTTATAAAATACAAATTTGCAAGAACAAGCTACTAATTTAAAAGCTTAGATAAACTTAATTATGACTAATAAACACAAAGAAACAGAAATATTAGCTAATAAACCACTACAATAGTAAAATGCCAAATTTATCAAAAAGCTTACAAATGCTTCCAATGCTTAAAACTGAGAACCAAGATCAATGAGCACCCCTATAAGCTTACCAATAAGCTACTAACCCAAGGCCATCCATTATATACCTGCTCCATTGTGAACACTTCCATGGAACCTTTTTATTTTTCAAGTATTTAATTGGTATTTTGTGATTTTCTATTTTGACTCTCAACTGAATTTTAAGATAACTAAAAGCTTCAATGAGCTTTCTAGAGCTTAAGTGACCTATTCTAGTCCATCTGAACAACTCGAAAACAACATTTGATCCAACTTGAGATTTTGCATAAATATGAGAAATTGCATAAACTCAAATACACTTTGATACTTGAATTAAAGTTTCACAGAGGCTTTATTATAACAGAATAACTTGAAATACAAAGTTTTTAAGCTTAAAACATAAACTGAAATTGAAAATTAACTAAAACGACTTGAAAAAGAAATATTACTCTAGATAGCTTTTTACAATGCATCTCTCTCCACTTTATAGACTTTTCAGCAATCCTTGATGTACTCTGAATCTTTCCCACCAAACTTGAGCCCTTGGATCACTCAAATTAATCATAACCGTACATCTTGCTTTTTGGCGCCAATTTTTCTTCAAAGCAGTTTTAATCATTTAATGAATTTGGTTTAGCCAATTAAGAGTTTTTGGAGTGTAGAGGAGTTGGAGGGGACATGGAATGGGAGGGGGGTTGAAAAAAGTGGAAAACCACCTCTGGTTTTGAATATCTGGGTTGGGAGAGACAGAGCTACAGTGTTTCTGGTTTTTGAGCGCGAGGGTGGGTTTTGACTTTGGTGACCGAAGAGTATTAATAACAAAGGGGTCACAATTGGTTTGGCCAGGGCCAAAATGAGTTGTGGACTGGGGGGTCAAGGTTCAAGGGTCAAAGGCAGTTGGGTTTGGGCTTGTAATAGTTGGGCCGGATTGGATTGGATTAGACAAAGGGTGTCCGTTTGGTTTGTGTATTAAACAAGGACCAAAAATGCAAATTTGCCAAACTTCAAGGACTGAAAGTGCCATTATTCCAAACTTCTCACAAGGACCAATTTTGACAAACATTGATAAAACAAGGGCCCTTTTTGCATAAAATCCATTTTCAAAGGTCCAAGGACTATTTTTGTAATTTTCCAAAGTTAAGGGACCTTTCTTGCCAATTGACCAAAGAATCATTCAAGGATCATTTTAAACAACTTAGAATACTTCAGGGACCTTGAATGATAAATTTCCACATTTTGAATTTCTAGGGACTAGATTTGACAACTTTTAAAACTTGGGGACTAAAGCGCCAATTTTGCAAACTTTATACATTTTCATCGATTTTGATATTTTGCATTTAAAACACATAAAACACTGATTTGTGATAATTTGATCATTTTGATGTGTTTCGAGTGTTTCGAGATGATTTTGCGTTTATATTATACAAAATGATGAGTATTTGGACACTCATCGATAAGCCTAAAGATGTGATTGAGATTTGCGAGCAAAATCAAAAGTTCCTATTTCTCGCAACAAAGTCAATATTCGAACACTCACGCTTCTTCATCCAATAACTCTTACGAGTTAGCCGCTCCGTTAACGCTTCTAACGGACGTCATCCGTTGTATGATGAAAGAGGTAAAAGAAATCAAAGCGAAATTCATAAGCGGAACCAATCAAAGCCGTAAACAAGGTGTGTGAAACTTGTAGTGGTCCACAGCGTATTATGATTGTCAAGCAACCGATGCTTCTTTTACTAAGCTCCAGCTTACATAAACCACAATCAATACCGACCCATGTCGATCCTCACTACTGCACCTAGCGGTATGACACCACCGGTTTTCCTCACTGCAAAACCATGGCAATCAAAATCGCTTTGTTCGAATCAAGGACAAAACTTCAATAACTCTCAAAATTTCAATCAAAACGGAACAATTTCAACCAACCATATCAAGCTCCAAATCGCCAAAGTTATCAACGACCTTCTCAAGCTCCCCTACCAAATGACTTCATGAAAATTCTTGAGTCAAGCATACGCTCAATGCAAACTCATATCAATAACATGAGGCTGAGCTAAAAGGAAATTGATACCACAATGTCTCGGCGAACAAATGAGTTGAAGAATATGATGAGCGGTTTCATGAACATGAATATGAACAAAGCTTCATCATCTTACGGAGGACTCCCAACAACACAGTTCCTAATCCAAATGCCGAGTTAAAAGCCGTTACCACTCGTGGTGGTAAGATGCACAATGGACCTTCGACTCCAATGCCTCCTCCACCAGGAGCAATGAGTCATGTTACCAAGGATACAACGGACAAGGTGCATTTCTCAAGCCCACGGCACCAGACACGTCCCACCTTCGGTAGTCCAAGCTTTAAGTCCGGAACCCGAAAATCCAAAGACAAATTTCGGGCGAAATGACTTCCGTCCGGCTCAAAAGTCTAGTCGACTTCCTTACCCATCAAGAATGCATGATGAGAGGCTCAAAGACAAAAACAAAGAGCAAATGGAAAAATTTTCCAAATTTTCAATGAACTACACTTTGATATAAGTTTCGTTGATGCTCTCGTTCTAATGCCCAAATTTGCATCCACGCTTAAAGGCTTCTTGAGCAACAAAGATAAGTTATATGAGATGGCTAAAACCCTCTCAATGAGCAATGCTCAGTGGTACTTCTCAAGAAGCTTCCCAAAAGCTTGAAGACCCGGCAGTTTTTAATCCGTGTGATTTCTTGGGGATGGTTCAATGCTCCGCCTGGCGATCTTGGTGCAAGCATTAACCTCATGCCACTCTCGTATGGAAGAAACCGCTCTTCCTAAACTTACATCCACTTGTATGACACTCGAGCTAGCGGACCGTACCATAACTCGTCCACTTGGGATAGCCGGGATGTCGTGGTGAAAGTAGGAAAGTTTCACTTTCCTCACCGACTTTGTTGTAGTAGATTTTGATGCGGATCCTAGAGTTCCCTCATCTTAGGGAGAGCTTTCTTAGAAGCAGTCGTGCTCTAATTGATGTATTCTTTGAAGAGTTGACCATACGGGTTGACAACGAAGAACTCACGTTTAATATCAACCAAAACTCCAAACCTCTATCCAAAGCAGTGTTGCCACAATTGATCAAAAATCAGAAAGAATCAATGCAACACTCTCAAATTTCACGGTTAAGAGGAGTCACCAAAAGCGTCTTGAGCTAAAAGCTTTGAAAATCAACCTGGTTCAAACAAATGGTTTGAAAGTTGTACCAAGGAACTCAAGAGTATTCTTGATGATGATGATCTAGAATCGGAGACTTTATCGGAAGTGGTGGAAATTGCTAGCTCTAAGAGCACACCAACATCCCACCTCCGGAATCGGTTTATCGTATCGAGTTTGTTAACTCGTGGATGAAACCAAACTCTCTTGATTTCATCCGGATTGGATGATGATGTTTGTGATCCAATGGGAGACATTCTTCCCATTGAAGAATTGCTCAAAAATGATCCATCATCTCCAGTCTTATTATTCCCGACTCTTCCATCCCTTCTCTCACTCCGGATGAGGAAGATGACAACTTTGGAATGAAGTCGGCGCCTTTCTTAGTGATAAGTCGATTCCAACAGGAATCGATAATACTTACTTTGATCCGGAGGGGACATCCTTTTTCGGAAAATCATTGATTGAAGAACCATTTCCAACCCTCCTCTGGACATCTTATTGACAATCACCATATAAGCTTCAAGTTTAAGCTTAAAATGTCAAAATGGTGATTTGCTTCTTCGATGAGGAATGGACTTGCATTCTCATGCACATCTTTATTCCATTCTTCACGGATGGTGTGGTTGCTCGTCCTTTTCTCTTTCGGAATGAGGACACCATCTTTGACCCCGTATCATCCTTTATAGTTTCTACTATTAAAAATACCACGGTTGTATCTCGTCGGTGTGGAACTTTCGATGTTCATATGTTTATTAACACCGTGAGCGAAAGTCCGATCGAGATTGGTTTTCCACGTTGCTTTCCCATGAACAAATGAATACGGGTCGAGTCAAGCTAGCGACTCGGGAATCAAAAATAAGAGCATGCCATATGGGTTTCACCCATATTTACGAATTCTTTCTATTTTCTACCACCCTAGTGTGGGGAGTTGCCCATTGTTGTATATAAAGTTTAAAAAAAAAAAAAAAAAAAAAATCTTTCAAATAAAGGCCGTAGTATTTCCTTTTACGTTTTCGGTTTGACATAACTGCGGTACTTTGAATATTGAGGCAATATTCATTTCTAGTGTGGGGGAATTTTCACGAATTTTATCATGTAATTATACCACCCAATTCCCCATTTTGGCCATTTTTTTGGAGTAGTGTTTTGCACTTACTCAACATACAGTTATCATCGCCATGTCTAAAAACAAAAGGATTGGCTAATCCGAGAGCAAAGCGGCTCTTGGTAAAGATATCTCAAATCCGTTGACGACTTGCAATTTGCCCAAAATTGTATGGTGTTCAATTTCACCATATCTTTAATTAGTGAAGAGTTGGCTAGCCCGCAAGTTTATGGCTTGTGGTAAAGGCGATTGAAACCATAATTGGTAATCGACTCACCAAAGATAATATTGATAATTTATCTAAGAGTTGGCTAGTCCGAGAAGCAAGCGGCACGGTAAAGACAAATCAAATCCGTTGGAAGTCGATGGTTTGCTCAAAATCACATGGTTATCGATGTACCATAGTTCTTACTTGGTGAAACATTTGGCTACTCGAGTAATGGCTTTTGGTAAAAAGTCAAATCCATTAAGTTTTCTCAAAGGATTGCTAGGGACTAGCAATAGTTTAGTGTGGGGATTGATGAGTGTGTAAATACTCATCATTTTTGGTCAAATCAATCGCAAAACATTTAAAATGCTCGAAATGCATCAAAATACTAAAAATATCTCAAAATTGCATTTATATGTTTCGGATGCAAAATGTTTAAAATCATATGAAAATGAACTAAGTTTGCATAATTGGCGTTTTAGTCCCCAAGTTTTAAAAGTTGTCAGAAATAGTCCCTGAGCACTTATTTTAAAAGAAAAGTCACCAAAGCTCCTTTTAAAAATCATAAGTTGTCATAATTAGTCCTTTGGTGAAAAATGTCAAAAGTTTTAAGAAATTACAACTTTAGTCCCTGAAATTTCAGAAATTGACAGAAAATATCCTTTGAGTTTCAGAAATGACAATTTTGGTCCCTTAATTATTGGATGATGGCAAGAAAGGCCCTTGGATTACATTTTCAGAAGTTACATGTATGGTCCTTGGATTTCCAGCTTTTACACTTTTGGTCCTTGTGTTACTTGAATATCAAAACCAAACCGGATCCAAATAATACCCAAGCCCAATACCCTTTTTATCCAACCCGGTCCAAACCCGTTACCTAATATCACTACCCACGGTTTAAAATAAAACCGCCAATCCACTTACGGGGTTCCCTCCCCCCTCATCATCACCTAAGTAGTTATATGTGGTCACATGTGGGTCACAGATGGTGAAACGGTCATATGGCCTATAATAGAAGGTAACATCAAGGTTTTATGGTTGATAATAATATTTTTGAAAGATCGTTACCTAGCATTAGAAATTTTTGAAAGTTCATGACCAATCAGTAGAATTAACCCTTACTTTTTAGCCACTTTTTTTTTTTTTTTTTTTTGTTCTTTTACTTTTTATTTAAAATAATTACATGGTCGGGCATGTCAAACCATGTGACTTATAAAGGATCGAAATTTTCACTTTTACCCGGATGGACCACTTCATGTGCTTGAACCAAATAGCGAGACCAAACACCTCAACACATGTCGACTTGTGAACAAAAGTAGAAAAAAAAAAAAAAAAAAAAAAAAAAACCTAATGTGCATGTATGTCATCGGTCGCGATGCCTTTTTCGAGACAAACCAAATTTTCGCGACTTATTTGTTTTATTTTTGTTTTTTTTTAATTTGTTATGAAAGGATATTTTTGCAATCTTTGTACGTTTTAGTATATGTATTGGTTGCATAAAATTTTGTTGGTTAGGTGATTTGCGTTCTCATAACAAACTAATGATTGTCCAAATGGAGTTAATATGGATGAGATATCGTGTCTTAAAGTGAGTCGGTGGTGAGAAATTGAGTTTAAAAATTATAATTGCAATTTGTGTACACGTTTTAGTATCGTATCGTTGAAAAGATTATTGTTGGTTAGCGGATTTGTTCTCCTTGATAAGGTCTTCGCAAAGAGCTGAGCGGAGTGCATCTTCACTTATACATACATTCGCACAACTTGAAACACTCTTGTCTAACGTAATTGTAGGACCTTGAATATATCAACCTTATCACTTTCCCAAGCTTACCAAAGGTACAACACTTAAATCACTATGCATAAATGTGAAGAAAGATTAAGATGGAAAAATGGTGACTTGATATATGTGTCGTGTATAAAGGAGAGAAGATGAAAAACAAGATGATGTTTATTTCAAAGAAAACACATACAAACACATCAAGCACACCCTCAAGTGACACTTTGAGGGTACTTATACTAAGAGATAAAAGCGCCCTATGGGCTTGGCCATGGGCTTCGTGTGGGCTTGGATTGGGCTTGGGTTACATGAACTTATAAAGGCTAGCTTAACAACTAATACCCATTTAGCTTAGCCCAATCCATGAGCCGTTGACTATTCTATTGCGATATCTAACACCGTTACAAAGTTCCTAAGCGTGAATGACCATCACTTCTATTAATTATTATCAAGGCTAACAATCTACCCCTAAGGGGTGGTCATTCAAAAGATGCTCCACTTGATTAGGTCTTTACTTTCCTTGAGCTTGAACTTTGTGTGTAGATATAGAATAGTCTTGATTTTCGTTCCTTCATGCTTTGTGATCAGTTAATGGTGTTGTCTGCCATTTGTCAACTTCTTTGGTTAGGTGTCTCCATGTCTTTCTCCACCATGCTCACACTTCTTTTTGACTTTGAATTTCCAATGATGAAGTTCTATAGTCTTTAAACTTTGAAGATTCTTTGACATTGACGAAGAATAATCTTTAACTTTGTGTTGCCTTTGAATTTGATGAGAACTTCATTTGTTGGTATGAGCATGTGGAGAATCTGCGATCTCTTCCTCCCATGAGCATCCATCAGCAGACTTCCAGTGCGATCACGAACACCAATTGATCATTTTAATCTTTTCTTAAAGAATTGATTACTACAATTGTTCTCTTGATGAATGTCTTGATTCCATTCACCTTGGTCGGGCGATCACCGTCAGAATCCGCAAGGACGATTGGCATTACGTTGAACAAGTTCAAGTAAAGACCCACATCTTGAGTTCGATTCGTGAAAGGAATCTCCTTAGCGAGATTTCCGGCACTTGAGGTTCGAGCGTGGAGGATGTTATGACATAGTGTGAAAGCACATCTCTAATTCTTACAAAGGTTGTTCCGAGCTGGAGGCCCTCAAGAAGGCTAACACGACATACAAGTACATCTACAGTTCATGTGAGTCATTGAAGTACACGAAGCATCACTTCACGATGTGAGACCGTTCGAGACACACTAAGCGTAATCCATAAAGAATTCTGAAGTGACTTTCTTTGTCGGTTTGTTTGATGTTGACCACGGCGAATTTCCATTCAATCATGAGGATTACAATTGTAAATCCTCTCATAAATGTTCGTGAGATTGCTAATATCTGCGTAGGACTCTAGAATATATCACTTGTGTCCTTATTGTTGAACAACAAGCGATGAATTGTCAAGTGTTCCTATGAGATCTTTTAATGAATCTGTGGCTCTAGACTCGATTAGTGCGTTTGGTTTCCTAAGCGGAGACTAGGAGAGGTCTCCTTGATACCAACAATCTCTAATAGAAAGTCGATAGATTATGTAGGGTTCCAGTGAGAATGTAACAAATCCTTTGAGAGGAATTGAGTGGCAAGAAGGTTTCGTGTAGTGCGTCATTGGGTCCATGACGTCTTTTCTTCAATACAGTGTCATCTAAGTGACAACCACTAGCGAGATGAATTGAACCGGTTTACGCCCTAAGGTTGATAATGGAGGGCTATTTCTTTTCACCCTTTTCATTACATTTCTTTTTAATTCTTCAACCCTTCTTTCTCCTTTCTCTCATTACTCCTTTTTCAATCATACCTAAGGACTTCAATACTAACTATGGGTATTGATGAGTGTGTAAATACTCATCATTTTGAGTCAATCTGAGCTGCAAAACATTTAAAATGCTCGAAATGCATCAAAATACTAAAATATCTCAAAATTGCATTTTATATGTTTAGGATGCAAAATGTTTAAAATCGGATGAAAAATGAACTAAGTTTGCATAATTGGCGTTTAGTCCCCAAGTTTCAAAGTTGTCGAAATAGTCCTGAGCACTTATTTTAAAAGAAAAGTCACCAAAGGTCCTTTTAAAAATCATAAGTTGTCATAATTAGTCCTTTGGTGAAAAATGTCAAAAGTTTTGAGAAATTACAACTTTAGTCCCTGAAATTTCAGAAATTGACAGAAAATATCCTTTGAGTTTCGAAATGACAATTTTGGTCCCTTAATTATTGGATGATGGCAAGAAAGGCCCTTGGATTACATTTTCGGAAGTTACATGTATGGTCCTTGGTTTCGGCTTTTACACTTTTGGTCCTTGTGTTACTTGAATATCAAAACCAAGCCGGATCCAAATAATACCCAAGCCCAATCCTACCCAAGCCCAATACCCTTTTATCCAACCCGTCCAAACCCGTTACCTAATATCACTACCCACGGTTTAAAATAAACCGCCAATCCACTTACTGGGGTTCCTCCCCTCATCATCACCTAGCTGCAACTCTTCCCCTACTCATCATCATCACCTCCTTATCACTCCACCTCCACCAAACAACAAAAAGCATTAAATGCTTCTTCCTCTTAACACTCAATCCACTGTCCCAAGTGGCTAAAAGTTTTCCATAAAAGCCATCAACGGCTAAAAAGGCTCAAGTGATCCAAAGGCCAAGATTAAAAGTGGGAAATGCTCGGAGGACTAGTGGAAGACCATTTGATGTATAAATAAGAGAAGAGAAGAAGAGAAGAGTAGTCTTTAGTTTCAATTTTCATGTATGTCGTTTTTGTTTAAATGGTCTTAGTTTGTTTCTAAAGTTGAAATCTTAGCTTGTATCCTGTTACCTTAATGTAATTTGAACTCATTTCAATCTCGGTTTCAAGTTTGTAGCATTAATTCTCATGTTTGCAATTTTAAAGTCGAATTTCAAGTTAAGTTTTGTTGAGCTAAAATTAGTACATTGGGTGATTAGGCTCATTTGAGCTGTTATAGCTTATTGTGAGCTTAAATTTGTTTCAATCTTAAAATTTACTCAAATCTTAGAAAGCAGTCAACAAAAGTCAGCTGTGATCAAATGGGAGTTAAAATGGTTTAGATGCTTGTTGCGAGTGGAAATGGGGTGGAATCAATTAATATGGGTTGGTATGCGGTTGGAATTGAGTTGAGTTAGATCGATTTGGGTTGATATCGGTGTTAGGATAGTGGTTAATTAATCTCAAGAGCAAACCATAGTGGTTGGACCACTTGTAAGTCAATCTGTTTTAAATTCTTAATCGATGAGTGTAGAAGTACTTAAGTGTTGTTTAATATTGCTTGATATTGTTAGTTCTTTGTTTTAATCTTAATCTGTTTACATCATTAGTCTCATGTCGATATTAGTTTGCATCTATAGTTCGAGTTGGATATAAGCATTGTTTTGATGTTATTTTGAAATCATTAAAGTATAATTTTGTACTACGAATCGAGTTGAGAGCTAAGTAGGCTTGAGTCATTAATCCGAGTTGGATATTTGCATATCGGTGTCTTAATTAGTGTTTGGATCGGTGTTCAAGCACATGTATGAGGTTTGTTCATTGGCCAAAACTGTTGCTTTAGGCTTATTAAGCTCAATTGTATTCATTGGATCATCAAATCTCGATTGCATACACTCATAGTCAAAATCACCATGAATATGTCCTAAGTTCATGTCATTAGAAATTTGTGAGATCATAAGCTTGATTTGTGTCCAAATATCATTAGAGTAGCTTGCATTAGTTTCATTTCACCATAAAACATCATATTAGGTTCATAAAATTGAATCAAATCTCATTTAAGTCAAACTTTGCAAAAGTCAAAAGTCAAAATTTGAAAACCTCGGTTTCACCCAACTTGGTGATTTTAATGGATTCATTTCGGTTCCATTCAGTGAAACTTTGGGTTTAAAACTTCAATTGGTCTAGTTGTAAAAATGATTTTGTATAATTTTAGTAATTTTCTATAAGCTCTAAATTAGCTTGTCAAAAGGTCAAAAGTGCCACGTAATGAGCATAGTCATCGAGCGGTTTCGGGTTCTTGCAGAGCTTGTCAAAAGCTCAACCGAGCTTATCTCGGGGCTCATTTTGGTTTCTAAGTAGCTAGCGGGTCTTCTTGAGACTCCAATATCCGGTTTTGATTTCCGACTTATTGGGTAGCTTATTTTTAGGCGCAAGTAGTAGCTAAAAAGCTGTTAGCACTTGATTTTCTAATACATCAAATCATGGCAGTTAGCACTTAAGAGGTTTAGGATAGTGGTAATTAGTTGCTTTCTAGTAGTTTTAGCTTATTATAGCTTCGTGATAAGTTGGTGCTCATTTGGTACCTCTAGGCGATTTTGAGTGCTTATTTATAAGCACTTGTCATGCTGATTCCATATTCTCACACATAGCTCTGTTTTACATTTTTCTCGATTTAGAATATTATTTTAGAGTTTTTGAATTTTTCATAATTTTCCAGACTGCTTGCTATTTTTCCTCATTTAAATCGGTTTTAGGACTTTTAAATTAGATTTTAATACAATTAAATCGAAAAACCTCAAAAAAATAAGTTTTCATTTTCCTAGGTTAAGATAAATATAAAAAGCAAAAAAATAATTTTTCAGTTTTTCTTAGTTAAATTTGTAATTTTAGCCATTTAATTAGTTTTAAATAGTTTTAATTCATAGAAAATAATCGGAAAAATAAAAATTAGTTTGAAAATTCTCTTTAGTTATTTTATATTTTTCTAAGTCATAATTTCATTTTCTAGCTTTATTTCATATTTTCTTATATTTTAGGGTATTATTAAATAGGTAAAATAGTTTTAATTAATAATAATTAAATAAATAGTTATTAAAATAATTTTCTTTTCTAAAAATTTTCTCTTATCATTAGGTTTGTAAAATATCATTTTATATTTTTAGGATTAATATTGTTTCAGTTTCACATTTTCTTTTGTACGTTACGTAGTTTTTAATTTAAATTTATAAAAGAAAAATCAAAAACATTAGATTTTAAAAAAGTGATAGCGTTTATTTAATATAATTTATCTTTTAATTTTCTTTAATTTGCATTTAAGCCCTGTAATTTATAAACTTTCTCTTTAGGTATAATTATTCATAATCATAACCCTTTTCCGATTCAAATTCTCCCGATCACTATTCGTTTGATTATTCGATTGCATGCTCGTTGGGACTTAACGACACGGGAAACACTATACTCCTCTAGATCTTCATTGCATTGGTGTCCGAAATTGTTTGAAGTTTATTACGGTTGACCATTCACAGTGGTCAGCTTGTGTGATAAAACTTGACGGTTTACCACCGATCAGGTATTGTCCTTGGGTAGATCCCTCCGGCTCTGGCGGATCATAGGACGGATTTTCATATCCTTAGTCACCTTATAACTCTATGACTATCCTATGTTGCCATAAAACATTTTTCTTGAAAATCTCTCAAAGTGTTTTTTATTATAAAACATGATTTGTGACACTCTGAGAGTTTTATATTTTTAGAAACACTCCCCCTTCACATGTGCTTATATTGTTTTAGCTTAAATCGCACATAGAGGGTAGAGTTCGCACTTTTGAATTGATCGCTCATGATAAACAATTCCCACGAGACAGCAGTTCGTAGCTTAGTTAAAGAGTTCCATTGTCGGTTTTAGGTGACAACTAGCTCTAATAACTACCTTGAAGTTGTAAACTCTTCTTGAAAAGAAGGTTAGACCCATGAAAGTGCATGTCTATCACGAGTTTCTCGAAATGGTACATTCTTGACTTTGATTCCTCGTCAATTCAATGGTTTCAAGCTGAGTCGAGCTCTTTTGAGATTCAAACAATGATCATTAAACTTTTTGATCACATTTTAATCACGTCTTCTCCCCTTCAAAAATAGCATATTCGTGATATTTTTTATATTAACGGATTAAACAGCATTCCTAGAACCTTTTGGGGAGACAAAAGGATTTGATTTAAGCATGAATTTGGAACATTTTGGTTTTATACTCCCCCTTTAATAAAGCATAATCAATCAAAGGGTTTTAGAGGGAGTTATCTTGAGCACAAAATATTTTGAAAGATTTTGAAAATCTTTTGAACAATCTTGAAAAGGTGCTCAAGATGATGATGATTTATCACCGCTTTTAAATTTAGTGCCTTTGAAGCGTACACTTGATTTTTTTTTTTAAAACACGAGTTTTGATTTGAAAGTAATCAAGAGTCATCATTTTAGTCCCAGTTTCGTCTTCAAGTATCTGAAAGCCATTTTTAAAGAAATTTTTTGAGAGCGACATGTTTTAGAAAACATTTAAATAACTCTCGCTCAAGCATCCGTACATGTCCGTAGCATTGTTAAATGACATTTCTAGAAGCGTCTGAATATCGATTATCTGAGATATGTCGTAGAAGAATATTTTTGTATTTTATTTTATATTGTTTTGTATTTTGAAAATTTTATATTTTTATATTTTGCTTTCTTTGGTTTTCAAATTTTGTATTTTGTTTTCAAAAGTATTTACTGTGAAGCTTTTGAAAAATCATTTTCAAGAAGATTCGAGAAGGCGTTCTAACTCCTCGGGGTTGGGCTTCGCATTCAATTCGTCGAACCAAATCGTTAAACCATTCTTTTGAAAGGGCTTTAGTGAATAGATCGGCGAGTTGGTAATCTGTCTTCACGAAAAATAATTCAACAGATACCTTCTTCCACGTGCTCTTTTATGAAGTGATAAGCGGACACGAATGTGCTTAGTCTTTGAGTGATGAGCAGATTGCGGGATATGGCTATGGCACTTTTCGAGTCACAATACATAGGTATTTTATCAAAGTAAAGCCATAATATGTGAGTTGTGTTCTCATCCATAGAACTTGAGCACAACATACGATAGAGACACATACTCGCCTTCTTGAGTTGAAAGTGCGATGCAATCTTGTTTCTTTGAAGACCAACCGACTAACTTTTCACCCAAAATTGTGCTCCTTCCGATGTACTTTTTGTTGTAACTTGATCACTGCGTGCTCCATCCGAAAAGGCAATTAGATCAAATCCAGTTCCTTCGGATACCAAAGTCCCATGTGAATGGATGTCTTGGTGCGAAATATCCTTTTAACCTCTTTGAGGTGCAATTGTAGGCTTTGCCTAAAACCGTGCTAATAAGCAAACAACAAAATGAATATCGGGTCAACTAGCGGTGAGGTACATGAGAGAACCAATCATGCTCGATATTTCTTCGGATCGATGGGTTTCCCAAATAAATCGGCTCCAATTTTTGGTGAAGTTACCATTGGTGTCTTACCGAGTCACAATTATCCATACCATGATTTTTCAAAATCTCGGTTGTATATTTAGCTTGATTGATAAAAATTCCACGTGGGGATTGATGTATTTGTAAACCAAGACAAAATTTTAGTTCCCCCATCATGGACATTTCAAATTTGCTTTTCATGATATTTGCAAAATGTTTTGAAAGATTCGGATTAGTGGACCCAAAATGATGTCGTCACATAAATCTGAACAATCAAAATGTCATTTTGCATTTTGTGTAAACAAGGTAGGATCAGCAGTTCCTTTGGTGAAATTTTTAGAATCGGGAAAGAGACGGTTCGTCATACACGCTCTTGGAGCTTGCTTTAAACCATAGATTGCCTTTTTGAGTTTGTAGGCGTAGTACGGATGTTCCATGTCTATGAAGCCTTCTTGACTCACGACACTTCTTATTTGAGTTCCATTCAAGAACGCGGTCTTAATGTCCATCTAATAAACCGTGATGTTTTTGTGAGCTTCATAGGCTAAGAATATCTGATCGCCTCAAGTCGGCTACCGCGAATGACTCTTCAAAGTCTATCCTTCTTCTGCTGCGTATCCTTTGGCCACGAGGCGAGCTTTGTTGCAATTACGGTCATTTCTTCATCCTTTTGTTCTTCCATAACCATTTGAGATCAATGATCGCGAATGTCAATTGGTCTTGGAACCAAATCCCAAGAGTCATGTAGACGGTATTGGAGAAGTTTTCTGCATTGCTTCTATCCATGCATTATCTCGCCATTGCCTCCCGAATGTTCTTGGTTCAATATTGCTAATTGAGCAAATGTAAATGCACAAGTCGCAATCGGTGGCAAGTTAGCGTCTCGTCTGAATTGGCCGTGAAGGTCCACCAATAACTTGTTCAATTGGATGGTCTTTTGTCCACTTGAGTGAAGGATACCGATTGGTTAAGCGTGTGCGAGTTAGATGGTTCTCGTAAGCTTGAAGATGATTCGGTGATTCCGTGAAAGCGGGTTTTCAAATAAGTCGCATCTAACGTTGCATCGTTACGGTTTTGAAGGTTCTTCTTGAAATGATATGTTTTGGTTTTGCTCATCAACTTTGGTAAAATTGTTTCAAGAATAGGATTTGCGGAAGTCGATGTAGATGGCGTTGATGGAGTTGGTGCATTGGTTTCGACCGTTGTAGATGCATCTTGTTGGTGGTGGTAGATGATTTTGAGCGGGTGCGCGGAATGATGGTTTGATGCATTTGTCGAGTTCCATCTGTAGTATTCATCGAACATCAACTCGAAGAAATTCTCCATTCTTGTTCATGAGGTGTGTCGGCAAAAGTTGATGGAGCTCTTTGTGGTATGAGTCTGACTCGATGTGTCCAGAAGCTGCGGGTTTGGTGTGGGTTCTAATATGTTTTGATTAGAAGCCATCGGTTTAAGTCTGCGGGTTCTAGAGCGAGTCTCTCGAAGCCATAATCTGTGAGTTCGTCAAAATTCACATTCATCGTCTCCATTATCTTCCTAGTTCTTCGTTATACACCACAGAATGCCCTCGAGTTTTCTAAGTATCCAATGAAGATTCCAATATCACCTTTAGCTTTCGGTTTTCCTAGATCTTCTTTGTCGTTCGTTGGATAGCACAAAGCGCCAAACATGGGAAGTTAAGAGATATCGGTTTTCATTGTTCACTAGCTCATAAGGGCTTTTATTGAATCTCGGATGGATTAGGGATCGATTACGAGTGAAACAAGCGTTGGCAACATCACCCATAGAAATAACGGTGCACTAGAATAAATTAGCATTGTGCGGCGCTTCCACAAGAGTTCGATTTCTTCTTTCAACTACCCCATTCTCATGTGGAGTTCTAACAAGCGATGTCTGGTGTGTGATTCCAACATCTTCAAAATAAGCTCTTAACTCGATTAGTAAATTATGTGCCATTTCTGTTCTTACTACTCTTTTGGAGCTTGAAGAAGTACTTGAATACGTTTCGGGAAGGTGATGATGATGCTTGGTGCTTCGTCTTTGACCTCATAAACTTAACCCATGTATATCTTGAATAGTCATCAACGATAACAAGAATATACTTTTCCCATTAATGCTTTCAACTCTCATTGGGCCACATAAGTCCATGTGCAACATATGCAACCTTGCTTCCGAACTAGAGTGCGGGTTTGGGTTTATATAATGCTCTTTTGCTTTTCCTTGTTCGCATGATGGACATAGGTGATCCTTGGTGTATTTGAACTTTGGAAGTCCGTTGTGATGTTGTCTTTGGCGGTTTGTTGATGGTGTCGAAATTGAGATGGGATAATCTTCTATGCCACAACCGGGACTTTGTTCCAGATGCTCGTGTCATAAGACATATTGGTGATGAAGAGGCCATTTGGTTAATGTCGATAGCATACAAGTTTGTATCACGATTCCCGTTAAGAGATCGGTGTCATCCAAGTTTCTAACGAAGCAAGCATTTTCCTAAAAGCAACCTCTAAATCTGCAACCTGGCGCCTTGATGAAAACAAATTGTGTCCCAACCCTTCGACATAGTAAACCCGAGTGATCAAATAATTTCCAAAGGTAGATCTCCATAACCCATGATAGTTGTTACATGATCATTTCCAAAATGAGCGGTTCCCATGAATTTCCAAGCGAAATTGATCAAGACTTCAGATTCGGTCATGTGCTTGGAGCAACCCAGTCGACGATCCAAAGACATATTTCGATAATGCCAACGAGAAGAAGAAGATTTTGGAAACCGTTTTGATTTTGGTTTCTTTGGGTTGAGGTAAAATCATGATCACACTCATAGAAGTTTTCTCTGGGTAAGGTGATTTATCACTCATTCTACCATTCCGGGTGTGAAAATTCTACTTGTGGGTTTCAAATGTCATCCCTATAGTAAAGACTATGCTTCCTATCGATGAGTGTAAGACCTAAATCTTGCAACTAGACTTCTTATTGGTTTAGCATAAGTTCTTTTGGAACGTTCTTGATCGAGCTTGCATGGTCTCTTTCTTAGAAGCGCAATCATCATGAACATTAATTAAAGATTTCTTGCAAGTTAAACAAACAGATTCAACAGATTCATTAAACTTAGAAGAGTTCATAGGTTCATTACATTCGGATGAAATGTCTTTCTTATTACAAAGCGGTAAATTCTAGGTGTTCTTCTACTTTCTTCTCTTTATTCAAGCTACTACTCTTAGAGGCGATGAGACTCTATTGTTCCTTGTATTGCTCTTAAGCTTTAGTCTGCTGCTCCTAGAGGTGCTTTCTAGTCTGTAGAAGGTAAGGCACACACATTAGGATTCACATTTTATCTAGAAGTGGTTTGACTTTTCTAGTCTCTTTCTGATGCTTGTTTAAACTTATGTCGTTTGTTCCATATGGTTTAGATGTGGAGGCGGGGCATTAGTGGCACTCATCTTAAAAGGCCGGTGCAAATGTCACACCCCAAAATATCGCAGTGAGCGATAGTGTCATTGGGGTATGGCGTCATAGCACAAAGTATGGATCTGAAACGACCTCTATAATGAGGCGTTTTGAAAAGTTTACCATTCGATAAATAAGTTAATGTTTACACCACAAGAAATCACAAGGTTTGATAATACATAAAAGTTTACAAAACATGTCGAATGGTAATTGCTAAAAGCACAAGACTCCAATGTATGCCATGCGACCCAAAAGCTCCATGAATTGCTATCACCTTAAGACACGAGATAAACATGCTAAAAGTGTCAACACAATGGTTGGTGAGTTCATAAGTTTGTGATGAAATGTAAAGCCTTTCAAAATTGTTTATGCACGACAAAGGCATTGTAAATCCACTCGGTTCAAGTTCAGCCCATACAAAACTTGCAACTGTGTGTTCACAACCCATTGCCAAAATATAGAATTGTCAATCTTGTTTGTAAGTAGGACATAGGTGCATACGATATATACATGTACTTAATGCAAAGAATCACGCCAACTGAACCTCTTGACAAGTCTAAATTGTTTGTTATGTTTCATTGAATAACAGATTATATTCACCCAGTCCGTCATCAAGGACCCAAGGGTGGGGTGTCGACCGATAGTACTATCAATACCTCTCCATGGCTCCATGAGTTAACCGATTACTAAAGTTTGTATGTTGATGCATAATTGAAAACTAGTTTAGCACATTAAGGCACATATCGCAATAAACCACACATAATGTCCAAAGTGTATAAAGTATATTGTAACACAATTGTATAAATGGTTTGAGTATTCGCAAGAGTGAAACAAGTATTTAAGCATGTATCTCCCCAAATAGTTTGTAAGAATTTAAGCGAGTAAAAGTGGGGTATGAACTCACACGGTATGATGGATATGCTAACAAAATGAAGTGCGAAAGTGAGACTCGAAACTATCCGCAACCTAGAATGAATGTTATGATATGTAATGAGTTATGATGTTATGTTATGCATGCATTTAGTATGTTATTTATACCATTTGCGAGTTTTGAAAATAATACTTATCGTTGAAAAATACTCTTTTGACGTCTTGACCATTCTTAAATTATTTTACAAGTGTTTACGTCAAAATGTCATCCTACAATAGTTTCGTAATGATTTATGGTGAAATTATCACTTTTCGTCGTAAAATAAAGTCGTTGGAAATTTCATGAAAGTGACAAAAATGGCTTTGAAAAACTAGTCGTAAAATGGTGTACGTCGATCGTTAGGAAACGAACTCGACGGTTTTGGAAAGCTTGTATCAACATCTAAAAGTTTCAGTTCATGAGTTTTCGTCATAGAGGTCTCGAATATAAAGATAATAAAGGTTAAAGATGGTGATTTTGTCTAAATGTTGTGTAAAAAGTGAGTTTCGCCAAGTTTGAGCAACCGTAATTAATTTATTAAAACTCCGCTATACAAGCGGTTGGTCGTTTTGAAAAATATGTGATGATCTTAATTTTATTAGAAAACATCTCGTTACAAAAGTTCCACATCATAGTTAAAAACAGCCTCCAACATGGTCGTTTTAGTTACCGTAACACTTATCTCGTAAAAATAATATAGTTTTTCTAAAAATAATAGTTACGGCAATTTTATGAAAACGTGTATATCTTTGTCGTTTCAAACCCGTTTTCACGTATTATATGTCCTTAGCTTCGTATCAAAGTATACTAATATATTTTGATAAGTCGAAATAATTTGTAAAGCTTAAGGCTCGTTTTTACTCGAATAAGGTAAAAATAGGTTCTTGAAATTTTCGAGAAAATATATATTTAAATCGTCAACTTGAAAAATTCATAACTTCTTCGTTATAACTCCGTTTAATCCGTTCAAGCGCCACGGATTCGTTTTAAAGTATATTTTCTAAATATCAAGGCCAAAATTTCGTGCCTACTGTCGGATTTTCCAGAAAATCAAAATAAGGACAGACCACTTTTAATACTTATCGAAAATAGTTTTTCTCGTACTAAACCTATTCCAATCCCTTCAAATCAACTCCAAAGCTATACTAATCCTACCATACACCTTCTTAGGGTGTCATGGGTTCCTAAACATCATCAAGACCAATAACTAACAAGGGAATAATTATAGGATGACCTTTATATATATATATATCTCTAAAATCAATGGAAAAATGGTATAAACAACACAAGTCTTGCATGTTTGCTAGAAAAATGAAGAAATAAATATGAAATGAAGATCAAATATGTAAAATGAAAGAATATGCTTACAAGCTACTATGATGAGGTGCAAAGAACAAAGGTTAGCCTAAACACTCTAGGTTTTTATTTCAAAACCTTATTAAGAGTGTGTTCTAGATTGTAATTACTTGTGCTTGAGAAAAATTTTATGATCCCTTGGAAAACCCTTGAAGGCCGGTTCTTGATGGAGAAGAAACAAGAGAGAAAGTTTTTTGCTAACTCTTGTCAATAATGAGATGAATGAAATAATTGAATCATGTAAGACTTTAAGTAAGTGTATAATAATATAAAATCAAAGAACCATGCCCAATTTAATGCCAACCTCCCCTTGGTCGGCCAAGGGGAGGAATTTGATAAATATATTTTTTTTCTTTTCTAATTATTGTGTAAATGTATACTTGTATATAAAATTTGTGTAATTGTTAAGAATGTAGGAAAATGTATAAGTAAAGGTAAATGGTAGTTTTAGGTAAAAGGAATTTTAGTAGATCAAAATAGAGTATAATGATATCATAAAAATTGTAAAATACATTCCTTGTGAAATTTGAGTGATATAAAAATTTTAAATGATGGAGTTTTTAAGAAAAACGTCGTAATAATATAACTTTAACGATTTATATACCAAATAAATTTAAAACACTAGGTAAACTCAAAATATAGTTTTATAAACTAAATGTAAGTATAAAATATATTGAGATCATTTTTGGAAGTATCGGATTAAATTTTCAAATTAATAACTCACGCGATAACGTTTATTTAATATAAAATTTACGCGTTTTAGGTGAAATGCAAAGATCATGAATGAACCGTTATGAAAAGATGAATATGGAGTATGAGAAATGACCGGAAATTGAGAATTGTGACATTCTTCCTCGATAGAAGAATCGCGTCCTCGCGATTCAATCGATGATACTTAAAGTTCTACCCTTAGGTTTCGCGAAATCAAGTGTATGGTCAAAGTGTTTATGTCAAAACTTACGCGTCTAGGTTTCTTATCTAATGAGACTCTGAATCGAATAATACGGTGGATCACTTAATGGTCTAGGAAAAGCGTACCGATTCGCATTGCGGGCTTCTCGGTCCCTATATAGAATGCTCGACCTCGGGAGGTGATATTGAGTCACGGGGTTTGGGTTATTTCCTTCAATTGCCACACTAGAGGAGCTTGCATCGGTGGCTTATTCAGCGAGGACAATTATTAGGAAGTGATTCGGTCGTTACATTCAAAGCAAGTCCTTTGATTATTCCTTTTACTTTGCTCCTTAAAATGGCCGTGTCGATTGCAATTTGTACACAAGCGGCGGGGCTTGGTCTTGGTGATGATAAGCACATTTAGCACATTTGGGATGTGTACCGATACTCTCTTTGTTCGATGCAGTTGCCACAAAAACTCTTGCCACTTTTGTTACTGCTACCACGTCTATCTGCTTATTCGACCCACTTGCTTCCTTCCTCTTATCTTTGCTCCTCAAGGTACCATTTCTAACCATCTAAATCATCGGGGTTCACGCCCTCGATGCTCGCACTTTGTATTGTAGGCGGCTCGATTGTTTTCACAGTTCCCACGGATTTGGGGACAAGACCATATATGTACCTCGAGATTCTCTTGGACTCGGGGTAACTAGATGAGGAACTAGTCAGCTAACTCATGAAATCGGTCGGTGTAGGTGCGTGACCACCCCTATCATAGAGTGGTGATAAAATTCATCTTCCAATTCGCATTTCATTGTCCGGCGGTTACTCCTCTTTCAATAACGCCTTAAATTAGTCCCATGTCATACCTATAGCTGCCTCTCTGCCTCTAGCACACTGTGTGTTCCACCATGTCAATGCCTTTCACGATAACAAGCAAGCGGCATACTTCACCCTACGATGTGTGGCACAATTGTTGATGTCGATCACGCCTCTGTCTTCTCATCGACAATTTGTCATACTTGCATTCCTCCGTTTTCGATCAAGTTGTTTAAAATATGATACATTTTCTTTTCAAGTTTTGCAAGAGCATTTTCATATTTTGAAACAATTTGAGGTCTCGAGACTAGAGTCTTCGTGATCTTCAACAGAATATGTTTGTAAAACAATGGACATGATATAAGTTTTATAACATCTTGAAGAGAGAATCATTCAAATTTTCCAAAACTTTGATGTGTTCAAAACATTCATTAGCTTGCTTTACGAGGATTTATGGTCCTTGACAAAGTCAATTGTTTCTTTCAAGAAGGCTTGTTCAAAATGAATTACCCGTGCACCGATGTTATTCAATGGAGGGCAATTTGAGTTTCAAAAACTTTTCATTTCATCATCAAAACTAGAAAACCATATGTTAGTTGTAATATTGGTTTTAGATTTATGATCTCTTGAAGTTCCCAAATTCTAGTTTTAACGTCATCTAAAATGCTTCTAGCATCACTTGTGTTAAAAGGATTGTTTGAAGACATTTGTTAAGCTTTTGAAGAGATTTTGAGACAACTACGGGAGTTGAACCGATTTTGAAACACGTGTTGACTCTTTGTTTGAAACTCTTGGTGTGATGGAAAACTTTGACTTTTCTTTTGTGAAACAAAAGTAATTCCATAAATTTTGTTCCATTTGTTATAATCAATAGGTTTTAGACCTGGGTTCTTTTGTTGCATTTTTATCTACTCTCATGAGATAGTTCTAACGTTTCAAGAGAATCATGAACAATTATGGGTTCATGCAAAGCTTTTCCATTGTTCAAAACATTACATTCTTCTGAGCTTTCTTGAGAAGCAGGAGGTTTGTTACCAAGAGCCATTTTTGAGTTGTATGAAAATCTGGTTGTTTGATTAATTAGCATATTGGTTGATTTGGGTGAATGACCCGTTGTAACAAGCAAATTTTTAATTTTTTGATTTTTCATTTTATCAAGAATTTCATCAAGAAGAGAATCTTCACGTTTGAAAAATCAACAATCAACTGTTTCTTCTCTTTTCAAGATCGAATAAGTTGCTTGTTGTTTAGAAAGTTAGTTTTAAGATCGAAATTTTCCTTGTTTAAAGATTTTATTTTCAAGTTCAAATTAACATTAAGCGTGTTATACTTGATTTGCAATTGTATTTCTCTTAAAACGTAATCTCGATAACCAATTTCTAATTCGACTCTTTGTTTTGTGAAATTCAAAGGCTTTTGCATTCTCCTTGTACCTCTCAAGCTCGGTGGTCAATTTATCATTCATGGCCTTAACATCGCGATTGACCTTTTAACTTTCTCAATTTCAATGCCACAATTATTGATTAATGATTCAAATAATGCATGTGTTTTCTCATCGGTCTCGATTATTTTGTGCCACACCTCCATTAGGATCCACATGCGGAGTTTCGAGATAATATTGCTACTACTCGGATTGTCCAGGTATGTATCATAAGTGAGTGTTGGCGTCACAGAATGTTGTTCGTTATGAGTAAACATATCAAATATGACATTGTTATAGCATGGATCAATGATTGGTAGCTCAGATACTGCATTGGCATCATAAACAGGAGGTGCGTCAGAATCAGTGTCATACTTAGTCTCCTGAAGATTTGCCATGAAGATGCAGTTTGCATTGATGTCCTCTAGGTCTTCTAATTCATCCATAAGAGCAAAAAAGTCATGTTCCTTAGCACTCAACTGCAACCCTGCTTCAGACTTTTGTGCCAACAACATTGCTTTCTGAAGATACGCATAATTCTTCTTGTTTGGCTTAGTAGGACAATTCCTTGCAATGTGACCTACTCCTTGACAGTTGTAACACTTAACCTGATTACCCTGATTCACATTTCCATAATTCCCAATGGTAGAGGCTGCAACATTCCGTTCGGATTACCTTGTCCTAATCCGACATTCGACCCAAGCGATTTCCAACATTCGACCAATCGACCCACGATACGGAACCACTGATTACCCATGTGAAATTGATAGCATGTCCTGCGATTCCCAATAACTCAAACCATTTGTCCTTGATGACCCATATTCACACCGGTACTGCAATTTGCTATTCTGAGTGTTTGATGAAATCCTTAGGTTGTTGTTAGTTGGTGTGGAATATCGACCTTTGAATACTTTAGTCAAATAAGCAAATGCATTTGACAAAGCCTCGTCTCGTTAGGTTTCAAGATCGAGGATTCCTTGTTCACGGTATTGTGGATCTTATTGTTGTTGAATGACTTCTTTATTACGGTGAGTAGAATTGTTGTTGAGGAAAACAACTTGTGGTTGTGGAATGTATTCTTTGCAAGTTGTTGTTAGTGGAAGATGATGAAGCTTGTTGTTGTGTAGTCTTTGGGTTTGAGTCTTTGCAATTAGTGCCAAGGGATCATGATTCTTTGCCAATCTTTCTTTCCTAACTTCATTGACTTGACTTGGTTTTGTTTGAGAAAATCATTGAGTTGATCAAAGTTCACCTTATGTAAGTCCTTTATTTGGTTGACAATAGTGACATATCGTCCCCATTCTTACGGAAGATTGTTGAGAAATTTGATGTTACTCGCGATAGTTACGGGTGCCAACTTGTTTCGATAAGCTCATTCATCACAGTGCAAAACCTTCCATAGTAGGATTCAATGGATTCTCCGGAGTTGATGTAAACCTCTCCATTCATTTAGCGACTTGTTCTCCATGTCTTGTTGACCAATTTTGTTCCATAACATAACCGTCTAACACGTTCCCACATATCGTAGCGGTTTCACAGTATTTACTGACAAAGATGTCTCTTGGTAAACCCAGTTGGACAATGTGTATTGCCATGTCATACTGCTTCAACTTTGTTTGTTATCCTCGTCCGTGTATTACGATTCATTTGAACACGAAAAGATGGTGGGACGAGAGGTGTTGCATCAAGATTTCCAGGGTTTTGGACTTGTCAAGGCTTGAAGGGTCCATTCGTAATTGATTGAATCATGAGTTTTCCATTAGGTTTGGTATTGATGTAGCGAAGCATACGACTTGTCCATTGAAGATATCCACCTTTTTCGAGCATAGGAGGACGGTTTTCGGCACCGGCTGCATGAATGTCTTGTTGAGTAGCCATTGATGAAGGTATTTGATGATAAAGTTGATATAGGATCGATTCAACGATAAAGGAGTTGTGTTTTGATGAAGATTAAGCTCGGTTGTTGTAGTGAAAATTGGGTCAAAACCTTAAAAACCTCAATAACTTCTGTTCGGAGCGTTTTTAGGACTCTAAGGTTGACCCTAGTTCATTCGGCGTGTCATTCTTCTTGTTCTCACGGTCGTTTTGATGGTTAGAACGCTGAAAACGGAGTTACGGTTCAAAAGTTATGGCCGTTTGAAGTTTTGCTCAAAATCTTACTCGTAAACCTGTTCTTAAGCGTAGGATTCAGTGCTTATGCGTAGACTTCCTTATACGTAGGATTCCTTATGCGTAAAGTTAGCTTAGGCGTAGGATAGAGCTTATGCGTAAACACAAACTTACGCGTAAACTTTAAGGTTAAACTTAAGCTTATGCGTAGACTAAAATCTTATAAGTATAGTACCTTACGCGTAAGAATTAACTTATCGTAGAAGTGCTTACTCGTAAGTTTTAGGCTTATGCGTGGTTGGGTTTAAAACCAAAATCCTTTACACTCGTCCAGTGTAAAAGATATCCACAAGTCGAGTATTCCACACACTTATCCAAGTGAGGAAGTCTTGAGTCACCGTTCTTTTGAAGAAACGTCACAAAATGCTTAAGCGTGGGATTTCACTTCTTACGCGTAGACCTTACTGTGCAGGGATTCACTTTGCTTCACGCGTAGAACTAGGGTTTTGACTTTTCCTTAAGCGTAGAACTAGGGTTTGACTTTCGTACTTGGTTTTCTTCTGCGTAGAATGCCGAATTTTGCAAAACACAAGTTTTCACCCAAAACACGTTTCAAATGATTTCTTTTGCACAAACTTCTTCCAAAACACTTAATGATCAATAAAACTACAACTTTAAGCTTAAAACACGTAAAATCAAAACTTTATGCCAAAAGCTCACGTTTTTATATAAAAAAACGAAACTTGAAGGAAAAGTTTCAACAAAAAACAAACACAACCACTCCTAAACCATTGTTAGGCGATTGATACCAATTGTAGGACCTTAAATATATCAACCTTATCACTTTACCAAGCTTACCAAGCAGTACAACACTTAAATCACTATGCGTAAATGTGAAGAAAGATTAATATGGAAAGATGGTGACTTGATATATATGTGTCGTGTATAAAGGAGAGAAAGATGAAAACAAGATGATGTTTATTTCAAAGAAAAACACATACAAACACACTCAAGCACACCCCTCAACTGACACTTTGAGGGGTACTTATACTAAGAGATAAAACGCCCTATGGGCTTGGCCATGGGCTTCGTGTGGGCTTGGAATGGGCTTGGGTTACATGAACTTATAAAAGGCTAGCTTAACTTAACTAATACCCATTTAGCTTAGCCCAATCCATGAGTCCGTTGACTATTCTATTGCGATATCTAACACACGTTACAAAGTTCCTAGCGTGAATGACCATCACTTCTATTAATTATTATCAAGGCTACGGTAATCTCATGAATACTGGTTCAACGCCAAAAATCTATCTTGTGAACTACTCTTTTTCCTTCTTTTTTAACATTAAACCAATTACATGGAAAGACGTTGAAATTGTGAACCAACAATATTTGACCAAATGATCATTTTGACGAGGCATTATGGTGGTTACTCACCACCTGTTGAACACTTTCACCGTGCGCCAACCCCATTATAGGTGTGCCTCCACCGCGCGTGGTAGTCCAAATTTTTGGTTGATTCGGTGGTGTTCACCACTTAACAAAAAGGAAGGAAGAAAATGGGTAACGGTAAAAAATGGGACCGTTGGGATTTTTTTTTAAATAATACTCGTATGACCTTATCATTATATTTACTTGGACTTTTCTAACTTGTGCCCTACTAAAGGACCCGGGACTCCTGAGAAAAGGACACATGTATCTGAAAAGTACAATTTATGTGGATCCATGTGTCCTTTTACATTGGTCCCGATGTCCGTTAGTGTGCTTAATGATCCGCAAAACCGTCAAGTTTTCTCACCATGGTGACCACTTGTGAATGGCCATTGTAAGAAACTTAAAACGACAAGCACGAACTCAATGAAGATCTGGGAGTATAGGGTTTCCCGGTGGGTTATGTGTAACACCCAAATTTGGTTTAGCGGAAGCATACGTGTTATTTGGGGCGTTCTTAAAGTGGAAGATCATAACACAAATGTCTGAGCGGAATACATACTCTGTTTAATTTCATAAAATATTTTGAAACAATATCTTACACATTGTTTAGATGAATGGGCATATCCCATAATTTTTGTGGTCCCAATGTAAAAACATCATTTATTTGTAAAAGCTTTTCTTTAGAAATTTCTACGACCATTTATCCACCTCTTGCCTTGCATCCATGTTCACAACTAAGCACCTGAGAAAATATGCTAAAAAGGTCAGCTATAAGCTGGTGAGTTCATAGGTTTAGATTAAAATAATAAGTTTGGACCATAAGCAACTGCATATAATCATTATCAAGAATATATGGATGAAAGTCTATTACGTTAGCTCTAAGTTCATGCAACCGATACTACGACAGTTTCTGTATGCTAAAAGATGTCATACAATATAGGGGCCCATAGCAAGTGTTTTGTCCCTCAACACTTGGTTCCGACATGGTATACGTTTCGCTTTGGCCTAAGCATGGCCAACCGAATCTGAGGAGTCACCTCAATAGATCTATTTATAACATTCGCGTTTCCCAATGGGGAATTGACGGTTCATGAAAAGGGCATTCTCTAGGGACATAAGGGCTTAGGCTAAACCACGTAATAGTAATCATGTAATAGTTTTGGTCCATAAAATGTTTTGCATCTTTCTCACCCCAAAAGTATAAAACGATTTATCAAGTAAAAGTGGGGCTATGAAACTCACCTTAGCAAATGTGCAATCCAAAAGTGGGATTTAGTGAATGTTGTGATGCGGCACCGACACGCGACCTAGATAAGGAGGGCAATGTTTAGTTCATTGTTTTAAGTATCACTTACTTAAAATAGTCCAATTGTTTTTGTAATTGTATTAAACTAAACCTTAGTTTGTAAAAAAATAATTAAATGGTATTACTAGTAAGTATACGAAAGTATATATATTTTTCATGTTGATACTATAACAATATTAGAATTCAAAGTTTGGTTTGAAAATATCTACGTCATTCTTTTAGTAAGTATAAAATGCGTATATACTTATTTAAGTTGACTCATGATAGTAGTGTCAAAATCTATGTTGGTTTATTTATTTTCAAATTGTATTTAGAAAATATTTGAATTAACTTTGTAGACTTTCAAAGTTATTAAGTGATAAAGTGATGTAGTGATCTTCATTTGTTTAGCAAGAAACGGTTTCTTAATATGTATAAATTCGACTAGTAAATTACTTGGCATAGATGTGTTTACTTGAATACACTTGACGTTACACCTTGATGTACAAATCGTTAAGTAGATCATGATAGTATACAATTTTGTATTAACACTTTTACACTCGTTTACTTGTCAATACATATACGTTTATATCCAATTTAGAAGGTTTTGAATATGCGGAAATGAGCTTTGTTTTATAATTGATTTCCGATTTTATGTTTCGAGATAGGTTTCATTGATCCGTTGTATCACTATAACGAGCACTTCCAATTCACGGTGGGCTGTGGCCCAAAGACATGAGTATAGAGTTTTGGACCCATGCCCATTGATCACCCAAAGCCTTTTTAATAGACACAAGACATGGGCTGAGGCCCATGACACCTACTGGTACTTGATTGCTATACTTTTCTTTTGAAGGAGGGATTTGGAAGAGTTGTTTCAGTGGGTAACTTCCCTGAGCGCAAGGTATACGCCAAGGGCTCTGGGCTCGTGTACTAACTCAACACAAATGTGTCTCGACTACGGACTCAGACCTCATGGCTGGCCAACAGTCTCACGCCCTTCTACTCAAACATGATTACTCGCAAACAAGGGCTAACTCAAAAATGACTATTTCTGCGATGAGAACAAAATGGAATTGGAACCTTGTGCTAATGTCGATTCAAGACTAGACCAGAACTTTACTAACGCCACGCCCTAGGGACGAAGGTAGTACTACCAAGGCTCCTTCAACCTTGATAGTTAAACTCGCCTTGTGGTGGCACCGGTGGGTCTCGATCTCAATCACCACGTTTCAACACCTTTCATAATTTAGCCAATATCTTGACTAGTTTTCGATCTAGCTAGAGATACTCACATGAAATCTGCTTACTTCTCAACATATGTTTAGTTGTGGGACGGGGTCTTCGAGTAAGGTACTACCCACTCGGAGTTAAGCTTAGGTTAAGAGTGTCGCGACTGGAGTGTTCCAAACACTCTTCGACTACCCATCTTGACCATAGCAAACCCTTGTGATTCCCGAGGCCAACACACTAAGTTTTACATGATGGAACAAAGGAAATGGTGCGACCATACAGCAGTTGGGTACTACATCTCGGTTTTGCCTTGACGTCCTCCCATACCCTTTAGGCTAGTGATCTATTTTGTGTTAACTATCCTTGTTTACACCTCAATTATTTCCTAGTGTCAAGGCATAAGTTAACAAGGTCGAAGGAAATAGTTTATTTAGACTCGTGGATTTGTCGACGGACAATGATGACGTGAGTCCCATCTAGTGTGGTTACTAGGGAGGTTCACAGTCGGGTTTTTCAACGATTAGATATTTACTAAGATGACAACCTCAACACCGAAAGTCATGAGTTTTTATTTATACGAGGTACCAAGGTTTATACACAAGTTTCGAGTCCTAGACACGCTTGACACAACCTACAACAGTTTTATGGATTTAACATCAAACGTTACTAGCAAGATTCTTACATGACTTAACTCAAAGAATTGAGTTTCAACCAAAACACAATCCTCTTGTTGACAACAATATCTTCTTTTCAAAACATTCTCCTTTGTGATGATAACCACGGTGGGTTTTAATCGAGTTGCTAGAGCTAAACGCCTAATAAAATGCTAACATTAACTGGTTTAAAACTCTCGATGGTCTTTTATCTAAACCCATGTTATCAATCAAAACTTTTGACAAAACGACTTTTATTCCATCCATGAGCCATTTCACTTGATAAGAACAACATTTAGTTTCTTTGACATCATTCACCAATTTAAAACATAGACTAACCTCAATTTAGATTTTCCAAGTGACAATCTTATTTATCATAATACAAGTTTATACACATTTCCCACACCTAGCTCATCTACTCGAACCACAACAAAATACCACCATTTAACACTTTTAATATCAAAGTTTATTGTACAACAAATTTTTAAGAATGAAAGGATTAAAGATAAACCTTATAAGAAGTGAGATGGGAATGCGTTGAGAGTAAAAGCTAACTCGAGGAACCCCACACAAATCAAACCCGTATACCGATTCGAGCAAACCCAACAATTTCTTGGTAACCTTGAGAATATTACTCTCTTGTGGTGTGTTTGAGTTTTGATTTGTGGGTGTCTTTGGTCTCTCAAGTTGCTTAAGAAGAGGTTAAGAGGGGAGCTTTTGACCACTTCTTCTCATCTTGAAGTTTTGTTTGAAGCCAAAAATGGCTTACTTCCAAGACCCACGAATCTTTGGACATAAGAGATATATTGGTGAAAGGATTTACTTCTCTCTTGTGATTTGCTTTGATCCTCCTTGGATTTCTTCGAAATTAGGGGCGCATCTATGGAGATTTGAGAAGCTAAGTCTTTCATGGATTTGAGCATGAAAGAGACGAATATGTTGGATGGAGGTGTTGATTTATCTTCTTTTAGTAAGATTCGGCCTAGGAGGGGAGTAAAAGCTAGAGGTTGAAGATGATTCTTGATATCTTTTGCCCTTTTCTCTTGGTCTTTGGTTTTGTCGTGACTGGAAGAGTAAAACAAGGAGGTTGTGTCTAATTTTCTTGAATTCATTTCTTGTAAGCGTACAATAAGTGTTTTAATAGTAAAAGTCTTAAATGGTAATGTAAGTAAATGTAAGCAAGGTAGGTATATTGTATACTTATGCTTATTTGGTGTAAGTATTTGTATGTGGGATAATTATTGTATAAGATGTATGCATTTACATTATGGTTATGTATGTTTGCACTTGAGTTTTATAAAGTCATTGCTTAAGTGATAATGTGTTTAAGTATTTTGTGTCCCTGAAGTCATATTGTGACTAAGGTATCGTTGTTTTGACTTTTTGTCCGTGGTATTTTATAGTTACGTGTCAGAATATTTTATCTTTGTAATGTTCTAAGTTGCGGACATTTGTTAATTGTTTTAGCGAGTCCTTATCATGGTGTCGATGCGCGTGCGAAGGTCGGCCACTTTGGAGAAAAGCGAGATAATCTCTCGTCTTACAATTTAAATCATAAGACAAAATAAACTATTCATAAAATGATATGAATGCAAAAGTGATGCAATAGTCTATGTTATGTCTGAGTTAACTACTCAAGTGGCTAGGTAAGGCTCACGCATGTTTAATGACTTATGCTTAGTAATAATAAATTACTAATTATCGATTAAATTTTGGTGAAAATTCTGGTGTGTCACATCCTCCCCGCTTAGAAGGAAAAACCGTCCTCGGTTTTTAGTTAAAATTACTTGATGAAGTAGAGAGAATGTGTGGGTATTTGTGCTTGAATTGGTCTTCGCGTTCTCACGTGAATATCTGAACCTCTTTGAGTGTTCCGACAGGTCTTAACGATGGGTGTGCGGCCTTATATAAGCCGTTTGATTTCTTGACGCAATATTTCGATTGGGTTTCTTGACAAAATTTAGATCTTTTGTCGATTTTGAATTTCTTCCGTTGGAATAGCGAGAGTTTCGTTATGAGAGTAATTCTTCGAGTTTCACATGTGGAACATGTTATGCAAAGAGTTGAGTTTTTGTGGACATTTCGGGTTGGTAGGTTACCGGTCCTATTTTTGCGAAAATTTTGAAAGGTCTAACGGACTTTGCCTTACCATGGCAAAACCTCATCATGACCCCATCTCCCACTGGAAACTCAAGTGGCTTAGTCTTCTGTTCGCATGTCTCTTTTAACGATTACGTGTCGTTTGTAGATGGTTCTGGGTTAGCACAATTTTCTCATTAGTTTCTTGAATTTGTTCTGGGCTAGTGAGTTGGCTTTCTTCAAATTGAGCGTTCTGGAACGTGTGGGCATAACGTATAGTCCTAATGGAAATCCGAGTTGGTAACTACCAGCTAGGTCTTGGGGAGGATCCGATAAGTCTTACGAAACAAGGTATAGCCCTTTGCGTTTGGTCGAAAATGGTTTACGCTTTCCTGGGTCGACACTTCAATCCTTTTCGTCGACTCAAACATTATGTGTCATTTAGTCCCATTATTTATTGACTCTGGCGATTAGAGTCGCTTGCACTCATCCTTTGATACGCACACCGTTATCAATGTTTCTTAATAGAAGTTTGGAGTCTTTGGACTGGTTCTTTGCTAGTCCCTGTCATGAACACTGTTGATTTGCGCTCTTGTCCTTATTGTGTCTTATGAGGGGGTCCTTTGTTGCAAAGGGATTTGGTTAAGGCAAATTGCCTGTTCCACTCATTCCTCAGACAAGTTCCTCATATTTGAAGTATAGTTTCTATAGATCGAATGATACTTTCATCCAGGCTAGTGGTCAAAAGACGGTAGATGATACTTATTTCGGGATAACTCCTTAAAACCTTCGGAGTGGTCTTCGAAAGTTTGATGTGACTGGTTGTTGCTATTTGGGATGAAGAGAATTGTAATGTTATGACTTGTAGCACTTTGCTTTGAGCAATCCTTGCAAGTCTGCCCATGTTGTCGTTCTCTTTGTTTGTAGCGATAGGTGGGTTTGACGAGATGGTCAATTATTACCCAGGTAAGGTTATAATTGATAAAGGTCTCAGATGGCTTGGTGCCAGCGTCCATTGTTATGCATTCCCATTTCTGTCTGGAAATTTCGGTCTGTACAATTAAGTTTGGTGCTGCTTGAAGTATATGTGGTTACGATGGTCTTGCCTTGCGCGAGCACGAACGTTATAATTGAACTCATGTTGCGACTACAATTGTTGGTGTCGTTACATGGTCAACTTCCCTTTTCCTTCTCGTATACTCCGTAAGGCATCGTGGTCGGTGTCTGTTGTAATCCCTTGTGTAGTGGAGATAATAATTCTAGGTTTTCCTAGTGTAGTCATGTTAGGTTTGATTCTAATTTGTACACTGCGTTGTGCTCCACATGGACCTTTGGGATGTCGGTATTCATGCCATTATTTTCCTCTTTGAATCAAGATAGCTTTCAGCTCTGGTGTAAAGCGTCTCCTATAAGTGGTAGAGTCTCTTTCATACTCAGGTATGTCTAAAACAGGTGCACCACACGATTACCTTGCGTGGTGTGAGTAGGTGCTTGTTGGGTTGCTCTAGTGTCTATGATGCTCTATTCCTTTCTTGGTTGGTGGCAAAACACTATGTATGAATCGGTATATCCGGGGCGTCAGTCTCTGCGTCCAGTGTTATATAAGGTGCTAATTCATTGTCGAGGGTGCAAACGTCTCATATTCGTTTTCCTTAATAGAAAATTTCTTCTCTCAGGTGGCACGGTCTATTCTATTCCCGTGTAATGTGAAAAGTATGGCATTTTAAGGTAGGGTGGCGACATGAGATATAGATACGGATATTTCTATTTCGTGATAGAGAGTTAACACTTCCTTTAATCACGACCGGGTAAGAATTTTCAGGAATTTAGCCATGTCCTGTGCACGTTACCCCTCCCGAATTATACATAGGTGATCAGGCTATGTATAATTGGGGACCGGTGACGTGTTGTTCGGTATAATTCAAATCTTGGTGTACTTATTCTTTGGTCAGTGGAAATGTTGTAAAAGTTCATGTGCGAAGTTTCGATATGATAGTTTGTAAGATTTGCTAGGCCGACCAATGTTGTCGATGTGGCCTATAGTTAAATCGACCAAGATTTGTGAAATAATGACAACTTGGTTAGAAATGGAACGTTGGATTCGTGATTTTTGGCGAGGTAAAATTTTGAGTTGGTCTGGTCGGTATTGATAATGATAATACCTTCGCAGTTTTGGAATATGGATTATTCTAAAACAACCCGTAGGGTGATACTAATTTGGCACCGAGACCAGTCGAACATCCAAGATGATGTTCTCTTGCCTTTGGAGAAATCTTTTCATTGAGACAAGATAGTTAAAGTCCTTAATGATATGGTGAAAACGGTCATGGAGATGACATATATCGAGATAACACGATAACAACAACAGATATATTATTAGGGGGAAAGGTTTGAGACATTAAGATTTCCTAGAAGCACTTTAGAGTAGGTCGTAACTTGGAAGTTAAACTAAGCTTTATTACAACTAGCATCTCTAGCTAAATTAGTTTCTTCCATGGTGTCCGTTGGAGTCCGAACCATTCTTCACACTTTCTTGTGAAAGTGTTTTGGCGATTCTTGTTTGCATCGACCCTTCTTATCCGGGCACATGCTTTTGATGTGGTCTTGAGGCGATGCAATTACTTCATTTATCTTCTCACGGGTTCCTCTATTCTTTGTCCCAACATCGTTGTAGCATCCTCGAGTGTTTCGCCAAGTGCTTGTAGTTCTCCTACCACTTCTTGATTCCTCCAATCCTTTCTTACGGTAGTATCCCGGATGATCCGACATTTCTTCTATTTGTTCTTCATGGCGTGTTAGGCGCCATAACCGTGTCGAGGTTGGTGGTCTAGCGGTGGATGCTCACGAAATTTCCCCAACTTCGAGCGAACTAGGAGGTGATGCGTTAGAAGATGATGGTGATGATGCGAGATGATTCTCTTGCTAGCGGTATCTCCCAACCGGGGTGGATCTCTTTGATGTCTTGGTGAGGGTGTAGGAGTAGTGGGCCGGTAGGTATAGCAGCGGTGAGTGATGATTTGGAAGTGAGCAGGTGGAGTGTGGGTAGTACCTCTGGTGAACTTGATATACTACCGTATGGGTTTCGGTGTCGAGTGAGTTGAGAAGGGGTGGGATCGTTCGTTGGTGACAAACCTTCATTGTGCCATCGCATCCGGCTTGAGTGAGGGAAGGCATGGTCTGTGACAAGACGGTGCATACGTTTAAGTATATGTAAAATATACTTATGATAGATATGGAGTAGTGAATTTATAAATAGGCAATATGTCATGTAGTCATGTCTAAATTGACTCTAAGTAATATGGCAAGTAAGTAAAGCATGAATGGCGGTCGTAGAGTGACGTTTTGTAAAAAGTAGTTATAGTTTAGGGTTTATATGTACCTAGTTCTCTATAACTTAGGCTCGATGCCAATCATAACACCCCAAATTTGGTTTAGCGGAAGCATACGTGTTATTTGGGGCGTTCTGAAATTGGAAAGATCATAACACAAGTGTCTGAGCAGAATACATACTGTTTAATTTCATAAAATATTTTGAAACAATATCTTACACATTGTTTAGATGAATGGGCATATCCCATAATTTTGTGGTCCCAATGTAAAACATCATTTATTTGTAAAAGCTTTTCTTTAGAAATTTCTCGACCATTTATCCACCTCTTGCCTTGCATCCATGTTCACAACTAAGCACCTGAGAAAATATGCTAAAAAGGTCAGCTATAAGCTGGTGAGTTCATAGGTTTAGATTAAAATAATAAGTTTGGACCATAAGCAACTGCATATAATCATTATCAAGAATATATGGATGAAAGTCTATTACGTTAGCTCTAAGTTCATGCAACCGATACTACGACAGTTTCTGTATGCTAAAAGATGTCATACAATATAGGGGCCCATAGCAAGTGTTTTGTCCCTCAACACTTGGTTCCGACATGGTATACGTTTCGCTTTGGCCTAAGCATGGCCAACCGAACGGAGGAGTCACCCTCAATAGATCTATTTATAACATTCGCGTTTCCCAATGGGGAATTGACGGTTCATGAAAAAGGGCATTCTCTAGGGACATAAGGGCTTAGGCTAAACCACGTAATAGTAATCATGTAATAGTTTTGGTCCATAAAATGTTTTGCATCTTTCTCACCCCAAAAGTATAAAACGATTTATCAAGTAAAAGTGGGGCTATGAAACTCACCTTAGCAAATGTGCAATCCAAAAGTGGGATTTAGTGAATGTTGTGATGCGGCACCGACACGCGACCTAGATAAGGAGGGCAATGTTTAGTTCATTGTTTTAAGTATCACTTACTTAAAATAGTCCAATTGTTTTTGTAATTGTATTAAAACTAAACCTTAGTTTGTAAAAAATAATTAAATGGTATTACTAGTAAGTATCACAGTATATATATTTTTCATGTTGATACTATAACAATATTAGAATTCAAAGTTTGGTTTGAAAATATCTACGTCATTCTTTTAGTAAGTATAAAATGCGTATATACTTATTTAAGTTGACTCATGATAGTAGTGTCAAAATCTATGTTGGTTTATTTATTTTCAAATTGTATTTAGAAAATATTTGAATTAACTTTGTAGACTTTCAAAGTTATTAAGTGATAAAGTGATGTAGTGATCTTCATTTGTTTAGCAAGAAAGCGGTTTCTTAATATGTATAAATTCGACTAGTAAATTACTTGGCATAGATGTGTTTACTTGAATACACTTGACGTTACACCTTGATGTACAAATCGTTAAGTAGATCATGATAGTATACAATTTTGTATTAACACTTTTACACTCGTTTACTTGTCAATACATATACGTTTATATCCAATTTAGAAGGTTTTGAATATGCGGAAATGAGCTTTGTTTTATAATTGATTTCGATTTTATGTTTCGAGATAGGTTTCATTGATCCGTTGTATCACTATAACGAGCACTTCCGATTCACGGTGTTTGTGGCCCAAAGACATAGTATAGAGTTTTGGACCCATGCCCATTGATCACCCAAAGCCTTTTAATAGACACAAGACATGGGTGAGGCCCATGACACCTCTTGGTACTTGATTGCTATACTTTTCTTTTGAAGGAGGATTTGGAAGAGTTGTTTGGGTGGGTAACTTTCCAGGCGCAAGGTATCGCCAAGGGCTCTGGGCTCGTGTACTAACTCAACACAAATGTGTCTCGACTACGGACTCGAGACCTCATGGGCGGCCAGCGATCTCACGCCTTCTACTCAAAACATGATTACTCGCAAACAAGGGCTAACTCAAAAATGACTGTTTCTGCGATGAGAACAAAATGGAATTGGAACCTTGTGCTAATGTCGATTCAAGACTAGACCAGAACTTTACTAACGCCACGCCCTAGGGACGAAGGTAGTACTACCAAGGCTCCCTTCAACCTTGATAGTTAAACTCACCACTGTGGTGGCACCACAGTGGGTCTCGACCTCAATCACCACGTTTCAACACCTTTCATAATTTAGCCAATATCTTGACTAGTTTTCGATCTAGCTAGAGATACCACATGAAATCGCTTACTTCTCAACATATGTTTAGTTGTGGGACGGGGTCTTGAGTAAGGTACTACCCACTCGGAGTTAAGCTTAGGTTAAGAGTGTCATGTTGGAGTGTTCCAAACACTCTTGACTACCCATCTTGACCATAGCAAACCCTTGTGATTCCCGAGGCCAACACACTAAGTTTTACATGATGGAACAAAGGAAATGGTGCGACCATACAACAGTTGGGTACTACTGTCTCGGTTTTGCCTTGGCGTCCTCCCATACCCTTTAGGCTAGTGATCTATTTTGTGTTAACTATCCTTGTTTACACCTCAATTATTTCCTAGTGTCAAGGCATAAGTTAACAAGGTCGAAGGAAATAGTTTATTTAGACTCGTGGATTTGTCGACGGACAATGATGGCGTGAGTCCCATCTAGTGTGGTTACTAGGGAGGTTCACGATCGGGTTTTCAACGATTAGATATTTACTAAGATGACAACCTCAACACCGAAAGTCATGAGTTTTTATTTATCACGAGGTACCAAGGTTTATACACAAGTTTCGAGTCCTAGACACGCTTGACACAACCTACAAGCAGTTTTATGGATTTAACATCAAGCGTTACTAGCAAGATTCTTACATGACTTAACTCAAAGAATTGAGTTTCAACCAAAACACAATCCTCTTGTTGACAACAATATCTTCTTTTCAAAACATTCTCCACTGTGATGATAACCACAGTGGGTTTTCGACCGAGTTGCTAGAGCTAAAACGCCTAATAAAATGCTAACATTAACTGGTTTAAAACTCTCGATGGTCTTTTATCTAAACCCATGTTATCAATCAAAACTTTTGACAAAACAACTTTTATTCCATCCATGAGCCATTTCACTTGATAAGAACAACATTTAGTTTCTTTGACATCATTCACCAATTCAAAACATAGACTAACCTCAATTTAGGTTTTCCAAGTGACAATCTTATTTATCATAATACAAGTTTATACACATTTCCCACACCTAGCTCATCTACTCGAACCACAACAAAATACCACCATTTAACACTTTTAATATCAAAGTTTATTGTACAACAAAATTTTTAAGAATGAAAGGATTAAAGATAAACCTTATAAGAAGTGAGATGGGAATGCGTTGAGAGTAAAAGCTAACTCGAGGAACCCCACACAAATCAAACCCGTATACCGATTCCGAGCAAACCCAACAATTTCTTGGTAACCTTGAGAATATTACTCTCTTGTGGTGTGTTTGAGTTTTGATTTGTGGGTGTCTTTGGTCTCTCAAGTTGCTTAAGAAGAGGTTAAGAGGGGAGCTTTTGACCACTTCTTCTCATCTTGAAGTTTTGTTTGAAGCCAAAATGGCTTACTTCAAGACCACGAATCTTTGGACATAAGAGATATATTGGTGAAAGGATTTACTTCTCTCTTGTGATTTGCTTTGATCCTCCTTGATTTCTTGAAATTAGGGCGCATCTATGGAGATTTGAGAAGCTAAGTCTTTCATGGATTTGAGCATGAAAGAGACGAATATGTTGGATGGAGGTGTTGATTTATCTTCTTTTAGTAAGATTCGGCCTAGGAGGGGAGTACAAGCTAGAGGTTGAAGATGATTCTTGATATCTTTTGCCCTTTTCTCTTGGTCTTTGGTTTTGTCGTGACTGGAAGAGTAAAACAAGGAGGTTGTGTCTAATTTTCTTGAATTCATTTCTTGTAAACGTACAATAAGTGTTTTAATAGTAAAAGTCTTAAATGGTAATGTAAGTAAATGTAAGCAAGGTAGGTATATTGTATACTTATGCTTATTTGGTGTAAGTATTTGTATGTGGGATAATTATTGTATAAGATGTATGCATTTACATTATGGTTATGTATGTTTGCACTTGAGTTTTATAAAGTCATTGCTTAAGTGATAATGTGTTTAAGTATTTTGTGTCCATGAAGTCATATTGTGACTAAGGTATCGTTGTTTGTGACTTTTTGTCCGTGGTATTTTATAGTTACGTATACGAATATTTTATCTTTGTAATGTTCCAAGTTGCGGACATTTGTTAATTGTTTTAGCGAGTCCTTATCATGGTGTCGGAATGCAGCGTGCGATGTCGGCCCTTGGAGAAAACGAGATAATCTCTCGTCTTACAATTTAAATCATAAGACAAAATAAACTATTCATAAAATGATATGAATGCAAAAGTGATGCAATAGTCTACAGTATGCGAGTTAACTACTCAAGTGGCTAGGTAAGGCTCACGCATGTTTAATGACTTATGCTTAGTAATAATAAATTACTAATTATCAGTTAAATTTTGGTGAAAATTTACCGTGTGTCACATCCTCCCCGCCTTAGAAGGAAAAACCGTCCTCGGTTTTTAGTTAAAATTACTTGATGAAGTAGAGAGAATGTGTGGGTATTTGTGCTTGAATTGGTCTTCGCGTTCTCACGTGAATATCTGAATCTCTTTGAGTGTTCCGACAGGTCTTAACGATGGGTGTGCGGCCTTATATAAGCCGTTTGATTTCTTGACGCAATATTTCGATTGGGTTTCTTGACAAAATTTTGATCTTTTGTCGATTTTGAATTTCTTCCGTTGGAATAGCGAGAGTTTCGTTATGAGAGTAATTCTTGAGTTTCACATGTGGAACATGTTATGCAAAGAGTTGAGTTTTGTGGACATTTCGGGTTGGTAGGTTACGGTCCTATTTTTGCGAAAATTTTGAAAGGTCTAACGAACGAAGATTCTATTTCCATTTTTTTTTTTTTTTTTTTTTTTCAAAGCGGACTTTGCCTTACCATGGCAAAACCTCATCATGACCCCATCTCCCCCGGAAACTCAAGTGGCTTAGTCTTCTGTTCGCATGTCTCTTTTAACGATTACGTGTCGTTTGTAGATGGTTCTAGGTTAGCACAATTTTCTCAGTAGTTTCTTGAATTTGTTCTGGGCTAGTGAGTTGGCTTTCTTCAAATTGAGCGTTGTGCGTGTGGGCATAACGTATAGTCCTAATGGAAATCCGAGTTGGTAACTACCAGCTAGGTCTTGGGGAGGATCCGATAAGTCTTACGAAACAAGGTATAGCCCTTTGCGTTTGGTCGAAAATGGTTTACGCTTTCCTGGGTCGACACTTCAATCCTTTTCGTCGACTCAAACATTATGTGTCATTTAGTCCCATTATTTATTGACTCTGGCGATTAGAGTCGCTTGCACTCATCCTTTGATACGCACAATCGTTATCAATGTTTCTTAATAGAAGTTTGGAGTCTTTGAATTTGGTTCTTTGCTAGTCCCATCATGAACACTTGTTGATTTGCGCTCTTGTCCTTATTGTGTCTTATGAGGGGTCCTTTGTTGCAAAGGATTTGGTTAAGGCAAATTGCTGTTCACTCATTCCTCGGACAAGTTCCTCATATTTGAAGTATAGTTTCTATAGATCGAATGATACTTTCATCCGTGCTAGTGGTCAAAAGGCGGTAGATGATACTTATTTGGGATAACTCCTTAAAACCTTCTTGAGTGGTCTTGAAAGTTTGATGTGTTGGTTGTTGCTATTTGGGATGAAGAGAATTGTAATGTTATGACTTGTAGCACTTTGCTTTGAGCAATCCTTGCAAGTCCGCCCATGTTGTCGTTCTCTTTGTTTGTAGCGATAGGTGGGTTTGACGAGATGGTCAATTATTACCCGTAAGGTTATAATTGATAAAGGTCTCGAGATGGCTTGGTGCGGCGTCCATTGTTATGCATTCCATTTCGCCGGAAATTTCGATCCGTACAATTAAGTTTGGTCTTGCTTGAAGTATATGTGGTTACGATGGTCTTGCCTTGCGAACACTAAGCGTTATAATTGAACTCATGTTGCGACTACAATTGTTGGTGTCGTTACATGGTCAACTTCCCTTTCGTTCTCGTATACTCCGTAAGGCATCGTGGTCGGTGTCTGTTGTAATCCCTTGTGTAGTGGAGATAATAATTCTAGGTTTTCCTAGTGTAGTCATGTTAGGTTTCGATTCTAATTTGTACCTTTGCGTTGTGCTCCACATGGACCTTTGGGATGTCGGTATTCTGCACCATTATTTTCCTCTTTGAATCAAGATAGCCATTTCACGGTGTAAAGCGTCCCTATAAGTGGTAGAGTCTCTTTCATACTCGGTATGTCTAAAGCAGTGCACCACACGATTACCTTGCGTGGTGTGGTAGGTGCTTGTTGGGTTGCTCTAGTGTCTATGATGCTCTATTCCTTTCTTGGTTGGTGGCAAAACACTATGTATGAATCGGTATATCCGGGCGTCGGTCTCTGCGTCGGTGTTATATAAGGTGCTAATTCATTGTCGAGGTGCAAAGCGTCTCATATTCGTTTTCCTTAATAGAAAATTTCTTCTCTCGTGTGGCACGGTCTATTCTATTCCGTGTAATGTGAAAAGTATGGCATTTTAAGGTAGGGTGGCGACATGAGATATAGATACGGATATTTCTATTTCGTGATAGAGTTAACACTTCCTTTAATCACGACCGGGTAAGAATTTTCGTGAATTTAGCCATGTCACATGCAGACGTTACCCTCCGAATTATACATAGGTGATCAGGCTATGTATAATTGGGGACCGGTGACGTGTTGTTCGGTATAATTCAAATCTTGGTGTACTTATTCTTTGGTCAGTGGAAATGTTGTAAAAGTTCATGTGCGAAGTTTCGATATGATAGTTTGTAAGATTTGCTAGGCCGACCAATGTTGTCAGTGTGGCCTATAGTTCGTCTGACAAATGAGCTTGTTGCAAGCCTGCACAAAACCTGTGCAAGCTCAGTTAAAACTGAGCTTATGCACAGGGGAGGTAAGGCTCATTTGACAGGCTCAAATGGAGCTTGTAAAAAATTCTCAAAAATTTGTAAAAATGGTAATAAGCAAGGAAACCAGTTGAACTTTTAACACCCAAAGTTTCACTTAATTTAACCTAAAAATGAGCTCATGAAAAATCCCTCTAGATGGGCTCAAAACAAGTTTTCCAAATTTTGACTTTTGTAATAGAAATGAAACTCTGACTTTTTTGAACTTTGATTCAAATTTAATGACTGTAATTGGTTTATTATGATGAAATGAAGTTATCACAAGCTATGTCTAAAGATTTTGAACTCAAAACAAGTGATTTGATTTCCAAAAACACAACAGTGAAGACAGTTGGACAGATTTTGTTTGATTTTGACTTTTGGTGTTTTGCAAGCACAAACTAAGACAGATTAGAGCTCAAATGAACTAAACAAACATAAGCTAACAGACAATACCCACTGAACCAACCTCTAATGCAGTTTAAGTACTTGATCCAAACACCCTTTTTCAACTGTTTTGTGAGCAAAACAAATCTAGCCACGAACTAGCATAAGCGAGACAATAAACCGACCTTGACTACTCTAATTACAGCTAATTAAACAAGATTGAACTAATTAAAACTACAAATGAAGACTATGCAATAAAATCTTAAAAATCACTTACAAAGGTCCTTAGCCACAATGGCTTGAAAACAGTAACCAAAGGACCACTACCCTAGTTTGATCAACCCATTAACTCAGAATCAACCCAATTCCAACACTGCTTCAACCCATGTCCATTTCCATTACCAAATTGACCCAGTTTGACTTTTGTTGACCAACATCCAAAATTGATTGAAAGTTGATTGCAGGCTTATAAAAAGCTATAATAAGCTTAAACAAGCTTATTTGGAACAAGATAGAGCTACTAGGATCATTGGTTCTAAGATTTTAAAACTGAATTTCTCAACAGTAGCATAAAGACTTGGAATCATAAGAGAACTTTGAATTAATACTTAAAAACATATAATATTGATAAAACACTTTGAGTTTGATACAGAGAACCAAGATATTACAACTTTTAAATTAAACTAAGACATTTAAGAAAAAAAACGACATAAGGAAAATTTAAAACTAAAAATATACTCTCTTCTTCTCTTTTCTTGCTTCCTTTTAATACCCAAATTTCTTTTCTCTCTCTTCTCAATAGTTCCCATCAAATTCCTCAGCCATTGGATGCTTTAGAGTGATCTTGGCCATTTGATCTAATTTTGGCGCCAAAACTCTTATCCGCTTGGTTGGGGTTGAGTGAGGGGGAGAAGCATTAAATGCATTCTTGGAAGTTATTTGAGGTGGGGGGAACAAGTTTGAGTGGATGAGAGGAGGGGGGATGGGTTGCCTGGAGTGTTGCAGGCAAGCAGTTGAGAAGGAGGACTTTTGGCGCCAATGGGGTGGTTTGACCATTTGGTTGACTGGCTTAATAATACAAGGGGGGTCAAAATGGATAAATGACAGGGGGACAAAACTTATATGGCAGGGGGTCCAAATTGGATTGTGACAAGGGTCCAATGGTTTAGGCTTATAAATGACAAGGACTCTTTTGTAATTTCTGAAAAATGCAAGGACCAATTCTGCCAATTCTCAAAAGTTTCTCCAAGGACTAAAAGTGACAATCTCAAAAAGTACAAGGACCAAACTTGCCATTTTCAAATTTCCAGGGGCCATTTTTGCCAAATTTCAAACTTGAAGGACTAATTTTGTAATTTTCTCAAACTTTTGATATTTTTCACCAAAGGACTAATTTTGACAAGTTATGATTTAAAAAGGGCCTTTGGTGATTTTTCTTTGAAATTAGGACTCGGGGACTATTTTGACAATTTTAGAAACTGGGGACTGAACGCCAATTATGCAAACTTTGCTCATTTTTCATCCGATTTTAAACATTTTGCATCCGAAACATATAAAATGCAATTTTGGAATATTTTCAAGATTTTGATGCATTTCGAGCATTTTAAACGTTTTGCGCTCAGATTGACCCAAAATGATGAGTATTTACACACTCATCAATCCCCACACTAAACTATTGCTAGTCCCTAGCAATCTTTTGAGAAAAACTTAATGGATTTGAATCTCTTTACCAAAAGCCATTACTCGGAGTAGCCAAATGTTTTGGATTCAAGTAAGAACCATGGTATCGATAACCATGTGATTTTGAGCAAACCACCGACTTCCAACGGATTTGATTTGTCTTTACCAAAAGCCGTTTGCTCGGACTAGCCAACTCTTAGATAAATTATCAATATTATCTTTGGTGGTGATTACCAATTATGGTTTTTCCATCGCTTTACCACAAGCCATAAACTTGCGGGCTAGCCAACTCTTCACTAATTAAAGATATGGTGAGTTGAATACCATACAATTTTGGGCAAATTGCAAGTCGTCAACGGATTTGAGATATCTTTACCAAGAGCCGTTTGCTCTCGGATTAGCCAATCCTTTAGTTTATTAGACATGGCGGATCGATAACTGATGAGTCGATGTAAAACACTTACTCCAAAACAAATTTTGGCCAAAATGGGAATTAGGTGGATAATACATGATAAAATTCGTGAGAATTCCCCACACTTAGAAATGAATATTGCCCTCAATATTCAAAGTACCCATGGTTATGCCGAAACAAAGAACGAAAAGGAAATACTACGGCCATTATTTAAAAAGGATTTTTTTTTTTTTTTTTTTGGATTACACTTATATACACAACATGTGGGCAACCCCCCACTAGGGTGGTATAAAGATAGAAAGAAGTCGAAATATGGGTGAAAACCCATATGGCATGCTATCGTTTTTGATTACCGAGTCGCTAGCTTGACTCGATCCCCGTATTCATTTGTTCATGGGGAAAGTAACGTGGAAAACCAATCTCGATCGGACTTTCGCTCACAATGTTAATAAACATATGAACATCGAAAGTTCCACACCGACGAGATACAACCTCGGTATTGTTAATAGTAGAAACTATACGGGATGATACCGGGTCAAAGATGGTGTCCTCATTCCGAAAGAGAAAAGGGAAAGAGCAACCACACCATTGGTGAAGAATGGAATAAAGACGTACATGAGAATGCAAGTCCATTCCTCGTGAGAGAAGCAAATCACCGCTTTGACATCTTTAAGCTTAAACTTGAAGCTTAGATGGTGATTGTCAAGAAGATGTCGGGAGGAGGGTGGGAACGGTTCTTCAATCAACGACTTTCCGGAAAAGGATGTCTCCTCCGGATCAAAGTAAGTGTTATCAATTCCGTTGGAATTGACTCATCACTAAGAAAGGCATCGACTTCATTCCAAAGTTGTCATCTTCCTCACCGTGGGTGAGAGAAGGGATGGAAGAGTCGGGAATAAGACTAGAAGATGATGGATCATTTTGAGCAATTCATCAATGGGAAGAATGTCTCCCATTGGATCACAATCATCATCCAATTCGGATGAAATGAAGAGAGTTTGGTTTCATCCACGAGTTAACAAACTCGATGCGACAAACCGATTCCGGAGGTGGGACAAGTGGTGTGCTCTTAGAGCTAGCAGCTTCCACCACTTCCGATGAAGTCTCCGATTCAAGATCATCATCATCATCAAGAACACTCTTGACTTCCACGTACAGCTTTCAAACCATGTGTTTGAACCAGGTTGATTTTCAAAGCTTTAAGCTCGACGTTTTGATGACTCCTCTTAACCGTGAAATTTGAGAGTCTTGCATTGAATCTTCGGATCTTTGATCAATTGTGGCAACACTGCTTGTACAGAGGTTTGGAGTTAGTTGATTTTAACGTGAGCTCTTCGTTGTCAACCCGTATGGTCAACTCTTCAAACAAACACATCAATCGAGCACGACTGCTCTCAAGAAAGCTCTCCCTAAGATGAGGGAACTCTAGGATCCGCATCAAGTCTACTACAACAAAGTCGGAGGAAAGTGAAACTTTCCCACTTTCATCACGACATCCTCGGCTATCCCAGTGGACGAGTTACGGCACGGTCCGTTAGCTCGAGTGTCATACAAGTGGATGAAAGTTCGGGAAGAGACAGTTTCTTCCATACCGAGAGTGGCATGAGGTTAATGCTAGCGCCAAGATCGCCAAGCGGAGCATTGAACCATCCCAAGAAATCACACGGATTAGAAATCATTGTGGTCTTCAAGCTTTTGGGAAGCTTCTTGAGAAGGACCGTTGAGCATTGCTCATTGAGAGGAGTTTAGCCATCTCGATAGCTTATCTTTGTTGGTTAGTAAGACTTTAAGCGTGGATGCAAATTTAGGCATTAGAACGAGCATCAACGGCTTATATCAAAGTGGAGCTCATTGAAGATTTGGAATAAATTTTCCATTTGCTCTTTGTTTTTGTCTTTGAGCTTCTCATCATTCATTCTTGATGGGTAAGGAAGTCGACTAGACTTTTGAGCCGGGATGGAAGTCATTTATGGCTCAGATTTTCTTCGAACTTCGGGTTCCGGACTTAAAGCTTGACTACCGAAGGTGGGACGTGTCTTGTGCCGTGGGCTTGAGAATTGCACCTTGTCCGTTGTATCCTTGGTAACTTGACTCATTGCCACGGGAGGAGGGGCATAGGAGTCGAAGGTCCATTGTGCGCCTTACCACTACGAGTGGTGACGGCTTTCAACTCGGCATTGGGATTGGGAATTGTATTGCTTGGGAGTCCTCGAGAAGATGATGAAGCTTTGTTCATATTCATGTTCATGAAACCGCTCATCATATTCTTTAACTCATTTGTCTGCCGAGACATTGTGGTATCAATTTCCTTTTTAAGCTCAACTCTCATGTTATTGATCCGAGTTTGCATTGATCGATGCTTGACTCATTAATTTTCATGAAGTCATTTGGCATGGGAGCTTGAGGAGGTTGTTGATAACTTTGATGATTAGGAGCTTGATATGGTTGGTTGAAATTGTTCCGGTTTTGATTGAAATTTTGAGAGTTATTGAAATTTTGTCCTTGATTCGAACAAAGCGATTTTGATTGCCATGGTTTTGTACGGAGGAAAACCGGTGGTGTCATACCGCTAGGTGCACGGTAGTGAGGATCACCGTGGTCGGTATTGATTGTGGTTTACCAAGCTACGGGAGCTTGGTAAAAGGAAGCATCGGTTGCTTGACAATCATAATACGCGTGTGGACCACTACAAGTTTCACACACCTTGTTTACGGCTTTGATCGGTTCTCGCTTATGAATTTCGCTTTTGATTTCCTTAACATCCTTAATCATACAACGGATGGCATCCGTTAGAGCGGCTATCGAGTCGCTAACTCGTAAGAGTTTCTTGGATGAAGAAGCAGGAGGGTTAGGAGTATTGACTTTGTTACGAGAAATTGGAACTTTGATTTTGCTCGCAAATCTCAATCACATCTTTAGGTCTACGATTCAAGATATTGCCGCTGCACGCATTCAAGGAATCTTGATCGCTACTGCTCAACCCATTGTAAAAGATATTGACTTGTTGAAGCTCCGTGAATTCATGATGGGGCATTTCGAGGAGATCTTTGAATCTCTCCCATGCCTCTCCAAAGTTTTCATCGAAATTTTGACGAAATCCGTAAATTTCATTTTAAGATTAGTCGCCTTAGATGGAGGAAGAAATAATTAACAAACTTTTGAACAAGGTCCTCCCAAGTTTCGATAGATCGAGGGGTTCTTTTTCCACCAAACCGGTTGTCCCTCAAGAGAGAATGGAAAAGCATCAACTTGATGACTTTTGTGGTACATCCTTGAAATTGATAGTTGATGTCAACTTGTTAAACCAACGGATGTGTGCATACGGGTCTTCACGATCAAACCCGTGGAATTGATTCGTAGACACAAGTGTGATCAAATGTGTCTTCAATTCAAGTGATCGAATTGATTATCGGTAAACGATGGCATCTCCATAACCCTCGGTGGGTGCTTGGAGCATTTCCGCCATAGTGCGTTCGTTCGCCATATTGTTGATTGAAATAGTACGAATCTCGGGTTCGACTATTTGAGCAACACGTCTACGAGAACGTCTTCTAGGAATTTCTGCTAGATCACGCAAAGGACTCAATGATCTAGAAGAACGAGTGCGCATGCACTAGAGTTAACTCTAAGGGATCTCAGAGTTAAGGAGAGGAATTATGAAAATGAGGCAAGGAGATTATTTTTGAATTTTATGGTTATACATATATAGAGAAACAAAAGAAAAATATTTTTGTGTTTTATAGGTTTTGAGATGTTTTTGGGTTTTTGGATTTTTATAAGAAAATATGGATATATATATATATATGGATGGATGGATGGATGATATGAACAAAGAGTGAGTATCCAAATCACTAATCTGCTAGACGGAAGATAATCAGCACAGCTCCCCGGCAGCGGTGCCAAAAATTTGATCCGTGCAAAACCGTCAAGTTTTCTCACGCAAGCTGACCACTTGTGAATGGCCGACTGTAAGAAACTTAAAACAGCTTAAGCACGAACTCAATGAAGATCTGGGGAGTATAGGGTTTCCCCGGGTCATTATGTCCCAGCGAGCTATGCAATGGATCACCCGACGAATAGTGATCGAGAGATTTGAACGGAAAAAGGATTTGGAATGATTATAACTACAGAAGAAATGAAATAAATTACAACGGCTTAAATGCAAATTAAAGGAAATTAAAAAGATAAAAAAATATTAAATAAACGCTATCACTATTTTAAAATTGATGAACGTTTAAAACTTAAAACTTACGTTTAAATAAAATTACGTAAACGTACAAAATAAAAAGTGAGATCTAAGAAATAAAAGTCCTAAAAATATGAAAATGACATTTTTACAAACCTAATGATAAAATAAAATTTATAGAAAAAGAAAATTGTTTTTATAACTATTTAATTAATTATTATTAATTAAAACTATTTTAACTATTTAATAATAGCCTAAAATACAAGAAAATATGAAACAAAGCTAGAAAAATAAAATTTTGACTTAGAAAATCTAAAATAACAAAATAGAATTTTCAAAACTATTTTTGTATTTTTTCGATTATTTTCTATTTTCTAGAATTAAAAACTATTTAAAACTAATTAAATTACTTAAAAATACAAATTTAACTAAGAAAATCTAGAAAATATTTTTTGACTTTTATATTTATCTAAACTTAAGAAAAATGAAAATTATTTTTTGAACCTTTTCCGAATTTTTGTATTAAATGCTAATTAAAAATGCTTAAAAACTAATTTAAATCAAGAAAAATAGTAAACAAGCTAGGAAAAATCTGAAAAATTCAAGATAAGCTTAAAATAATAATTAGAATCTAGGAAAAATATAAAAAACAGGGGTTGTTTGGAGGAAAGTGAAACTGCTATGTCAAGTGCTTAGAAATAAGCACTTGAAATAAGCAAATGGGAACCAAAAGCTACCAAACCAACACAGAAGCTGTATAATGATAAAACTACTCAAATGCAACTTAAAACAACAAGTCTTAACCTCTAATAAGTCGAGTGAAAGATATGATGATTTGAGCTTATGAGCTAAAATGTTTTGGTGCTAAGTTCGATTAAGCATAAGATTCAAAATAAGTAGAAAATGAAAATAAAAGTTAGGACTTAATCTAGACCTGGTTGGCAACTTGTAATCCAAAGTCGAGACTTGGACAAGCTCAAATGAGCTTGTTGCAAGCTCTCAAGACAAAACTGCTGCAAGCTCGCTTAAACCGAGCTTATGCAATTTCAACCAGGTGAAGGTTCATTTGACAAGCTTATAATGGAGCTTGTACAAAATTCTCAAAATGGTAATAAGCAAGGAAACCAAGTTGAACTTTTAACACCCAAAGTTTCACTTAATTTAACCTAAAATGAGCTCATGAAAAATTCCTCTAGATGGGCTCAAAACAAGTTTTCCAAATTTTGACTTTTGTAATAGAAATGAAACTCTGACTTTTTTGAACTTTGATTCAAATTTAATGACTGGAATTGGTTTATTATGATGAAATGAAGTTATCACAAGCTATGTCTAAAGATTTTGAACTCAAAACAAGTGATTTGATTTCCAAAAACAACAAATGAAGACAGGAGATGATTTTGTTTGATTTTGACTTTTGGTGTTTTGCAAGCACAAACTAAGACAGATTAGAGCTCAAATGAACTAAACAAACATAAGCCAACAGACAATACCCACTGAACCAACCTCTAATGCAGTTTAAGTACTTGATCAAAACACCCTTTTTCAACTGTTTTGTGAGCAAAACAAATCTAACTGCTGAACTAGCATAAGCAGACAATCAAACTGACCTTGACTACTCTAATTACAGCTAATTAAACAAGATTGAACTAATTAAAACTACAAATGAAGACTATGCAATAAAATCTTAAAAATCACTTACAAAGGTCCTTAGCCACAATGGCTTGAAAACAGTAACCAAAGGACCACTACCCTAGTTTGATCAACCCATTAACTCAGAATCAACCCAATTCCAACACTGCTTCAACCCATGTCCATTTCCATTACCAAATTGACCCGTTTGACTTTTGTTGACCAAAGATCCAAAATTGATTGAAACTTGATTGCAGTTTATAAAAGCTATAATAAGCTTAAACAAGCTTATTTGGAACAAGATAGAGCTACTAGGATCATTGGTTCTAAGATTTTAAACCGAATTTCTCAACAAGAGTATAAAAACTTGGAATCATAAGAGAACTTTGAATTAATACTTAAAAAATGATAATATTGATAAAACACTTGAGTTTGATACATAGAACCAAGATATTACAACTTTTAAATTAAACTAAGACATTTAAGAAAAAAAACGACATAAGGAAAATTTAAAACTAAAAATCTACTCTCTTCTTCTCTTTTCTTGCTTCCTTTTAATACCCAAATTTCTTTTCTCTCTCTTCTGAATAGTTCCCATCAAATTCCTCAGCCATTGGATGCTTTAGAGTGATCTTGGCCATTTGATCTAATTTTGGCGCCAAAACTCTTATCTGCCAGTTGGGGTTGAGTGAGGAGGGGGGAGAAGCATTAAATGCATTCTTGGAAGTTAGTTGAGGTGGGGGGAACAAGTTTGAGTGGATGAGAGGAGGGATGGGAGTTAGGTTGTTGCGTAAGCGGTTGTGAAGGAGGACTTTTGGCGCCAATGGGGTGGTTTGACCATTTGGTTGACTGGCTTAATAATACAAGGGGGGTCAAAATGGATAAATGACAGGGGGCCAAAACTTATATGGCAGGGGGTCCAAATTGGATTGTGACAAGGGTCCAATGGTTTAGGCTTATAAATGACAAGGACTCTTTTGTAATTTCGAAAATGCAAGGACCAATTCGCCAATTCGAAAAGTTGCTCCAAGGACTAAAAGTGACAATCTCAAAAGTACAAGGACCAAACTTGCCATTTTCAAATTTCAGGGGCCATTTTGCCAAATTTCAAACTTGAAGGACTAATTTTGTAATTTTCTCAAACTTTTGATATTTTTCACCAAAGGACTAATTTTGACAAGTTGTGATTTAAAAGGGCCTTTGGTGATTTTTCTTTGAAATTAGGACTCGGGGACTATTTTGACAATTTTAGAAACTTGGGGACCTGAAAGCGCCAATTATGCAAACTTTGCTCATTTTCATCCGATTTTAAACATTTTGCATCCGAAACATATAAAATGCAATTTTGGAATATTTTCAGATTTTGATGCATTTCGAGCATTTTAAACGTTTTGAGCTCAGATTGACTCCAAAATGATGAGTATTTACACACTCATCACTTAACTCATGCTCTTAGTGCACATGTTAGACAGACCCTATTTACTTATAAGTATCTTCTTACCATTCTTTTTTTTTCACACCTTGAAATTACAATTTCCTCTCATTATCCGGACTGTCCAATAATTAAATGTTTTTAATTTCTTATTACCCAATTGAATTCTGAATCGTTCTTGTTCTTTTCTTCCGACGACGAAGAAGAAGTTAATAGTTTTAACTTTGAGTTTATCAAAATCGTGGTGTTCTATTATAAGAAAATAAAGTTGAAAGCTCACAAATTACAAGAAACGTCGTACATAAGGATCGTTATGGTGTTCATGATCGTTTAGTGACCACCTACCTTTCCCAATACCTAATGTATGACAAAGATACATCTCAGAAGAGGTTCCGAATGAGTCCAAAATTATTCACAAGCATAGCTGAAGATGTAAATGTCATTGTGATTTTTAATATCGATTGTAGGAGAGAATGGGGATTTCCTCATCGATGAAGTGCACCTTTGGTAATTCGTCAATTGGCATACAGATTGAATCCTGATGCCTTATATGAACATTTGCAAATTGGTGAAAAAACTTCTCGTGATTCTCTTCAAAATTTTTAACTCTATTATAGAAGTATATGGCGAAGAGGATATGCCAAAACCTACTTACACTGATGTGTAAAAAGTATATTGATTTCACGAAGAAAAGCACGGTCTGCCGAGAATGTTAGGATGCCTTGATTATACGGATTAGGAGTTAGCTAATTGTCCAAATGCATATTGCGTTAATATTGTAAACGTGATCATGGTCCGAACCCATTCATTTTCCTAAAGCTCTTGTCTCACAAGACTTATGGATCTTCTTTCTTTGGTGATCTGTGGCAAACAATAACATCAACGTGAGCGAACAACGATATCAACATTATACATCAATATCCTTTATTCAACGATCTCAATGACGGGAAAGCAATAGAGATTTCATTTGCGGCTAACGACGTAAATTACAATGGGAATATTATCTTGTTGATGAGATATATCCGGAATGGGCGGCACTTGTTAAGTCGATTTCACATCCAAATGACATAAAGCGAATAAGGTATAAGAAGCGCATGAAATGGCTAGGAAAGATGTGGAACGAGTATTTGTTGTGCTAAAGAAAAAATTGGATATAATAAAAAAGCCCGCACGACCTATGTCTATGTACAAAAATAAAGAATATGATATATGCATACATCATATTATATAACATGATTCGTCAAGATAAAAAGAGGCAGTATCTCCCAACTTTTATCTAGTAGAAAGAAATCATGAGGATGACCTCATATGAACTCACGAAAAAACATTTAAGACAATTAAAATTGGATGAAACAACACAACATCTTTGTGTTGATTTGGTGGAATAGATTTCACATGAAGCACAAAAATTTGATATTTTTATGTGCTATGTTTTTAATTATCAATATAATATATTTTTATTTTAATAAAATTTTAATTTTAGTATTTATTAAATTTGTTAAGAAAATAATTTTGGAGATTGGTAAAGTGATAATCACTACGCTACAAAATAATGGTAAAATAGTGTGTTGAAAAGTGTAACACACGAAAATATGGTCCAATGAAGCATACGAACCTTTGGGTGCTACTATCTTGGTATCACAACATAAGGTACAAAGAATGGTTTTTATTCCATCCATTTAAAGTAAAATTCATTATTTGAAAACATGAAGTTTACATTAATGAAAGTAGTGCGAAAATAGGCCCAAAAGATAATTAAAGCGGTTCCAATTATTCATCAGTCACCTATGACCATGCCCCTAGCCAAGCGTCTTCCAATAGTGAGCTATCGCCTTAAACCTGAGAACACACGCTAAAAAGGTCAACTTACGCTGGTGAGTTCATAGAGTTTAGTTACAAAATGTAGTAGTGGACCTGATAGAGTTTAATTACTATGTGCGACTAAGGCAGATATATAATACACATTCCAATCAACAATCAATCCAATCAATAACCAATCCAATCAATAATCAACAACACAATCGAGATCTCAGCAGGGCCCCAAGCGACTCTAGCCAGCGCAGTCGTAGCAAGGCCTAGAACACAAGCTACCCTGGTCTAGGTCGATCTATTCTTAGCTAGGTATCGCGCTATAGCATAGGAATGCTACCCTAGCTTAAGTCAACAATTGTCGCACGTCTAACCTTTACCAATCTGATTAGCAATTCAAAAGAGTAGTGACAGGTCCAAGAAATAGTTTGCATTCACATAAACACATAAAATATCAATCACCAATTCAAATATACCAAACAACAGTCATTCTCAAATAATGTTCACATATCCAATTATGGTTTGATAAAAGCAGCATGCATTCTCCCCCAAAATAGTTATGAAAACCTTTGAATAGAGGGGCTATGAAACTCACTTTAACCACTGCAATGCACTATTCACTATTGACACGACTGGCATCTAAAGCTACTCTCCACGGCATCAAGAAGAATGTACGACGAGTACGATAGAATAGAAGTGACGCAACCTAATGCGTAATAATTATCTTAAAATACGGCTCATACAATAAAGAAGTCGATAGAAGATAGAGTGTCGTAGTTTTCATGGATGTCATTACTTTCAAAAGTATGTTATCAATATCTCAAAAGTTTAGTTTTAACGTTTCGAGTGGTGGTAAGAAACATAGACGCGACGCACAACTCACGCGAAAGAGGAGAAGACGTCGACATAGTCGAGACATATTACTAGAACGCACGCCAAAAAGGGAAAAACATCATCAAAGTCAAGAAATACTGATAATACTCAAGCTAGTCAAAGACTAGGAAATGACAACGACCATTTATGAAATATAAATAGACTAACCTTCGATAGTTTCCCATAGTCCCAAACGTTCATATTTATAAAAAAGATAAGTTTCCATATCGCTTGATCAATAAGGATTTCACCTTCGTTACCCGTAATTAGTTTATAATAAAGTACGTCATATAAAGCATACTATTTAGTATTTTATAAGTGACACGTTTGTTTACTCATGTTCCCGACCATTACGACTTTAATAAGTTGACTTATCCAAAATATCCATTTTCAACAAATTTATAGAAGCTAAACATGTATTTATGAAACATAAGTTATTATCGTAGTAAAACATGAGTTATTATCGTAGTTGATAAGGGTTTTTTTAATAAATAAAACCATATTTGTCGATATCATATAGATAAATATCTCACTATTAGTAAAAATGCGAAAATAGAATATTTAGTCTTATCGCAAATCAAAATATATATTAAACTCGCGTCGAGTCTAATACATTATTTCCGGTTAGTTCAAAAGGTTTAGTAAAGCATAACTTATATCCAATATGACTCGTGTATCAAATGTTATTCTAATTTATAAACCGTATTAACCTTACAAATTATAACGAAATATGAAATATATGATACCCCTTTATTAATCACGTTTTAGTTCATTAATCGTTATAGTCCAATATCGTTACATATTTAATTTGTTAAGTTTTCCAAATTTATAAATCGACTCGTTACACGTTAACCGTTTGACTTACATTGTTTAACCATTTCCTTCGTTCCGGTATCGATATATAATTAATTCGTTACACACTTCAAATTTGCCCATTGTCATATTACAAGTTATCATCTTATTAGTTTTGATATTCCTTGCTAACACCATTTTACGACTTATAACAATTATTGAGTCTTAATAAAATTGGACCCGTAATCCATTTGACTATAATTACTAAATCAAACGCACCCTTGACTGGGTCTTTAGACCCAAATTGTGACTAGGTTTCTGACCCGATTACAACATCCAAAACAACCCAATTTGATTAAGCATTTAATCATGAAAATATGTCCATACCGTTTCTATACTCGATCTAACAAATGTTACCACACGAATATTAATCCAACCTGTTTTTGTCTATTTTAAACTCACAAAAACATTTGTAAACTATTTTATAACCGGTTTATCCACACGAGTTTATCACCAAAAAATTTTCGCAACCTGTTTTCTTTCTCGTTTTCGTTTTTATCCACGAAATAATACACGACATTTTATATACGACTTAATAATAGAAAAACAAAAATGATATAGAATTGTTAGGCTTTACCGAGAGGGAAAAAGAGGTGAACGAGGGTCGGTGGTGCCCTTTTACGAGTACAACTCGTAACTCACCAAGCTTGGACCCTTGGAAATTCGTTAACAACCAAAACCCTAAGATTCGAATCTATAATTCAAGATCTAGGGCGCGTCTTGGCGGTTGGGGGTGCATACGATGCATAAACAGGGTCACAAGACCCCGATCTATTGATTAGAATAGTAGGTGTAACTATTGGTGGTCGTCGGAATTTTGGCCGGAAAAAGTGACGGCGCCGGAACCCTAATTGGGTCGCCGGGTTTTCTTGAGAGAGGAGGGAGGTTATTGGGGTGTGTGTGTTTTGTAGTGAGAGAAAGAAAAATTGGAAAATGAGGGTGTGTGGAAGTTTTGGGGTAAATTTACTCCCATGGAGGACCTAATGTCTACATGTAAACCCACAAGGGCTGCAGGGACCATTGTTGTAACTTTGTAAAACTTTTGTAATATTACGTTCGGGACTCGTTTGAACTAGCAAACGAAGGATTCGTGACTCGGGAATTACGCCAATGTTCTTAGAATAATATTTCCAATAAAAACGATATATAATAGGTCTCGTATCTCAAATTAGAGAGAACGACCGCTCTAATTGTTATTTCCCCATTTATGACGCGACGAGGAAATTACGAGTTGTCACAGCCTCACCTCCTTAAAAGGATTCGCGTCCTCGCGATTCAATTCAAGTTACTCGTTAAGGTCTAGAAGAGGTGAGTGTGTACGCACGAGGGTTCATCTTCATGTTCCCTACGCGAATCTAGGATCTTACTGCGAGTTTCTACGAACTTCGAAGGTAGGGATGCGACTTTACTAAAGTCGCCGATTTCATGGTCTACGATTTTGATAGGTCAACAAAGTTTAAACGCTCAAAGGTTTGGATTTCCCGGAGGATAAGAAGCGCCTCGTTGGCATACACATTTCTTCCTATTACACACGGAATGCTCGGAGTACTACCGAGTCTCGACGGTAGCTAAAGGTTCCGAGTTACTTGTCTAACTCCAACAAGGATGTTGAGAAAGATCGATATAGTGAGGATTAAGCTTCCACGTTTACCAACGCTTCAAACATCCGTATGGTGAATCTCTAAGCTTAATCTAGGTTATCTCTAAGATTCAAGAGGTTTACGTTGGCTGTGTCTCTTAACGATTCGCGAGTGGATTGCCATGATCCGAAAAGGATAGAAATCAGCATTTCCTAATGCACACGATCTCCTTTACGTGCGAAGAAATTTATTTGTTAGCTTAGGCCTTCCGATCGCACTTCCTCCTTAAAGAGGATTGGAGGGAGCTGAAGGTTAAGAAAGAGGAATCAGATATGTACTTAACATAATGAATCTCGAGATAGAAAACGGACCGCGGGAGATTCCCTTGTCGATTGTTGTTCTATGGTGAAACAGAAAGTAGGGGCTAGAGTTCGAAAGTGAGGACTAGCTCATAGGAGCGAAGCCACCCTGCCAGAGGGAGAGGAATGAGCACTCTTTCACCTCCTTAAAAGAAGATAGGTGGATTCTCTAGTACTGTTATAATTATGGGAGGAGAGACGAGAAAGGTCGTCTATACTTTTCATATTGCTGATTAGCGGAAGGTGAACAGGTTGGGTAGGACTACCAACAACCACTTCGTGTAAAGGCGGGGATCTATTTCCAAGGTTTCGTCTACGGCGTAGCTTATCGTTCGGTAAGAGGACCAAAAGGATAGCAGGTATATCTCAAAGGAAGAGAGAAAGATTAGGTGGTTGTCCCAAGGAACGCGGTTCAGGTTACTCCTTAGGATTTCAAGATTCCCTGTTGAGCATGGAATCTCTACTGGACGAGAAGTCTAGGAAGTTCAGAGTATGTCTCTGTTAGAATGTGTTGATTGGTACTAGCAATCAGTTGGTTGACTTAGCATGATATCTAAGTTAGAGACGAAAAGTACTATTCTGATGGAGAGTATTGATTACTAACGTCAATCAGTCAATTGACTCATTAAAGCACTTGGTACTTAACACAGGAAGGTACAATATTCTAATCCAAAGTCCTAATTCCCAAAAGAAGTTCAACTACCAACCGATATCAGATCAAATCCTTAATACGAGTAAACGTTAACGGTTCCAAGTGGGTTTACTAAAGATGTTCGCATCGATGGAGTGTAGGGTACAACATCGATAGGACAATGTAGGTAGTACCACAATCGGTGGTATGACATAGCAGACTATTGTTGATAAAACAACGTCGACTGGGTGACATCGTTTGAATCAACATCGAGTGAATGGTAAGGTTTCAGAAGTCTGAACAATAGTCAATTCGAGACGAGGCTCGAGGTAGAAGTGTCGGTAACAGAATTACCAACGAAGCGAGGCTGAATGACTAATTCAACAAGATTACTAACGAAACGAGGTGGAATGATAATTCCAACAAGATCACTAACGAAACGTTGCGGAATGATAATTCCAACAAGATTACTAACGAAATGCGGCCGAATGACAATTCGAGGCCGGATGATGATTCGAAATCAAATGATGAATCAAAACTCGGAACGAGGTCTAAAATCTCAAAATCAAGCAATTCCAAAAACCAAAATAGTCAAGACCAAATCCAAAAATAGCCCAAAACAATTCCAAACGCTCTAACAAGATTGACGAGGCTTATGACGATAAGCAACTCGGATGTAAACGGTGCCAATCGGGTCTAACCCGAATCAAGGCGAACTACGCTCAATGGCGACAAAAAGCAATTCCGCATAATCAGAGACGTATAACGATGTCAGAAGTGTTACGGTTCGAGAGGTGTTGCGATGCCAGTGTGTCGTGTGTGAGTGCGGGCTTTCGTGATGTTCGGTGAGTGTGTGTGTTCACCTAAAGCTCATCATTCTTAAAACCAAACTCTATCCCGGACATAATTCTATTATAACTACTCCAAGTATCGCAAAATTCACCTCTGAGTCGGACATAGGTGATCAGTCCATGTCCCACTGTCCCTGGCTGAATATAGATGATGAGTCTATATTCACCCGAGGTTCAATGAATTTTGATATACCCGACTTAGTTATACTAGCACCATGTCCTATACATCCCAAATCATTCCCAAGGCTACTACTAGTATGCGAGCTCTAAGCTAGCTAATAAGATTACGCAAGGGAATTGCGTAACTATGTGAAAGGCATAGTGCGTGCGTAAGCATGAGAACATATTGGGCGTGCTTAAGCATGAGGACATGCTTTATGTGTGTGTATAATCATGAGGGCATGCTTATAGTGTGTGAATAAGCATGAGGACATGCTTATGGTGAAATACTAAGATAGGCAGACTTAATCGTCTACTAACAGGGCACACATTCAACAAGTGTTTCATCAAACCGTTCATCAAATAAGCCATAAACATCTCATCAATTATCTCATCATTCAGTTCGTCTAATGTATTATCAATCATCTACATTCTTAAACTAATCATACGATAGGCTTCAGCTTGGCAGGCAGGCACGTGGCGGTCATAGGGCTAAGTTTTCAAAAAAGTGGTTATAGTCTAAGTTTTAAAAATACCAGTTCTCTATAACCTGGCTCTGATACCAATATGTAACACCCCGAAAATATGGTCCAGCGGAAGCATACGAACCTTTGGGTGCTACTATCTTGGTATCACAACATAAGGTACAAAAAATGCTTTTTATTCCATCCATTTAGATTAAAATTCATTATTTGAAAACATGAAGTTTACATTAATGAAAGTAGTGCGGAAATAGGCCCAAAAGATAATTAAAGTGGTCCCGATTATTCATCAGAGTCGCCTATGACCATGCGTCTTCCAATAGTGAGCTATCGCCTTAAACCTGAGAACACATGATAAAAAGGTCAGCTTAAGCTGGTGAGTTCATAGAGTTTTGTTACAAAATGTAGTAGTGGACCTGATAGAGTTTAATTACTATGTGCGACTAAATATAATACACATTCCAATCAAAAATCAATCCAACCAATAATCAATCCAATCAATAATCAACAATATAATCGAGATCTCAGCAGGGCCCCAAGCGACTCTAGCCAGCGCAGTCGTAGCAAGGCCTAGAACACAAGCTACCCTGGTCTAGGTCGGTCTATTCTTAGCTAGGTATCGCGCTATAGCATAGGAATGCTACCCTAGCATAAGTCAACAATTGTCGCACGTCTAACCTTTCCCAATCAACACATTAGCAATTCAAAAGAGTAGTGACATGTCCAAGAAATAGTTTGCATTCACATAAACACATAAGATATCAATCACCAATTCAAATATACCAAACAACAATCATTCCCAAATAATGTTCACATATCCAGTTATGGTTTGTTAAAAGCAGCATGCATTCTCCCCCAAAATAGTTATGAAAACCTTTGAAAAGAGGGCTATGAAACTCACCTTAGCCAACGCAATGCACTATTCACTATTGACACGATCGACATCTAAAGCTATTCTCCATGGCATCCGGAAGAATGTACGATTTAGTACGATAGAATAGAAGTGACGCAACCTAATGCGTAACAATTATCTTAAAATATAGCTCATAGGATAAAGAAGTCGATATAAGATAAAGTGTCGTAGTTTTCGTGGATCATTCGTGTCATTACTTTCAAAAGTCATTATCAATATCTCAAAGTTTAGTTTTAACGTTTCATGGTGGTAAGAAACATAGACGCGACGCACAACTCACGAGAAGAGGAGAAGACGTCGACATAGTCGAGACATATTACTAGAGCATGCCAAAAAGGAAAGACATCATCAAAGTCAAGAACACCGACAATACTCAAGCTAGTCAAAGACTAGGAAATGACAACGACCATTTATGAAATATAAATAGACTAACCTTCGATAGTTTTCCCATAGTCCTAAGCGTTCATATTTATAATAAAGATAAGTTTCCATATCGCTTGATCAATAAGGATTTCACCTTCATATACCGTAATTATACAAGTTTATAATAAAGTACATCATATAAAGCATACTATTTAGTATTTTATAAGTGACACGTTTGTTTACTCATGTTCCCGACCATTACGACTTTAATAAGTTGACTTATTCAAAATATCCATTTTCAACAAATTTATAGAAGCTAAACATGTATTTATGAAACACAAGTTATTATCGTAGTTGATAAGGGTTTTTTTAATAAATAAAACCATATTTGTCGATATCATATAGATAAATATCTCACTATTAGTAAAAATGCGAAAATAGAATATTTAGTCTTATCGCGAATCAAAATATATATTAAACTCGCGTCGAGTCTAATACATTATTTTCGGTTAGTTCAATATGACTCGTGTATCAAATGTTATTCTAATTTATAAACCGTATTAACCTTACAAATTATAACGAAATATGAAATATACGATACCCCTTTATTAATCATGTTTTAGTTCATTAATCGTTATAGTCCAATATCGTTACATATTTAATTTGTTAAGTTTTCCAAATTTACAAATCGACTCGTTACACGTTAACCGTTTGACTTACATTGTTTAACTATTTCCTTCGTTCCGGTATCGATATATAATTAATTCGTTACACACTTCAAACTAGCCCATTGTCATATTACAAGTTATCATCTTATTAGTTTCGATATTCCTTGCTAACACCATTTTACGACTTATAACAATTATTGAGTCTTAATAAAATTGGACCCGTAATCCATTTAACTTAACAAATCCTAACACACTTATATCCGAACTTGACAACAACATCAATAGTATTAGGAATTTATAAATCAAAAGAGACTAAACCGGGTCTCGAACCGTAACCCATACGGGTTATAAAACTGACCCGGGACTAAACTAACCATGCAACCCACTTAAATGATTAAAACTCAATAATGAGACAACCCCAAAACTGACCCGCAACCAACAATTACCACGTCAAATCCCATTTCAAAATAGGCTAGCACACAATACCACCAATATTAGCGACCCGAAACTCCCACAAGGTCTAACCCGACCCGACTATAATTAATAAATCAAACGCACCCTTGACTGGGTCTTTAGACCCGAATTGTGACTAGGTTTCTGACCCGATTAAAACATCCAAAACAACCCACTTTGATTAAGCATTTAATCACGAAAATCTGTCCATACCGTTTCTATACTCGATCTAACAAATGTTACCACACGAATATTAATCCATCCTGTTTTTGTCTATTTTAAACTCACAAAAACATTTGTAAAATGTTTTATAACCGGTTTATCCACACGAGTTTATCACCAAAAATGTTTCGCAGCCTGTTTTCTTTCTCATTTTCATTTTTATCCACGAAATAATACACGACAGTTTATATACGACTTAATAATAGAAAAACAAAAACGATATAGAATTGTTAGGCTTTACCGAGAGGAAAAGAGGCGAATCGAGGTCGGTGGTGCCCTTTACGAGTACAACTCGTAACTCACCAAGCTTGGACCCTTGGAAATTCGTTAACAACCAAAACCCTAAGATTCGAATCTATAATTCAAGATCTTGGGCGCGTCTTGGCGGTTGGGGGTGCATACGATGCATAAACGGGGTCACAAGACCCCCGATCTATTGATTAAAAGAGGAGGTGTAACTATTGGTGGTCGCCGGAATTTTGGCCGGAAAAAGTGACGGCGCCGGAACCCTAATTGGGTCGCCGAATTTTCTAGAGAGAAGATGGAGGTTATTGGTGTGTGTGTTTTGTAGTGAGAGAAAGAAATATTGGAAAATGAGGGTGTGTGGAAGTGTTGGGGTATATATACTCCCATGGAGGACCTAATGTGTACATGTAGAACCACAAGGGACGGCAATGTAATTTACTGCAGGGACCCTTGTTGTAACTTTGTATAACTTTTGTAATATTACGTTCAGGACTCGTTTGAACTAGCAAACGAAAGATTCGTGACTCGGGAATTACGCCATTGTTCTTAGAATAATATTTCCAATAAAAACGATATATAATACGTCTCGTATCTCAAATTAGAGAGAACGGTCGCTCTAATTGTTGTTTCCTCATTTATGACGCGACGAGGAAATTACGAGTTGTCACAAAAAGCTCGGGTAGGGTTGAGCTGAAAGTTGTGGCCATTACCATTACACCCGACTGAAAGAAAAGAAAATGACTATCATTAAAACAATTCGAAATATTAAACAAAAAGAGAAACTAAGGGTGCGTTTGGTCCGTAGAATGTTTTTGAAGAAATTGTAATCTTTGGAGGGAATTGTAATTTGAATGAATGATTCAAAGAACTAGAATGTATTAGAATTGTAATGTGTTGGAATTATAATTGATGAAATCATTATTATTATTGGTTAACTTGCAATGTAATTTAATTCATTAATAATAATAATAATAATAATAATAATAATAATAATAATAATAATAATAATAATAATAATAATAATAATAATAATATGAATAAAACCCCGTCTCTCTCTTTTTGTGTGGCCGATTGCCTGGGAGAGATCTCCTTGATCTCTTCTCGGCCACGTTCCCGACCACCCTCCTCCTCTCCCCCTTTGATCCAACCACCTTGGTTGGTTTCAGTTCCTCCTTCTTCCCAATCCCTCCTTCCTTATTTTTTTTTTCATTTCGTTTCTTATTATTTTCATTTCTCCGGATGCTGGTGTTTTCCTTGATGCTGGGTATACCTTGAGGCTGGTGTTTCTTGGCTTGGGTATACCTCTCTTAGTGATTATCATTAGTTTTTGCCCTCAATTTGGATATTACTCGTTGGTTTTGGTTTGCTGGGTTCATCTCGTTGCTCGTTTTGTTGGGTTAGTTTGTCGGCTAGCATATTTCTGGAAGTGTTTTGTTGGCTAGCATTTTGTTGTAGGAAACGGTTTGTTGGCTTACCATTTTTGGCAGCGAGTTGGCTTTACAATTTTGGCAGCGTTGCTTTTTAGCGAGTTGCTTAACATTTTCTGGCAGCAGGTTGCTTCAACTGGTCTGTTGTTTTGTTTTATTTGGTAGGGCCCACGCTGTGAGATTTTTTTTTTTAAATTCTTTTGGTCTTTATTGTGTTTTGCCTTTTTAGTAGGACCACACATGTTTGCACTTTGTTTTAATTTCATTTTATTTAGTCTTAGGTTTTTTCTTGCGGGTATATAAAAAAAATAAAATAAAAAATAAAATAAAAAAAATCTATGGCTATTATTCGATTTCATTGTCCCTTTGATGGTTTAAGTGGTTGTCAAGACGGCAGTGGGAATGGGCTTACCAAAACCTCGTTGATTTCTCATCTTCGTGATCGTCATTTCAATGAGGATGCGCTAGCCACCACCAAACTTTCTTTAGCCACTAATCTGGTTGTTTTTTAGGCTGCTGAGGTTACGTTGAAACGTATGGGTCTTTGGTTGTGTGGGGTTTGTTTTAAGACGATACTCTTCGCCTAAATGCCGGCTGGATATGATTTTGTGCCACCCCGATTGCGGTGATGGTGTTGTTAGATTTGTGTTATTTGATCTCGCTAAGCCCCAAGTTCCTCTTCTTTCACTCGCTTGCATTGAAGATTTGGTTTGGAAGAGCACTCTAGTTTTGATTTACACTTACTTGACACCTTGCTCACTAAAGTGGTTGCACACCGTCAAATCCATCCTCCAAAGTCGCGTTTGGGATTCTCTCGTGTTTTGAAAGGAGCTCTTGATAAGGTGATCTCGCACACTCAAGACATTTTTGTTGGGTTAGCCTGTTAGCCTTGCCTCTTTGCCTCCTTAAAACCTTTAGCCCGAGGAGTAACATGGAGTGTGGGTCTACTACTAAGCGCCACACAAGAAGAATATATCGCTAATGCCATTCGGTCTGGGGTACGTCTGGTGGTAGTTTGCAGCTTGTTAAAGAGGTTTTAGTTGAACCCTCCCCTACTTGGTCTAATATTGAGGAGGAAAACCTAGAGTTGGGTGAGCGTAATGTCAAGCAATGTAGGAGGAAGATTTGTGATGGTCATTATTCTGCTGCTGTCAGAGTTCTTTCTTCTTCAGGTGTTGCTCCTTACAATGATACTACCCTTGAGGACCTTAAGGCTAAGCATCCCTTCAAGTCTGCTCCTTCACCGCCTGATATACCTATTGATCATCATAACCTCATTGCATCTCCGCCGTGGTTCTTGACATGATTAAGAGTTTCCGTGGTACATCTTGTGGTCGAGATGGTTTACGCTACCAACACCCATCGGATTGTTTTAGCGGTCACTGGCTATATCCGATGAGTTAATCAACCCATCACCCGTGTGGTAAATCTTTTTCTTGATGGTAAGTGTCCTAAGGCTTGGGCAGTATATTGCAGTGCTCCTCTCACCACCGATCAAACCAGTGGTGGTATCCGCCCTATTGCGGTGGGAACTGTCTCGAGGCGTTTAGTCTCAAGGCGGGAGCTTCTATGATTGGCCACTCTTTAGATGGATACTTGAATGATCTACACCGAGTTGGGGTTTCGAGGAGGGAGGCCATTCTCCATGCCGTGAATTGGCTTGTTGAAGACCGTGGTGATGATGTAGGTCTTTCGATGTTGTTCATGGATTTCAAAACGCCTTCAATCTAGTGGACCGCGAGGTTATGTTACAAGAGGTTCGCCTCCATTGTCCTCGCCATATCCACTGGGTTGAATTTTGCTACTCCAGCCCAGCCAGATTATATTATGGGAACACACTTTATGGTCACACCAAGCAAAGAAGGTGATCCTCTCGACCTCTCCTTTTTGCGCTGGTGCTACATCGTTGGCTCGCAAGATCAAAGACTCCTTTTCTCCCCTTTCAAGCCTGGTACCTAGATGATGGTACGATCATTGGAGATACTCTGCTTGTTGGGAAGGCCTTGGAGCTCATTATGATAGATGGACCTCGTTATGGTTTGCACCTCAATGTCGATAAACCGAGGTTTTTCGCCAAGGAAGATCCTAGAGCGGACTCAAGGTGTTTTCCTCCTAATATTACCCTACCGCATGGTGTAAAATTATTCGGTGGGCTGTTGGTGTAGACCTCGAGTTTAGTAGTAAGCTCGTTTTGAAACGGGTTTCTAAAACCATTGAACTTATGGACGCTGCCTGCTTAATGACCCCAATGCGAGTTGTCGCTTCTCCGTGCATATGTCGGCATTTCAAGCTATATTTCTCTACGCACATGTTCCCCGTGTCTTTGAACGTGTCGATTTCATTCGATGAAGCACTTCGCCTCTTTGAGCGAATTGTCACCGCCTGGGCCCGGTTTGGAAATTGGCAATGGAGACCGCCACTCTTCCTTTGAATTGGGGCTTGGTGTATACGCGGTGATGTTTTGAATTATGCCTTCCTTGCTTCTAGACTCAATCGCGACCACTGATCGAACTTCTCCGACATTCGGTGTTGGTGCTCCGGATCTTCCTTTGATGATGCCCTACATGTTTTTGAGAAAATGGAGACCGACCTTTTGGGTAGCTCTTGTGAGATTGTCGCCCCAAACTCATGAAGAAATTGGCGCTTTATATTTCACACGTGTCACAAAAGAGGTCGAATCCACCTTCGCTTATCGCTAGACAAATGGCCTTATGGAGATCGCAAATGGAAGACCATACTTCGATCGGCTCGTAGTAGTCCCGATAGTCGGGTCAGGCGGACTATGAATGCTAAAACCCACCGGTGTTTTATGCTATCGCTCAGGTGTTCCTCTTTCTCCACTCGATGTCGTGGCTCGCTTGTTCCAAGGTTTTACGGTGATATCTATGGGGATCATGTCGTATCATGCGCTGGTATTATTGGTATTAAACATCGGCATAATAACGCGTGATACTCACCGATATCCGCTCCCGGTAGGGGTTTTACAGTAAAGAAATTGATATCGGACTCATGGAGAGAGGACAAACACCACGCCCCGGTGACTTGGTACTTTACTCTGGAGAGAGGCCTTGATGTGTGTGTTGATCTTCTTGGGTCATCGCCTTAACGCAAACCGGTATGATGACTTTGTGGGCGGGCGTGCCGTGATTGAAGTCGCACAACAAGAACGTGTCAATCACGAAACCAAATGCTGCCGATATCGATATGGGTTCATCCCCTCTCTTCTTCTTTCGTAAACTCGAGAAGGAAGTGACCTTGCTCGTTGCAGATCCGAAAGTTCTCGATCACCAAGATATTGCGGCGTGGTGCTAACTATATTTTTAGTAGGATTTGTTTTCATTATTTATAGAGGAGTGGGCCCGGTTAGTTTCTGGCCCCACTAATTTCTCTTGTAATTCTTTGATTTTCTAATTAAGTGATGTTTTTATAATAATATAATAATAATAATAATAATAATAATAATAAATAAATATATTAACACTAATAGTAATAATAATAATAATAATAATATTACATTAATAATAATATTTAATAAAACAATAATAATAATAATAATAATAATAGTTTTAAATATAATAATAAATAAAAATTATGAATTTAATATAAAAATAATTATTAAAAACTAATTTTAAATATTTATATATAATATAAAGCTAATTATTATAATTATTATTTATTTTAAATTAAATAATATATTAATAATAACGATAAAAGATAAATATTGATACTTAACTGATAAAAATCTGAATTACAATATAATTCAACACATTCCATCAAGTTTGCTTTGTAATCTAAATTACATCATTGAACGTAATTAGTTGTAATCCAATTACATTTCGTTGCAAACCAAACACCCGATATAATGTAATCTGAATTATAATTTCATTCATCCTGCCAACAAAAAAGAATTATAATATTATTCAGATTGCAATTACAATTACCACATACAAGAAACCTTTATAAATTAATACTGATAAATTAATAACCTCGATAAAATTAATAATTTGTCATCCCAACTGGGACCAAGACAAATTTGAATCACAATCGATAAAATAATAAGATAATAATTTTTTAAAACCAACAGATATATATTATTCCAACTAAACTATAAATTAATAATTAAAACTTATTCTAATGAAACTAACTTTTTACTTATTCAAAAACATATAACTTGACAAATTCAATTATATTGTGAATGTGAATTCATAAAATGTTAATTAGAACTTATTTTTCTAATTTATTTTTTCATCATTAATTAGTACATCAGAATTCAAGACATCGGACTTAAAAATTTAAAGCCATACGTAATTTTTTTTAAATTAATACGGAGTAATTATTAATTTATCGATATAAGAATATCTCGCTAAATTAATAAAATATCACTGCTCTAACATCATTAATTTATGTATGTTTTTTATCAGACATGTAATTTCATCCAACAAAATGGCCCCTAAAAATACTTGTACACATCGTCACCCCGTTGGAACCAATTGCACCGCTAAAAACCCACACAAATTTAACCAAAAAATGATTCATTAAATCATCAAGCTCACATTTTATTTCAATTCCTACAAACACAATACCACATAAATCATATTCTTGCTTCATATTCAGGTAAAAAAAATGCATATCTTTTTATCATTGCATTAAACCCTACTAACTAAAAGTAACAAATATAACCCAATAATTTAAACCCAGATCAAATTAATCAAGAAACGTAAAACCCATTATTTATATGAAATACCCATTTCATTTGTGTACATTTTGTAATTTTTAGATCATTATAGAGCCTATTTTTAAACATTGCACACCAAGTGTTTGATGAAATGTTTGAATGACAGTTTGTGATCAAGTTAGTTGAAGAACACAAGGGAAAAGGTTAACGCTTTTCGGGCTCAAAGCATTGTGTTGTTGCAGTTGGGATGTCTGGCAGGATGTTTACTAGGAGTTTATGTCAGCTGCAGAAGCTGTGTAGAAGTAGTGGTGTTTTGGTTCGTAATTTGAAAAGCGGTGTTAATGAAGGGGTTGTTGGGCGCTATGCCTGAATTTCATGATAGGTGTTATTAGTATTCTCAGCCTGCTGCTGCTTCAGTTTCGCCTTTGAATCAAGCTGAATTAGCGAAATTTATGCTATTGCTGATAGTTGGTAAGATTGTGTGCTTTGACTTGTTATTGGCAGCATTAAGAATGTAGTTTGTTTAGATATCTTCATTGTTGTGTAATTGACTTAAATGGCGTATGTACTGTTTAATCCTTGAATATGCAAAGAAAATAGGACAACGTTAATGTTTAGTAGGCCTACGAGAAATGTAGTCTTGGTTAAATTATTGAGTTATCAGTAAATAACATATTGTTTTTGACAGGTGGGATGCAGAAGGACCTTTTAAGCCATTGCATGTCATGAATCCTACACGGCTAGCTTTTATTCGATCAACTCTTTGCAGACATTTTGGGTATTGTTTCTTTTCATCTGTTCTGTTGATGTTTCGTGTTGTTAGTTACTTATGCAAAATCTGCAATGCATTATTAACTTGTGTTCCACATACTTAGCACTTACTAATAAGGTTGTTACTTTTCTCAGCAAGGATCCATTTTCAGTAAGGCCGTTTGAAGGACTAAAATTTGTAGATGTTGGTTGTGGAGGAGGTATACTGTCTGAGGTATAAGTTTATATTCAAGACATTGTCATCTAATATGTGCATGTCTACTTAATATTTTACTTTCTTGTAACGGTACTTGTTTACGTAGTAGTATTTACACACTCACAGACTCGTATATAAAAGCACCCTGTATCTCCAAGTTTTAGAGCCTATATCCCGTATCCACATATCATTGAAACAAAGACACAATGATGTGAAGGACCTATTGTTTAATAATTAAGGAAAATAGCATAGAGTAATTATAACTATATTAGCTTGTATGATAGCGAACACCGAACACCAACTCCTTTTTGTGGTCTGTATGCTTAAGAGGCTTTTAGGACACTTGGACAGGTAGAATTTTGTTCCCTCCTAGGTTTTAAGTTTAGCATAATTATTTCTTATAGTTTGTTTACTGTGGTCAGCCTTTGGCTCGCATGGGAGCTTCAGTGACAGGAGTTGATGCCGTGGACAAGAATATCAAGATTGCACGTCTTCATGCGGTACGAGTTTTGTCCCGAAACATTGAGTTGTCTGCTAGGCACATAGTTTGATTATGTGTTGAATGCCTGAACTATTAGCCAAATATCTGAAATACCCTTATTAATAACAAAATAGGAAATTTGGTTGACCAAGGTCAATTATCAAGAACCTAATGACTACTAATTGGCAAAATGGTGTCTCGACTCTCGAACTGAAAGTTCGCCAACATATGGATCATTGCATCTATCTTGGGATATTTCAATTAGCAAATTACGCATTAACCTTTGGGGTAAATGGAAAATATTCTCATTTTATAATGTTGTGCGTGACATGATGACATGTGTATACCACAATTTCTTAATTGTTTAGGATCTGGATCCAGTAACTTCCTCAATTGAATATCGTTGCACAACTGCAGGTACCTCCTATACTTTATTTAGCTTTGTCGCTCTTATCATTTCTCATTGCTTGAACTTTTGATATCTTTTCGCCTCTAGTCAAGGCAACAACATCCATTTATTCTTATTCCTTTGATATCTATCTCCTATACAACTTCTATTTTATGACACTTGTATTAAACCATGTAAACAGAAAATCTGGAAGAACAAAAGAAGTTTGATGCGGTTCTAGCTTTAGAGGTATGATGGAACTAATCCTTATTTCACATATCATTTAGTTCAAAAAATATACATTATTTATCGAAATAACATTCTCACCATTGAATGTAGCATTTCCTAATTCTATTTTTTTATTATATATTATATATATATATATTTTTTAATTTGTCTTCAAAATGCTGAATATGTACATAATTTCCAGGTAATTGAACATGTAGCAGATCCGGCTGAGTTTTGCAAATCCTTGTCAGCATTAACCGTGTCTAATGGAGCTACTGTTATCTCAACCATTAACCGTTCTATGAGAGCATATGCAACTGCCATTGTTGCAGCAGAGTACATCTTACATTGGGTATGATCACACTTTATAATGTCAAACTTTTAATATACTGATATGAACCGATTCGATTAAGAGATAAAAGAACAATAAAGATAGGTGATCAACTTTCGAGAGGCCGATCTCTCTCCCAATAATGAAGACAAATAACTAAACCATTAATAATATTCGGCATAATCTCCATTACAACCCTAATACCCTATTTATAATAAAAGGCCCTAGACTTAACTTGTTCACTAAGAAAATATAATAAAGGAAACTAAATAAACTAATTAATTAATTAATAATAATAATAATAATAAACTATTGAATGCAGGATGTATCAATACTCCCGCCCCCAAAAACACCTTGTCCTCAAGGTGTTGCTTGAAAAGTTACTTTAAGTGATTCCGGATCCCATATTATTCTTGAAGACAACATTGTAATGACAGATTTAAACCCTTCAATAAAAGGCCTAGGATCTTCTAGAAAGCGAGTCCGCTTTCACTTCAACCGATTCATGATGATCGATATGCCACCTATTGTCACCCATGTTACGAATTTGACAAGTCCTTGTTGTTTACAACTGCTTTGCTTCCATATTCATTGAAAACAACATGTGTTTCCTCAACATCGTCAATCATAACTCATTTACCACCTCCTTCGTGTTTTTGAAGCAATATAACCCATCTCGATTGTTGACTCGGTCATTGTTACTAAAGGAATGGGTTGTTCATCATAATTTGGCTCCCTGAATTTTTGCAACCAATCCTCCTCCACAATACTACTATCTTTACTACTTTTTCTCGCGCAATCAATTTGCATTGGAACCAGGTGATGATGTGGCTTTTCCTTCGATCTCTTTTTAGGATCACGCCACCCTCCCATTCTTCAACCTCCTTATGCGGCCCATTGAAATCGCCAATTTCTTCAATAAATCAATAATTTCTTCATGTCTACGGCCGATTCAACTCTCATAGCCTCCATTCTTTTCTCAAGTTACTCATGACTAATCGATGCTAAGCGGTAACTCGGGATGAGCGGTAAATTCCGTTGAAGCGAGAACCGTGAGCGGTAATTTTTTTTTTGAAACCCTAGAATCGAACGACTCGATACCAATTGATATGAACCGATTCGATTAAGAGATAAAAACAATAAAGATAGGTGATCAACTTTCGAGGCCGATCTCTCTCCCAATAATGAAGACAAATAACTAAACCATTAATAATATTCTAAGATAATCTCCATTACAACCCTAATACCCTATTTATAATAAAAGGCCTAGACTTAACTTGTTCACTAAGAAAATATAATAAAGGAAACTAAATAAACTAATTAATTAATTAATAATAATAATAATAATAAACTATTGAATGCGGGATGTATCATATACATCCCATTTTTGCTTTCAAAATTTGGATTATATATATTACTGATTATTATATTGTATTATGAGATGTTATATTATGATGACTTCCAAAGGGTACACATCAATGGTCCATTTTTAACTCTGAAGAACTAGTATTGACACCGCAACGCGTTTTATCTCGTAAGTAAAAGCATACCAACTCGATCAACATGTGAATTCTTGCTCATTAATCGTTTTATTTGGTTATTTGACTTCATTATTTAACGGAGTCAAGAGATGGTCGGCTTTCAGATACAACCCACGATCGGGTCAATGGTCTCTATCGATGATATTGGTGTCAATTTTATTGCATTTGGTATTAAAAGCAATGAATAATTTTGTGTTGAGCTTAAATTAGCATTTGGCGGGTTTAGAATGGTATATGATGCCCCAATATTTCTCTTAAGTTTTCTTTGTATGAATAAGTAACCTTGCAGTAGCCTAATGGAAATACGTACATACCAAGTAATTAGAATCTTGCACATCTTGTAAGCAATTTTGTCCCCAGATGGTTCGTGTAGGCTCTTTTCTTTCATAGAAATTGTTATAATTCTTCCATTTGGCATGTCTAAATTGTATAACCTTTGATGTCACACAAACAAGTAAAGTTTATTCTCGAACCATTTTGAGACTATATTTTCTTCATACTTGAAGTTAAAGCGTGTTATTTGAGGTCCTAATTTCTTTTTAACTCATGTTTTATATGTTATGGCTTATAGATGTTCTATTTTATTAGTGTAGAGCTCTTACATGATTAAACCTATAGTTACTCTTCTATCGACTTTCTTCAATGGGTGTTTGGTGACAAAGGTAGGACATACTTGGTGCAGGTATGTATAATCGTAGTGTAATTTTTATAAAAGAATTTTTAGATTTTAGCGCTAATTGTATATCATTTGCCATCCACCACAACTAGGTGGTGTTTGTTTTTTTAAAAATACCTCTTAATAGCCTCGTAATCTAATTTATTCGAAGTGGTCTGACATTTGGGTCATTAAGTGCCTTTTTTTTTTTCTCGTTCACCGGGTCAACACCACTTACCTAATAAGATATGGAGAACAAGATGTGAGGCATGTCTTACTATCGTATTCTTGTCTTTTAATTATTATTTTTTTCTCTCTCGTTCTTTTTACTTTCTTAAGGAGGGTCGAAGCCCTCATAGTCAATTGACTCGAGGAGAAAGGTAGACCAAAACTTAGGTGGAAGGATCGACTTAAGCAGGACATGAAGGGCTTCTCTTGTTCAAGGACATGACCTCAGATAGGAATGCGTTGAAGACATGATTAGAATTTGCGGGTAGTTCGACTAGGTTGTTTGAGGGTGTGAGGCAATGTTTACGTCTAGGCTTTTTAGGCGTTTCTTTGTAGCTTTACCTCTTGCGTTTTAGATATATAATCCCGTAGCTTGTCCCTTTTAGGCATGCCAGGCGTTTAGTTGCCCATCTTGTTTCTTTTGTTTTGCACTTAGCTATAGGCCTCTAAGTATTGCCCTACTTAGATTTAGCCGCTCTCTTTAGGTCTTGGTTTAAGTTGCCTTTAGCCCCTTTTCTCTTAGTGCCCTTACCCTTTTGCGTTTTGTTTGCTTTTATGCTGTATGTGCTCGTGTGCACTGTGTCTTTTGCGCTTTATATTCTATTTATGGTTTTCTTTTGAGGCGTATGCTTTTATTTGTGTATGTCCTTTTGTCTTCTTTGTTCTTTTGATGGTATTAAGCATACTTGTTGGGACAACATTGCTTGGTCTTCTTTGTTTTAATGATGACAAATAAACCTCCAACACATAAAATCAAAAATTTAGCTAAAACCAAAGAACCATACAATTGCTCCTAACGATCTGCCCGACACAGCAGCAGCGCAGTGGTCTGTCTGTTGGTCGGTTTTGAAAGTCGGCTTTCTCTTTGAGCTTTCCTTACCCAACAAATGTGGCTTTTTAATACATGTATGAATATGATATGTTCTTCATTGGGAACACTCAAAGCGAGTTTTAGACTTAGAAGGATTCAAAATCACAACCTCTCGTTTTGACAAAACGCCACTCAAAATATTTTATCAAACGCCTCTAGCCAAGGCTTCTAAACCTAGGAGATGACATTGAGGAAAGTATTCCTATGACCATAATCTGTTTATGTTTCTCTAATCACGTAACGGTTTTATTCCCTTATTGGTCAAACTAAGTCAAAGGTCTCTTGCGTAAGCGCATCCTTTCCAAGTTATGGGATATGTTTTACTATGATGCAAAGCTTAGCTTGTTTGCATCAAGGCGGTTATTGATTACTTCAAGTTGTGGAAAACACGAGTTATGATATTATTAATACTTGATGTTGTGTTATTTGGGAGCATGGGTATTCTTTGATTTTCTTATCCGACACACTCAACCCATAATCATCATTGTCTATTCTTTTCTTTTTTAATGACAATATGATTATCTCATAATCAATCCTTTAATTATTCTCTTATTACAAAACCAACTCTTTAACAAATAAACCTTTTAAATCTCACCAAATCTTATCCTGGACATTCTCTAAATAATCATCATTGTTTGTACTTGTCTTTCTTAATGACAATATGATTATCTCATAATCAATTCTTTAATTATTCTCTTATTACAAAACCAATTCTTTAACAAATAAACCTTTCAAATCTCACCAAATCTTATCCTAAACATTTTTTAAATATTTTCTTACACACTTTGTACTTGCATGTACTATTTGTCTCCCTACATTCCAACATTCTCCACATCAACCTATTTCTCACCACATTCTTTATAAAACACACACAATCAAACACATCACCACATTACTATTCACTTTCTTCTACAACCATCTTTACACACATAATACACTTCACACACACACACACACACACACACACACACAGATCAAGCTTGCCAAACACACCTTACTCACTTACACACTCGCCAAGCTTACTCAACACACTTCACTCTCTCACTTAGGCTCCACACCACATCACCACACACACTAGAATTTGAAATTCATACACTACTCACATTCACTCGCACATGGTACATTTCTCTCTTCTCTTGTAAACTCCCCATCACATCCATACACACACTAGATTCAAATTTTCACACACTACTCAAAAACACTCACTCCCTCTCACATATGCTCCCCATCAAATCTCACTTACATAACCATCTCAACATGTCATCACTTTCACACACACTACAATTTAAATTTCACACACTACACACAAACTCTCATCTTCCTCTCTCATAGACTCCCCATCACCATCACACATCAGATCCAAGCCAACTCATCTCTCTCAATCTCTTATCCTTATGGAATATTCATTGATATCTTTGGCATATTATTTTTAACCTAACCTTGCCAACACACTTAAACTAACCATGGTTGATGGTTCAACCCTAACCAAGCTTCTCATATACTCTTCCCTTTCTCTCTTTCTCTCTATGAAATATTCCATGTCATATTATTTCTCTCTTATCTATGCCATGCGAGGAATACTCAAACTATCCCTATCCAATTATCCATTCTATTTTTCTCTCTTTGATAATTGGTTTTACATATAATCACTTCACAAATGATTTTTATCAAATGACTATTTGAGTTGGTTGACATTGAGGATGAATAATGAAAAGGTCTAATGTGTGAAGTACAATTGTGGGTTTAGCAAGGTTGGGTAGTTAAAAGACCACAATCCTTAGAAAAACATTTCTAGGCTCTGGCTCCGACACGCCATGACGCCGCCAACCTCAGAATGTTTTCCCATTTGGGACTTTGGCCTATAAATACCCACCACTCTTTTGTATTTCACCCATTGTCATTACTTTTTCTCTATTTCTCTTCTTTAATCCTCTAATTCTCTCGTCTTCTTAATTCATCACATATCATCTTTGAAGAACACATTATTTGCGTGGAAGAATCACAAGAACCTAATCCACTATTGTGATTGTGTCGATGGTCTTCTTTCATACCATTTCCATTACAATCGAGTCTCTAGGTTAGGTTGGGCTTGGTTGTGTTATTATACATTTGATCATTCGATTTGATTGTAAGGAAAGTCTTGTGTCTTGGTGACCAAGCCTAGATCGTAGGAGATCTAGTTGAGGTTTGATACTTCCGGTGGGAAGTCTTTGTGGTTAAGTCACGAGATTCTTTTGGGTGGTTTCCGATGGCGGAATATTGTTTCTTTGTTACTTGCTTTATATATTTTGGTTGTGTTTGTAGTTGTTGGATTTGTTGTACACACCACAATTTGATCTTTGAGGCTTGAAGTCCTTTAAACTTCAAAGAAGCCGAAAAGACCGTATTCACCCCCGCTCTACGGTTCTACACTATTTGCTTTGTATGCTTATTCGTCCTTATGTAGGTGTTGCTCTGTTGTTGTTGTTGTTGTTGTTGTTGTTGCTTGCTTTTCATATTGTATTTTATGCATTTTTTTTACTTTTCCTTCAGTATCGATAATACGTATAAAGAGAATCTTCGGTGTTTTCTTTGCTAATTAAAAGTTTTTGAAGATGATAATAATGATGATGACTTAAATGTTCAAATACAAGAGTCTTTCAAACAAAGAATAATAAATAATTAGTTTGTGACATCAAATTATGGCATGATTGATCATGAACTTGAATATTTTCTGTGTAAATATTTTTGATTGTTAATTGACAATGTTAACTATTTTATAAATTATTTTAATTTTTTTCTCAAATGTTATCATCGTATATTAATTGATGGTGATAATTTACAAAAAGGTGAAGATTTTTAACAACATTTGAGTATAACGTATCAACAATTTACTTTAGAAGATCAAATTATGACAATGTTCTTGAATGTTTTGTTGCAACACATTATATTCTATTTAGTTTTCGACTCAATTATTCTATTTAATGTTTATAAACTTTATGCATCATAGAAGTGAAACTGCTTTGCTTTTATATCATTCGACATTCTTTATAAAAATCAAATAATATTATTTCATTCTGACTTGGAGAAACGTTAAATATAGATTTCAAATTTCTAGAGGCTGTTTGGTTCATGATTTTGAAGTGCAAGGAAATTAGAATTGCTAGAAGTTTCAAATGCTTAGGGTGCGCTTAATGAGAGAAACTGCTTTTCCACAAAATGTTTTATGAAAACAAGGAAAATAGAGATCGCTCAAATTATCATCTTCTAACAAAATATTTCAAAAACACAAAATCCCTATTTCTAATCTAACTAGAAATTAGAAACAAAATTTGGTTTTTTCCTTGTTTTCAGAACCCAACTCTCCTCCCTTCTTCAAAATAAATACAAATATCAACTAAACGCATTTTCTATATTTTCGTGTTTTTGGAGATAAATTTCCCATCCAAATTTTTACAAAACTGTAGATGAAAACAAGATAATTTTTCTCCAACTAAACGCACCTTTAAAGTTTCAATTCTTGCTTTTGTGTTTGGTTCACAGAAAGCATGTCAAGGGAAATTAAATTTGCAAAATGATAGATGACACAATTGCCCCTGCCCTTTCACCATCATGATCTTCCTATATTTCAAACAGAGACAGCAAGTAGTTACTATAATGAAGCATAAAGATTAGATCTTCCACAAATAATCAAAGGCTTACACTTTCATCCAACAGCCATATCATTCGAACAATTAAAATCACAAAATGATACGGTTACATACTTTCTACATACAACTATGTTCATACCCATTAATATCATCACTTTTTTTACAACCATATATAATCAATTCAAGGCGAGCTAAAGCATCTTCTTGTGTGATGGAACTGAAATCAAGAAAACCCGAGAAGCCCAAAAACGTTGTTGGTATCTAAATCAAACTCGAAAGTAATCTGAGTGAGGGAGCATGAATATTATGCGAGAATCGAATAGGATTTTTAAGATTGAAGTAGTGATGGAGCGATTGATGGAGTTCTAGAGAAGATTTGTTTATTTATGACTTATGAGTAATGGGAAGAAGAAATGATGAGATGGGGAAGAAGTACATGTGAAAGATAAGGGGTAAATGTGTCTCGAAAACAGCATCTCTTGTGGAAACATCATTTCCTCGTCTAGCCACAGAATTTAAATGGCCCTTTAATAGAAATTAAAATCACAAAAGCATTTAAAGTTCCCCGTTAATTAAGGATCCCATCCCATGATAAATAAGAAGAGGTGTGTCATGGGTCGCCCACTTTCATCATTCCGCCTCACGCGCCACATCACCTCCACATCACTCCAACACACTAACTAAAAAATACCCCAATCACAACTTACTCACTTCTTTTCATTTCGCCCCACCCACCCCGATTTTATTTTCTTTTCCATATTTTCCAAACACAATTAAATTCATTCCATTCATTTAAAATAAAATACAACATAAAAATACATCATAAATAAAAAAACATACGAATTTAAAATACATTCATAAATAAATTACATCACAAATAAAACCATTTGCAAATATTCATCAAACGATCGTGGTCACGTCAGTAGGCCAATTGGCTGTGATTCATGGATGTACATTTCATAATTACACCATACATATTACACCACACGATCTGGCCTGACTCTAAAATAATCAAATGCGGTGGAAGAGGATCAACAATTAATACGATTTTCAATACCTTGTACTATTTGTAAGAATAGTTCACTACCATAACTGAATCGACGCCTAAAATAGTACTCGGATATTTTGGACAATCGAAAAATAGTCGATATAAGACGTTTCAAAGAATTCATGGGTCACTGTAGATGTAATTACTACCGCATGAACTTTCTTCATCTTCCCAACAACATTGCCCATAACTCGCCAACTTTCGTAATCATCTTGACATCTTGTAAATCATCAAGATCGAATCAATTTGAACCACTCCATGTTTTTTGCTTAAGATGTAAAGAGTTGAAAGAAGTGCTGAACGATTTGAAAAGAAAAGAGCGTGGATGATTTTATTAAAATGGCGATTATTTATAAGAGGATGGTAAAGTTTTTATTTTAAAATAAAAGTTTTTTTTTTTTTTTTTTTTTTTTTTTTTAAATCATACCGTTATAATAAAGATTGCAACGGATATATTCGAATTAAACCCTTGTCGCTTTTCCTCGTCGTTGGACCGGCTGAACCCAAAGTGGCGGCCGGTGTCGTGGCGAGCCACAAATGAAAACGAAGTGCCATGTAGGATTCGGCGAGAAGCAACACGTCCCACACCCCACGCTCTATGGCATTTAAAATTCAAACCCCGAAATTGCTCCAATGGCCCCAACTAAACACGACCTAAATATCTAATGAACAAATTTTGACCGCCACTTTTTTCATTAAAAAGAAAAGAAAAAGACTTTACAATTTAAAAAATAATAATAATAAATGCCTCGAAACCGTTAATCGTTGTATCTAAAAGAATCATACAATCGCAACGAAAATTAAATCATCTTTTATAAAAGGGCACTCCTATATACTTTCGATAAACTTCTTTTCGACTTTTTTTGTGAGTATTGAAATTTAGACCTTGAAAAATCACATATGATTTGTTATTTTATAATCACACGTGATTTATGAAATCATATATGATTTGTGCAATCACACGTGATTTATAAAAACACGCGTGATTTTTCCATACGCAAATTTTGACACTAAAATAAAACTCGAAAAAAAGTTTGCGAAAGATAAAAAAATTCTTGTCGCGATGGTGTATTTTTATCGCTTAACGATTTACCATTTGCTAGATGTTTTATTTTCAAAAAAAGTAGAAAGTTTTTTTTTTTTTTTTTTTTTTTTTTTTGGATGAAAAATGAGTAGTCATGATTTGTTCATTATACATTTAAAGAATTTGAGATATATATTGAACTCAACTCCGACTTAGACATTTATGCATTAAATTTAAATTCAGGTGTGCAAGTTAGATACAAATTCAAAGCCTCTTGATAAATAAACACTGCCATAGTGTTAAAACGAAAAAAAAGCAAGAAAACTAAATCAAATAGAATTAGTAATTTCGTATTAAAACCAATGATGTTTTAGTTCATTGGTAATTAATATTTATATAGAGGAATTTTCATTTGCTTACCTTTATTTTGATGCTTATCAATGGACAAATCCCCACCATCCATCTATTTTGATCTAATGGTGAGGATTAACCTAAGATTTAATATATTTAACCTTAATTCTCCCAAATATATAAAGCCTTTTCTTCTTCTTTTTTTTCATTCGCTTCATTTTTTTCACACATTTACTATGTGTTTTCCTCCCAACCTGCTCTCATCATTTCCCTCCAAAAATTAGTTATGCTAATCAACTATTACCGTTTGATCATCATCAGTTGGATCACCATCACCATTCCAATCATCATCACCATTCCAATCACCATCACAATTCTGATCATCATCTCATCATCACCTCCCGATCATATCATCCTTTTTTTATGTCTTCTTTTGATTTGCATGAACCGTTTGTTTCAAAAGCTGATTTGATTGATGTTGTTGCGGTTGATAATGTTATTGATCGGTTGTTAATTATGTGGATCAAGTTGTTAACATTCCTTCTTATTAAGTTGCACACCAAGTGTTTGATGAAATGTGTGAGTGAAAATGTTTGATAACCTTGTTATCCGCTCATGTAATTCCTGCTTATTAGTTTAGTTGTTAGTTGAATTTTGTTTTAAGCGCATTTGAATGTTTGTTTTATGTCTCGATTGTTGTTTGAATCGCTATGTATCGTACGTATAATATCACCAGTGATATTTGAAGTTGAACTGTAAATGTGTATTATCACTAGTGATATTTGAATTATCACTTGTGAAATTTTGTTTATTTGATACTTTTAGTTTATGTTTTAGATTATGAGTAGCATTAGGTTTTAGTATGATATCATTTTTGGATGGGTGAATTGATGAAAATTTGATGCATGGAAGGTGTTTGACAAAGTGCCTAAGAGAGGGATGCACAAGTTGAGAAGCAATCACATGTTCCTGTTTGTCCATCATTTCATATATAACCAAATCAAAAATATTTATTTGAATAAACAAGCTTTATGGAATTAATCAAAGTGCACTATAGTTATTGTAAATGAGTAATCATATCCTATGTTGCATTAGTTGATGCTTATTTTCATTTTCTGAATGGCGTCCTTTTAAATTATTTTAGTGCGTTTTGTATTTTGCTTTCTCCATCACTCCATATCTGAGGTGATGCAAATTTGATGTACTATTCGATAATTGCGCAGTGACCTAGAGCTTAAGCTACAAGGACTGCTTACCTTAACAATCGTGAAGAAAAATAATTTGAAAAACATGGAAGTGATTGGGAAGTCTAATCCTTATGTGATTGCATATATTCGCCACTTGAAAAGTTCAAAAGAAAGGTTGTTGATTACAACTTAAACCTGTTTGGAATCATGTAATTCGGTTAATTGAAGATAAGAAGACCCGCTTGTTGTACTTGAGGTTACGCTTTTCTCCTTTTGGTTTTCTCAGATGTGATTTCAAATGTGATATCACATGTGATATCAAAAGTGATATTACATTTGATATCAAAGTGATATCACCTATGATAGCATAGTGTGTTAGCTTTCTTTTATTTTGTTGAATCAATTTTGATAATGGAGGATCTTATGATATCATAGGCGATATCAAAGTTGTTTGAGCTTCTTCAATTTGTTTTGTGGAGTCATTGTGCTTTTGAACCACAGTTGCGCTTTTGTTGATTCTTTCGTTTGATGGAGCCGTTTTTTGCAAATTGCAATCACAAATAGTTTGGTGATATCGTCTCTTTTTATGCCACATACAAAACAAACAAGTATGTTTTTTAATTTGTAATATCTCCTGTGAGATTTCATTGTTTTTTGTACATTTTGTATATATTATCACCTAAGATATTTCTCTTTCCAGGTACATGATGGTTTTTGTGCCTTTTCGCAATTGACAATCACGGAGATGTGTTCTTGTTGGTTACAGTCTGCTTAAGAACGAAACTCATCGAATCTTGTGTATGGTTACTCTAAGCATTCAAGAAAGCTTTTGTGCTTTATCCGAATATCATTGTAACTGGTCAAGATGGTGCTATGCGAAAAGCAATTGCAGTTGAGCTTCCTAGTTCCAAGCCACATCTTTGTCATAAATTAGAAGTTATGTATCACTTGTGATAAATAGCTGGAATTAATTTTTATGAGGTCTTTGTGAGTTTATGAAATATTTTGTCATTTTATAACTTGTGATAAAGCATGATAATGGTGAAATATTTACATCATTTATGTGTTTACTTGTTTTTACTTGTTTATGACATGTATTACTTGTGATATTATTCTTTAATTGATATATATGTTGACCTTTTTTTTTCCGAATCGTTATGTTACTCAAAAGCAATGCTTAATTAATCATATTCTTGTTTGATTTTGAGAATATGTTATGTTTTATTTTCATAGTTTTCTTCATGAAGTCAACGATATTTTTAATCGACTTTTCATTAATATCACTTGTGATACTCTAATAAAATTACCAAAGAAGGTTATATTCGGATAAACCAAAAGCATTGTTTACAATCGAATAGAAATTACCATTGTTTACAATTTAAGTATCAAGAGAAAATTACAATTTAAGTAGCAAAAGAAAATTACTAATTGATGCTTTTGTCATTTTATTTTCTACAACTTTCTTCTTGCCATCTTTATGAGCATCCCCTCATTTTGTCTTCTTTTCCACTTCATTCTTTTTAGTTTGCAGCTTCTTCTTCTTCTTTTTCTGCAACTGTCTTTGATTTCTTACATGCAGTCTCTGTTGTCAGTTCAACATTTACTTTTGGTGGTTGTAGATTCTTTTATATCACATATGATATTACATATGTTTCTTTCAGTATTTGTTGGTGGTGTATCTGTTTCTATTTTTGATCTTCGTGTTTTCTAAGCTTAAACGTCTAGCAGCAGATTTTGTTAATTTGCTTGGTATTGTTAGCGTTGTCGGTGACGATGTTGTTTCTTTGTTCACTTCTTCAGTTTGACTTGGTTGTTGTTTCGCGAAGGTCTTTTTCCTTTCACCTTCAACCCCCGCTTTTGCTTCTTGATAGTTCTCGCTTTATATTCAAATCTACATAAATATATACCATGTTAGTGTATAAATAGTTCATTGTTTTTAATATCATGCGTGATATATAAACCGAATAAGTATCGTCATCAAATATCATAGGTGATATATTACCAACAAGCAATCATTACAACTGTTGTATCACAGGTGATATACTACAAATAAGCAATCGTTGCAACTGTTGTATCACAAGTGATATATAAACAATAAGCAATTATTGGAACTGTTTTATCATAGGTGATATACTACCAACTAATACTAGAGTCAAATATCGCTTTTAAATATATCGAAGCATGCCCAATATATCCATTATGCACATATATCTACCACAAATCTAACAAAAGCATGTTACAGTCACAATATTTATTTTAACATGTTAAGTCTCTCATATTATCGCAATAATTATCTAACTTTCACAACAATCCATCAATAAAATACTAAAATCTACAAAACAAGAAAGTGTTCATTCTCAGAATAAATATTTGTGATTTTAGGGATACCATTATAACATTCTACTAAAAGTATACATACACATTCTCATCGAATGTGTATGTATCATAATGATATAACACATAAGCTAAATGTTAAATCAAATACGCCGCATACATTCGTGGTTTATCACAGTTAATTCTTCTAAAGGAGACATTCTTATACATTACAGTATACCTTTACTTTTATAAATCTTTGGAGATGGAGTCAAATATTTAATTGACGTCAGAACTGCATTTACTCACAGTAAATAGTATATCATCAAAACTTTTAGCAAAAAAAAAGTTTAACTATGATTATAAAACAATAACAATAAAATATCAAACCGATACTATACATGACATGTAATAAATCTTAACAAATAAACAAAAACCTATCAAATAAACAAAATTTCACATGTGATAATACAAATATCACTAGTGATAATACATATATAGTAAAACTTCAAATATCTTTGGTGATACTACACGTATGATACTTTTCACTCACATTTCATCAAACACTTGGTGTGCATCCATGTATACAAAGTGTTTTACTCAGAAACTCAACCAAATTTAAACACTAAAAAACACAACCAAAAGTATGTCACAATCACAATAAAAGTCACACCAAAACAAATTCATTTTTCTGTATATATTAATAAACAACTAAAATCAACAAAAAAGCAAAAAAAAACTTCATAAACATTATCAAAAACATAAATATAAGAATAAAATCACAACAAATAGTTAATAAATAACAAAATAATGAATCGAAAGCGTCGTACCATTTTTTTTCCGGATCCGATTCGATTGCCTCGATTCGTTCATTTTATGTGTTTTCTTTGATTTTATGGTTAAAATTGGATGATTTGTTGTGTTTTTGTTTTATTTTGAAGTTTTCATTTAGAGAGAAACTGATTGTGAATTGTGATTCTGAAAAGTGATCAATTTGGGAGTGGGGTTTAGGTGGGGTAAGTTTGCAAAAGTTACATAAATGGTCCCTCCGTGTATTTTATTCTTAAAAACTGTTTTTTTGATCGGACGGTCCACAATTGTTCATTGGTATGCAACAATTTAAAGGTATGTAAAATAAATTGCCTCTAATATGTACACTTTTACTCATTGAGGACACGTTTTTTATTTGTTTATCTCATAATTGTTGGATATAAAGACGGACGAAGGGTGGTTAGACGGAACGAGCTAACATTTCTTTATTAATCTTGTTGATTTGTTTGATTTGGTAGTATAGAATACTAAACAAATTACGAGATAATTGTAGAGTTTGATAATGATGACGGTGAGATTAAAGAAATTTTTTACTACAATTTCATGTAAAAAATTAAATCATTCAATTAAAATAAAATGTTTATTGTGCATTCATATTTTTAAGAATTATATTCATGTTTTTCGGGTTTGACATCCAATCATAGTGATTTATAGATGACTTTGTAATAAAACTCATTCTCTTAACGACAACCCCAAGAGTTGTTATTAGCAAAACTCATAATTATATGATATTCAATAAATGTTCTACCACAAAGCGTGAGGAGCACGAGTTGGGCGGTACTTTGAGAGGGTGAACCAAGTAATGACAACATGACATCCTTTTAGCTAGACTCGGGTTTATGTTAACCTTAGAGTTGGTGTGAATTGGTGGTGTATTACGAACACTTTGGATACATGGATATGTGGAGGAGTGCAAATAGATGGGCGTGTGTTTACCGAGAGTCAACCATCCTTTATTCTCGCCGCCACTTGTTCCTGTGTAAGCGACAATCGGGCGTGACATGAACGAGTTCTTGTCTTTCCTCCTGTATCATGACACCCGATTTGTTGCTTGACATAGTGTGTGAAAATCCTCCACCGATGATGAACCACGAGGTCCTCCGTACTACCTGAATTCTCTGCTCGCACTGGCCCGACTTATACGGTTAGTGCGGATGTTCGTTGCTTCTCCTAAGACCGTGTGGGCCCTTCTTGAGCATGTTGACAGCGTGTTGACATGGTCATTCGTTGCATGCAAATCTCGATGGTCCTCTTGCAAAGTTTCTAACCGCCTAGTGAACCTTTTTTCCAAGATTTATTGACCTCTCGCCGGTGTGAGTTAGGTTGCCCACCGACCGGTCCAAGGTGGTTATAGGTTATTTCCAAATTTGAGGTTGTGTAAATAGATGACGCGTGTTTACACGAGTCAACCATCATTTTTGTCGCCATTTGTTTCAAGTCGCGACAACCGGCGCGACCGAACGAGTTGTTGTCTTTCCTTCATTGTATCATACACCGATTTGTCGCTTGACATAGGGTGCGAAAATCCTCCACGATGATGAACCTAAGGTCCTCCGACTACTACAATTTCTACTCCAAGCGGCCCGACTTATATAGTTGGTTTGGATGTTCGTTGCTCTCACGAGACCGTGTGGGCCCTTTTGGAACAATGTTGTGTGCATGTTGACATGGTCATTCGTTGCATGCACATCCCGATGGTCCTCTTGCAAAGTTTCTAACCGACTAGTGAACCTCGTTTTCGAAGATTTATTGACCTCCCGATTGTGAGTTAGGTCGCCCTGGGACCGGTCCAAGGTGGTTATGAGTTATTTTAAATTTGTGGGGTTGTTTGCTAGACATTTTATGTTAAAACTTTGTTGAAAAGAAAAAAAAATGCTTTTTAGGTGAGAAAATGAGTGAAAATAGTTGGAAGTTTGTGACTATTTCGTATCATGTCCCCATGGATGGCATCATGTTTACGTTTATGATATAAATCGTGAACATGAGTGGACTGGGATGGTTGTGTTCTTTGGTTTCCCGTATATAACAGTAAGAACTCCAAGGTATGATTGAGAATTAAAAGTTCGGGTAACAGTTAAACAAACCTTGTGTGATTATTCACTGTGTGTGAATGAGTTTGTAAAAGTGTGAAGAATGTCCTCTTTTCTTATGCGGTATACCTCTATATTTATAAGGAGGTATCTAGGATTTTAAGGTAAACCCATATGGATGATCAACGGTTGTGGGCGAGTTCATGCCTTGATCATCGATGGGTAGACAAGAATGACAAGTGACATTCTTTCCTTGGCTTAGTACGGTTAGTACATGATCTTGCCTGGTCCGTGTTTTGGTCATGTGTTTCCTAGTATCATGCTTCAGCTATCATTTCCTAACCATTAGGTGACAGTTGGATGACAGTTGTCTACGCGTGCACTGGATGCGGTCTGAGAGATCTTCCCCGGCCGTGTGCGACTTGGGAATGCTTGTATATTGGGTTGGGCTTATCTAAGTATTGATAATGAACATAATTTTGGCGTGTGCTTATTGGGCTTGAACTATTAATATCTATATGCTATCAATATGTAACTAATTTATTAAACTTTATAATCTATATAATTTGGAGTTTCATGCATTAAGTGAGAGTATTAAAGATTAAATTACATATATTTTGGTTTATAAATTTTTATAATTTTTAGTTTCATATATTAAGTGAGTGTATTAATAAATAAGTTTCATATATTTGAGTTTAATATGTAATTAATTTATTAAACTTGAGTTTAATATGTAATTAAAAACTTCATAATCTATTTAATTTTTGAGTTTATTATATTATATAATTTTATTAGTGAGAATATTAATGATTAATTTTCATATATTTTAATTTAGTATGTAAACAATTTATTAAATTTCATACATTAGTTTAATATAGATAAATAAAAATCATGTCATAAATAAATTTAGTTTATTTTCTCTATATTCTAATTATAAGAGCACTCTTAATCCTAACACTATAACACCAATAATAGCGCGTCAACGTCGGTAGCACATCGCCTTTAACATTTAACATTAACATCCCCAAAAACACCCACAACCATAACATCCCAATAACATCAATAACATTTCATATTTTCAATTTGACCTTAAACTAAAACAAACAATTCATTTATTAAACTAAAACAAACACTTCATTAAAATTGAAAACAAATTACAATACGAGATTAAAAAAAAAAAAAAAAAAAAAAAAAAATTACAACGAAATAAAAAACACCTGCAAATAAAACGTTACAACAAATTAAAGGAAATAGCGAAATCGATCTCACCACGAGGTTTCAAGTTATATTTTTGATGATTCGATCTTTTTCGTCATTGATCCACTCCACGACCATTGGATCTTGCCTTCAAGATGGCGTCATCAAAACTTTATCTCTTCCAACCTTGTTATTGTGAGATCTTTTCTGCTGCGACCCGATCGCCGCTTCACGACTTCACGTTTCAAACGATACTCGTTTGCCATAGTTTCAGTGAAATAAGTTGTGAGCTCGTTCCTCCAAAGGCTTGTTCCCCGGTACTTGTTGTAGTCTCGGATCTTGCTTTCTTGGTAGCACGTTTCTTTCCCATGGGGCATGGTTGTTCATCATTACCAAACAAAGCCTCGTTTGTTTGGCTTGGGACTTCATGGGTTAAATCAACGGTTCGGCGTGTCATTTCTTATTATAATGATAAAACCTCCCAGCGTCATCGAGACCAAACATTTCTCCTCTGTTTTCCTCACGATACCATTGCTTTGCCCGTTTCATCACATCCACCTCACTTTCCCGCCGTTGATCCCGTTGCGCGTATGTAATAAGAGTTGAACTTTGTGCATATCCCGTTCAACGTTTTCCATTTGCTTGACATCTCCTTGTGCCGTTGAAAGTTGAGTCTATTGAACTCATTTCGACCCGATACCAAAGCGTATCTCTAGGTTGGCACTTTCCAACTTTCGGATCCTCCAAGCGACTATGTAACACCTGCAAGTAATGCTTCCTCTCTTTGAATTCCAACGCTAAGAATGACAACCTCCTCATCGAATCAATTGGTTCGGGCTCGGGGTCTTTGGATTTTTTGATTTTCGCTAACACGACCTTTTCCTTTTTGGAGGAGACGGGTGTGTCAGCAACATCTTGTGTTTGATTTGTGATTGTTGTGTTGTTGTGTGAATTGTAGGTTTTGAAAGTTGGAGTTTAAGGTGCTTTGTTGGTTTTGTTGTTGCAAAGCGTAATGTTTGATGTTGTTGCCACATTTCTTGGCTCGAAGCCTAGTGGGTTGGGGTTTGAAGATGAACCGTCGGGTTAGATGATGAACCGGGTTTGAGGATTCCACCCATCAGAAGATTCAAGAAAGTATCGTCGTTGCCTCCGACATTGCTTTTTTTTGCGATTAATTGAAGTTGAAAGATTGAGAGTATTGAGAGGATTTAGTAGTGTAAGTGTGAAAAAAATTGTGTTTTAATTGTGTATTTATAGTGGTAAAAAGTTTTGATTTTTTTTAATAAAAGTAGCCGTTAGGGGTGGTTTTTAATTTTTTTAAAACTTAACGGCTAGTAGCGTTCTGACGGGAGCTGAAATGATTTTTTTCCTGCGCTTAACGCGTTACACGGAAAGCATAGGGACCAACGGCGTTAAACAAGAACACTTCAAAGGTGTAACGCCGCTAGCGCGTTATTAGGCCGATAGCAAGCAATTACCCGTTAACATTGGGAGTGCTCTAAGAGTAGAAAACTAAAGATATTTACATAGATTATAATGACATCCAATTCTCGTGTACCGAGTCCATTTGGTTTTCATATCCAATTACATAGTGATGCTAAAACATTTATTTAGTTTACTATTAGTTAATACATACATTTAAAAAGTCCTTCACATATATACTTTTTTCATGACTAAAGATCAAATCATAAATAAATGAGAATGATGAGAAATAATCATATTCGTACATTTTAAATGCACCTACAAAAAAAGATGCCTCTCACATGAAATTCTCCTTTTATATTTGAAATGTGTGGCCGAAAACATTTTTCATTCTTCTTATTTTTATTTTTTTTATTAGTGGATCCATTCCCCTCTTTTCATATCTATAAGTTACATGAATTTTTTATATAATAAAATAAAACTTCTAGTGAAATTTTTTTATTTCAAAAAATCAATTCATACCTTATATGATAATATTTTATTTATTTATTATTATTTTTATTTTATAATATTTACTAAAAAAAACTCAAATATTCCAGATTTGACAATAGTTAAAAAAAACATTCTTATATATAGACAAGAAAAAAAAATAAACATAAAAGTTTAAGTGTCAAAAGTATAAAGAAAAAAACGTAGTAAAAAGCGGGAGTGATTTTAAAAATATTTGTGTCTAATGTAAAGAAATAAATTAGTAATCGATTCTTAAAAGACACAATGTATAAAAACCCGCACGTGCACGGATATTATAACTAGTTATCCAACTATAATAAGTAACACTTAGGGTCCGTTTGGTTTGTTCTTTAGGAATAATGATGGGTATCGGTTTGAAATGAGGTGGAATGATAATGGGTATGAAAAAGATCATTCACGATTGTTTATGTTTGGTTGATAAAATATGGTTTGAAAAAATGTATAGATATTTGAATTTTGTAGTGGAAAAAAAGAGCGCGAGAATGGATTTCATAATACCAAATTTGTGTGTAATGAATACATAGTATGATATCTGCGTTTCATTCTAGGGCACAAAACAAAACAAAGCAAACATGGTATGACTTTTGAAAGTCATAGTCTCATTCCCATTCAACCAAACCAAACGGGCCCTTAGACTTTCTCTACATCTCCCTATTGTTTTTTTCCGGATCAATAACACTTGGACTTTCTTTACATCTCCCTATTGTTCTTTTCCCGATCAAGAGTAGTATACATGAAATTGTTTATTAGTAATGTTTATGGTGGTTGGTTGCAAAAAACCCATGAAACAAGCGTCTTCAAAACTCGGCTAATAATATGCGTTTTGCAAGAGTATTCACGACCTACCGTTGATCAAAACTCAGCTACTAATAATAAAATGTCTGTTTAGATATATGATGTCTGTTTGTCGATGAATAAATGATTGTTTGTTTGTGTGCTGAATAAAATGTCTGAAATAAAAAAAATATTGTTATACCTTTTCATTTTAAATGTTGATTAGAGGTTAAGAAGTGAAAAGGTAAATATGTAAAAGTAGGATAAAAGTGATAACTTAATATAAAAACCCTCACTCTTATGTCTTTTTCTAGAGGGTCATCCATTCAAATAAAACACCAAACAAACACTTAATTAGTGACTTAGTAAATTTACCTATTTATGATCTTTTTAAATCATTATCAAACACGGGTTGATTTAAATTTGAAATTCATGCGTGTTCATTAATAGAACTTTATTTTTGTCATTATAGTGGGGTGGTTCGGTATGTGATATAAATTTGACTTTATATTTAATTATAAAGCAAAGAATTAAATTTCACGCCTCCTAAACTTCTTCCAAGAAAATTTTCTGGTTTATTATTAGGTCCTAAATGAAAGCTAAAGGATTGAATATTGTTTCATAATGTCTAATAGCGCTTATATGATGTTAGATTAAGATTTTTGATATAATAATTCTTTTACAGAAATCCGTTTAAAGTTCAAATATCTTTTAAAAAATCATGTATAATAGATTTTTATTTAGATATACATTGCTCACATTTTACCTTTTTATCAAAAAATATCAAGATACTGCATCACTCGACTCTGCATTACTAGTGTATTATTAAAAAGTGAAGTTGAATTTGTATTATATGCATCAAAAGTGATACTACTTAGAATTACAAGACAATATATAGAGCAGTATACTTTTGTATAATAATTGTGATTACTTTTTTTCGAAAGACGATGCAAAGCCATCTGTAATTCTAACGGGGTGTTTGGTTCGTATTAAGTAATAGGAATAGTAATGAACTAGCTGGGGTGGCCGTAGCGTTCTGCATGAGTTTGTTTATTATTTTTTTCCATTGCTTTTTTGTTTCTTACTGAACGTGTTTGTTTTGTTGTCGATTTTATTTGTGTTGTTTCTTATGAGGTATTGTAGCGAATGTCCCATAAAAGAGTTGTTTTGGAAACTACAAAATATTGATTCAATTCCAATGCCAACATGATTTTATACAGTTTACAAAATACAATTTCACTTATTCAATTTTTCAGATGATATAATTGTACTACAAAATTTGTCTTTCAAGCTCAAATACATGCATGCACATCTTTAAACTTGCAATAAAAGAGTTGACATGTTTCAAAATGCGAACCTCAGGGAAGGCATAATCATTGATGTTTATAATCTATCAAACATGTCTTATTAAGAATACTTTTTAGAGTTAGAATAGAATAAGAAGAAAATTTAAAATGAGAAACATTTGAACTATTACCATAAAAATTGGGGAAAAAGTTAATGATGGTCTTCGCTTGACTTTGTACGACATTCGGCTTTTATCTCATGTTTTGCGACATTTAGTCGTAGCTTCAGCGACATATGCCTTCGGCTACATTTGTGTTACATATCACCTTCGCAACTTGAGATCTACATGTTGTACCAAGTTTGTCAAGTAGCTTGCGTTACATGTTTATGTACCTACAAACACGCATACCCAAATGTTATATAAATTCAGTAAACATATAAAGTCATGGGCTACCCCAGCTACTAATTACACTTGCAAAGAAAGGAAAAAAGCAGTTCAGGTCTAGCATAATTTAGCATCTATCCGGTTTTAGTTCGGTTATTACTTTTACTGACTATTACACTTAAATTAGTAGCTCAAAGTCGACTCTACTTCATATCACATTTACTAAACTCGTCCAATTTTCGGTATTAATATTCTCAAATTTTGGCACCTACATCTTGAGGCATGCTACACAAGAACAATTACAACATTATAAGATAGAAACCAATTCTGATCAATATCTTGTCAGAGCTGAATGTGTTGTAGTATCTTGAATACGGATCATTTTTCACCGCAATGGAAAGCAACAATGCCATATATAAGCCCAAGAACCATCGTAATGATTGAATAATTAATTGCTAATTCATAAAAAAAAGAGCTTTACTAACCTCTTTGAAATTTGTTTTTGGTCTGGCAATCGAAATAAGTAAAGGCCACCCTGCTCATTGATTATAATGATTTCCAGGTTAATTTACATCTGATTGCACCAAACAGACATCATTTATTCTTCAGTCTATACATAATCACAAAATATAAGCAACCCTGGACGAAAAATCTGTAACCAAAATCGGCAAACGGCGTATGTAAATCGAAAAAACCATAACCATAACTATAACAAATAAGTCCTAGGTTTACAAATTCAGTAGTGGGACTAAGTACTCGTCATCTCTGCAATCACACTCTCGGTGTGAGTGACCAGCCAAGATATAGGCATGTGTAAAGCACGTACATTAAACATAGAATTATCATGAACGGGTGTTGCGTCTTTTGCACAAAGAATCCACCACAACTCACATCAGACCATGTTGCCTCTAACAACATACACATGCACAAATTTTAGTTGAGCTGAAGTGCGATCCTAGACATGGTTATGCACATTTGGGGTTGACAAAATTGTAAACAAATATGAAGCTATCGCAGACATCAATCATTATTAATGGACCCTATTCAAGAGTTTAATACAAAAAGTAATGCTAATTACTTAGTAACCTTACTTTAAAAAAATGACATTTTGTAATCGTTAACAAATGAGTAAAGCTGTACAAAATGATGCATTTTACACGTTAACTTATCCGCCCATTTTGCCTAATGCACACCGGAAAAGTGACCCACAAACCAATTACTTAAAATGAACCGTTCTTTTAAAAGTAAAATACTTTACCGCTTAGAGTCAATAAGTTCAAAATCTTGCCTTCATCCACATTTGTTGTTCACTTTTAAAGTCTACTCGAAGATAATCGCAATGAATCGAAATATATAGACGTTTAGAAAAATTAGCAAATGAAAATCCAAAAAAAAAAAAAAAAAAAAAAGTAATAACTATCATTGTATATAATCTTGTCCAACAGTCACGATAATCCCCTTTGTTTGAAAATGCAACGCTATTTATTGAACCTTCACATATATGTCATCAAGCAATTGGATTCTGCACAATGAGGATATCTTTCTTACACATTTGAATAAAAATTACATAAACGCTTCATCAAAAATTAATAGTTTATCAGTACCTGGACACTCCTTCTAGCACATTGGTACACAGGGTCGTCGCGTTCCTTCGTTCATCTATTCGCGGCCCAGTCCCAAAAGAAGGTTCTGAATCCTAATATGCCTCTGGTTTTTTTAGCGCCAAATAATACAGGATGAAAAGCTAACGTGCTCAAATAAAGTGAAGCATGTACCTCTAGTAGTACACGGGCCGACTTGAATGGAATCTCCACTTGCTTTGTGTTGTCTTCTCCCAATCAGTAATCTTGTTGACATCTTCCTTAGTACTTGGAAATTAGTTCGTCATCATTGTGTTAAAACCCTCGTCCGCCTCCTCCTCGTCAAGAGTAGCAACAATAATGAACTTTTTAGTGCTAGTAGTAAATACAGAAATGGACTTTTATAGGTAAGCATACCTATTACATAAACTGTCGATTCTAGTGCTAATAATAAATAGAGAGCTATTAATTCTATCACCTATGGCGAATCGAATATGGTATCCTAGGCTTCCAATATTCTCTATGTTGTTTGGCTTTCTTTCTTGCTGACATAATCTTTTGCTGTAAAGATGAGAGAAGTAATTAGAAATAACATTATAACAATACAACTTATGCTAGCGTTTGGTATCCTAACATGATTTTTCATAAGAGTTCAATATTCCAATTTGCGTAAACATGGTGAGAATGATACTTGAATCCATAAAGGAGGACACTTTAAACAAACACATGAAAAATAAACAAATAAATAAATCTTTGATTAAAAAATTACGAAAAAACCTCTTAAATCAATGTCAACCAATCCGGTGAATTTTACAAGCGCCACATACCTCGGTTCTGTAATGAGAAAAGGCCATAAGCGACAAATAAAATATCACATAAATGAAGTTTATTGTTGCATTTTCTTACAAAATAAGCTTATTCATTAACTATTTCTTAGATTGATTACTTCAAAACATCTTATAAGTGCTTATTTTAAACATTAAAAGATACGCTTTACAACTAAAAGCGAAAATTCAAACAACCGATATGGTTCCCCTATATCCGCTGAACTTCACACCCATGAGATACCTTCATCTCAAGAACTACGATCCACAAAGGTCAAACACCATCTCCGCTTCACACACCACCACTTTAACGAAACCTAACCCACAAATTGAAAACAATAATCGCAAACTAATTTATAACAACTCATACCTTTAATCTCGGATGCAGATACTAATCTTTTGTTCCTGATGAAAACCCACTTGTTGTTCATAATAAAGAGGCGAATCATAAACGAAAATCATCAAGCAATAACCAATCCGGTGACTTTAAATTGAAGTAATTCATACCTTTAAAATGATTTTAGGGATTAGGAGTTTTATATTCGCTTAGGATTTCTATGGTAGAATATGGCTGTGTGTTTTTATGATGAAAGGCGGTTGTGGAAGATGCTGGAAGTGCACATGTGTCAAGTGAGGAGTGCGTTAGTACAATTAAGTATATACATCTTGCGTATGTAATGTGTATAAAGCGTGAAGCGATAAAGGTGCAAACACTGCTGCCCAATGGGGTGATGCCACAATGTTTTTATGTGTATCAAACCATGTATAGGACCAATAAAATCTTGACAACACACCATTTATACTATGTATTCTTATACCTCCTCCAACTTCAATTAGTATATATTATAATATAATATGCTAAAAGGATATAATATAACTATTATCATTATAATTAAGGGTTGTGCTAACAACAGTTTTTAGGGTTGTTTTTAACAACCAATTACCGAATTTTATGTTAAGACAATGAATAATGTCCAAACAAAATCACTAAAAATCATTAACCTCTCCCTATAATTTCTCAAATACAAATACAATTCACTTCCGTTATTGGTCATATTAGCGAAAAATAAAAAGTTGGTTTCTCACAATGTCTTAATATCACACAATTTTGTGAAAAGTTTGTTGTTAACAACAATCCTTAGGACTGTTGTTAGCATTTTCCTATAATTAATTATGCTTGGTTCAAAAGACAATAATAATTTACAAAAGTTAACCTACTTAAAAAATAATAATAATAAAAAAATAAAATAAAAATCATTGACCAACTTAACAATAAATTGTGAGTAGTAAATTGAAAAGAAGAGACTAAAAAACAATGACAGGTGTAATATGCGTTAAAAATAATATCTTTTGACAAAAGTTTTTTCAATTTAACATTTCAAGAGGTAAATTGGATCCAAAGTTTTTGAAGTTTTATTAAGGGGTTGATACTCACACAATTTTTTCTTATATTTACATCACATTGTACAACACTGTAATGCACATTGTATAAGACAGTAATGCACAATTGTGATGTAAGTATAAAAAAAATGATGTGAATGTCAACACCCTTCTATTAAACACAATAGCAACTATGGTCATAACTTTTGTGTAAGTAAGAAAAGAAAATGATTTAAAGAAAATACACTGGACCAACTAAATATACAAATTAAGGAATTATATGGTTGTAAGAAGCTATAATATAGTGGGGGAGAAAATTAAGAAAGATAGAAAATAAAAATAAAATAAAATTAATCAAGCATTACTGAGGTCATTACCTTCAAATGGCGAGGAATGATAGATTGTTTAGTAGTGCATAATGATCCATCCTATCTATTGCATTATAGTAAACCAACCATCATCATTTTTTTTTTTTTTTTTTTTTCCTCAACCCCTAGCCAAAGCACACCTTACTTATAATACTCCGTAATTGACAACTAAAAACTAGCCTATCACACAATTGCTTAACTGTAAAATTGTTTAAAGGTAAAAGATAAACTATAGTTATTATGTTGTTTTATAAAAATGCAGTTTTTTAATGATCATTATTTTCTTTTCCTTATTTATACTGTTCTAATTATGGTGTTTGTTACAACTAGTTGTTCACTTTAACAGAGTGTTTTGGCATACTTATTTTTATGCTATTTTCTTTAATCTCTTTAATCGAAAAAGCAGTTTTTTCATTCAAGCATCTGTGTTTACCGCTTACTTTAAACAAACAAACAGTTTTTTCGTAGGCATTACAAAAATCTATTTATTTTGTAAACTTGTTATCAAATTAAAATTACTTAACCATCTGCCTAGCGCAGATGGCCACCAACTACCGCAAATATCCGGGCCCATCCATGTGCCGAAATGGCGCGAGTTCGACTCGCAGCATGGAAGTGGGTATCGCGATCATGTAATTTAACGGTGCATACGTCATTTGTTGGGTAGGATAGCAGTGCAAAAGTCTGCAGGCGTGAGATAGTCCCGCCAAATACCATTTTTTTTTTTTTTTCAAATTAAAATTACTTTTTATTCACATATAACTCAAAATCTTTTACAAATGTTTTTAGTTTCATTTTTTAATCAGATTATTATTAGTTACAAATATTACTTCAACTAATGAGTAAATTCAAGAAATAGTTGAAAGAAAAAGATAAAAAGAACCCATAAAGGGAAAGAAATTTACAAGAAATAAAAAATGAAATCAATCTTAAAAGATAAAGATAACACCACATTTCGTCAATGGTACAATCCCCTAGAAATAAACATTAAAAAAAAACAGCACATTCCCATATAAATAAACTTCCTACCGAAACCAAGTTCGGTGATCATTTCTTACAAGCAACTCTCCCAAAAACACACATTTTCATTCAAGATTTTAAAGATCCAAACCAAAAAAATGGGAATTGAATCAACAACAAGTGACAAAAGTAGAGTAGCACGTGGTAGATTAGCAGTATTACAAGCTCATCTATCCTCATCATCATGTGTTGAATCATCAAATGATTTTATTGAATCATCACCTGTTTCAGCTCAAGTGTTTGTATCACCACCTCCTAATTTAAAAGGCTCTTTGGTCATCACTGATGAAAGAACTGGTAAAAAGTATAAAGTCCCAGTTTCTGATGAAGGGACTATCAAAGCTACTGATTTGAAAAAGGTATAAAGTTTTGTGTTTTTTGATATGGGTTTTTTGTTATTGGTATTGGGTTTTTTTTGTTTGGATTAATTTGGAGTTTTTTTGATCATGCTGTTTGGTTTTCTAGTTTGTGTTTATTTGATTGAATTTGTGGATTAAGATGCATTCAAAGGTGTAAAAGACTGAAATAAGGGGATGTTTATGATTGCTTATTAGAAATGCTTATTGAGATTTAATATTTGAGATATAGTAATAGTTTTGAGTATTTGGATACAAGCAAACTGCTTATAATTATGTCCTTATTTGGTCCTATAAATCCTTATAATTGTCAAACGCGAAAACAATTGCTTATCTGATTATCGGGCTTTGTTGCCGTAAAATTAAATCCAAAAACTATTGCCTGCTTATTACCGTTTAGTGCACAGAATCAGCTTTTGAGTGTTTGGATAGAAGCAAACTGCTTATGATCATGTTTTATTCTAGGGTCAGATAAGCAGTTTGGGAGTTGCTTATATAAATTAACATCCTAAATCCAAAAATAAGCATAATTTCCAAACACTAAAACAGCTGTTTATTTGATTATTGCATTTCGTTATAACAAAAGAGAATCCAGACACTGTCTTCTGCGTTTTATTTTGTTACAACTGATTAGATGTTTCTACGTGTTTGAATAAGCAACACCAAGCACACCCTATTACCCTACAAATTACGAGTATTTTTTTAAAGTCAATTTAATCAACGGACGCCATAACTGTGTACTAACTTGGTTCGCTGGCTGAAATGAAGATGGTTTGAAGCATGATATGTTCTTTGAAACAAAAAATAAAAATAAAATGAAGAAACTTGAAAGAATCCTATCATGTATATACTGTAAAACAGTTACAAATTTTTGTCAGTGTACTGGTCCAAATGTCTATTTAGTCCAATAATTGTGAAATAACAAACCCTGAGATGAAACTAAAGGTCTATATTTTTTTACAGATAACAACCGGAAACAATGATAAGGGTTTGAAGCTTTACGACCCGGGCTACCTTAACACAGCTCCTGTTAGGTCATCAATTTGCTACATTGATGGTGATGAAGGGATCTTGAGATACAGAGGATACCCGATTGAAGAGTTGGCTGAGAGTAGTTCGTTCTTAGATGTAGCATACCTTTTAAGTAAGTTCTTATACACCATTAACCAGATTGTTATATGTCTGACTGCTTTAAGCTCACTAGTGTTTGTTGTTTCCAGTGTATGGGAACTTACCTTCTCAGAGTCAATTGGCGGACTGGGAGTTCACTGTAGCACAACACTCAGCTGTTCCACAGGGAATTTTGGTATGATGTTTCTTTTATATATGCAATTTTGTACATAAATTTGGATAGAATAGTTTGAGCTGTTACCGAGTTTGACAAAGTATATCATCTTGAGTGAAGGGAGTGTGAAATATAATTCACTATTATTCAGATGTTTTAGAGTGTTTTCAATAAATTTGGCAAATGTAGACTTTAGGTATGCACGCACAATTATTGAAGTTATTTTTCTTAAACAACTGTACAAGTTTAAAAAAATAGTGACTCTCCTAAGATTAGCACTGCATATCTTGTATAACAAAAATGTTCGGCTCAAAAGATACCATAAATGTTTATCTGAGAAGAGTATAAATTCTATGTGTGGCAGGACATTATACATGCCATGCCTCATGATGCTCATCCAATGGGTGTTCTGGTCAGTGCAATGAGTGCCCTTTCAGTATTCCATCCCGATGCAAACCCTGCTCTCAGAGTAAGATATCTCTCTCTCTTTAAAAAAAAGGTTTACAGGTTTAGCATTAACCCTACATCTCATTATAGATTATTTTGAAAATCGTTCAATTTTTACTTTGTTGATATAGGGTCAAGATCTATACAAATCTAAGCCAGTGCGAGACAAGCAAATTGTGCGCATACTTGGGAAGGTTCGACTGTTGGCCAATTCACCTGTATCCTGTATTCCTTGCATACTATTTAGTTAATCAATTGAGCTTATGCAAACTATCGATTAATTGTCAGGCCCCAACTATCGCAGCAGCAGCTTATCTGAGGATGGCAGGAAGGCCTCCTGTTCTTCCTTCCAGCACCCTTTCTTACTCAGAAAACTTCTTATACATGCTCGATTCACTGTATGTGATGTTCTGATTATTAATTATCTATCCAACAATATCAACTGCAGTTATATTATTCGGCTAATTTCATGAAAAGGTAACCATCTTTGGCATGATTGTGATATTCGCTTTATATACCTGCAGTGGTGATAAGTCTTACAAACCAAATCCTAGACTTGCTCGAGTACTCGATATTCTCTTTATATTACACGCGGAGCATGAGATGAACTGCTCCACAGCAGCAGCAAGACATCTTGCATCAAGGTAACCATTTCATTTCTGTTTATGACTGAATACAGTCATTAATCAGCTTTATGTTATGGCAACAAATGACCTAATATGTGCATTGCAGTGGTGTTGATGTATACACTGCTCTCTCCGGAGCAGTTGGAGCACTGTACGGTCCACTCCACGGTGGAGCAAATGAGGTAGGCTGTCGGGTGATGGGTCAAAACGGGAATTATTCGAATGTTAAGAGGGAGTAAACAAATAGTACTAAGTTTTCATTTATTTGTCTTGGTGTCTTAGGCGGTCCTAAAGATGCTGAATGAGATCGGGACTGTTGACAATATCCCAGAGTTCATTGAAGGTGTGAAAAACAGGTCTGTTTTCGTGTCTGATTTATATTCTGACATGTTAACACGAAAATATGTAATGATAATGATGATGGCAGTTTTGATTTCATGTCTACAGGAAACGAAAAATGTCTGGTTTTGGGCATCGCGTGTACAAGAACTATGATCCCAGAGCAAAGGTTATCAAAAAGTTAGCAGAGGAAGTTTTCTCGATTGTAGGCAGGGATCCCCTTATTGAGGTATTTCAAAGTTCATTAGATGATATTTACTTATCCAGTTCTTATCGTTTAAAAAATAATCAACTACATGCTGCTGTTAAAAGGTGGCTATTGCTTTGGAGCAAGCTGCACTATCGGATGAGTACTTTGTCAAACGAAAGTTGTACCCAAATGTTGATTTCTATTCTGGACTGATTTATAGGTAAGCCTTTGAGATTTTTAGCCCAATATTAGTTGGTAAATGTTGGATCTGTCTATTGATGTGCTGACTTCAATTCATAACAGGGCAATGGGTTTCCCTACTGAGTTCTTTCCTGTTCTGTTTGCTATACCTCGAATGGCTGGCTATTTATCACACTGGCGAGAGTCGCTTGATGACCCCGACACTAAGATTATGAGGCCCGCACAGGTTTGCTTTTTTCTTGTCTTTTCTTTTTTTACTTTGTTTGAAAAAGCAGGTTACCTTTTTCTAAATTAAGCCTTGATGTGCATAGTTAACTAAAGGTGGCAGTTCTGGTCCATTTACTTCTAAATAGGTTGGGTTTGGGTTGTGTATATTGTGTTGTCACGGGTCAAACACTAAAAATAGCTAAAATTGAAATATGTCAAATGGGTTGAAAGCCGCGCAAAGTGTTCTATGCAGAAACCCTGTATAACTACTTTGATTGTATTTGAGGAAATAGTTTTTTTTTTTGGGTTACAAAAAGTGTTACGGTCAAAAAGATCATCAGGTAGCAGAAGTTATCTATTCGGATCTTATCATATATTTTTGCTTGTCACCTTTTGCTCAGGTCTACACAGGTGTGTGGATGCGCCATTACATTCCTGCCCAAGAACGTATGTCATCAACTGAAGCTGTAGTAGATAAGCTAGGACAGCTGTCAGTCTCCAATGCAACAAGGCGTCGCTTATCTGGCTCTGCTATTTGAGAGCTTAATATAAGAAATGGTGCGGCTTCTGCATGCTTTGACTTTCAGACAAAGTTAAAAAAAAGTTGGGTGTACCGGTTCAAGTACTATGATAATTCATCTATATGATTATTGTATGGTACTTCTAATAAAATGTATAATCAATTTTATGTTGAACTCATGTTTTGGTATACAAGACATGTTGACAGTTGCTTATATAAATTCTTATATTTGGTTGTCAATGATCAATAAAAGCACATTCACCAATCACCATTGTCGGATTGTTTCTAAATTTCTATACCCGAGTGGTGCAAGAACACATGATGTAATCTTCCCGTTTCTTCTTTTTATTCTCCTTTATAAATATTTCTCGTATCGGATTAACTGTATATCTCAAAGATGAATCTAACTGTTTGTTCACCAGTGTGACGCTTTATTAATTATCAACTGCGAAAGAGGCCTGGTCAGACGTTTTTGGGGGACAAATTCTTGTGGATATCTTGCAAAACCAAAATTCCGGCACAAAAAAGAGTTTCATGGTGTCGTTCCACACGGTAAAATCAGTATATGTTTGTGTTTGTTATGATAGCAATGCGTCTTCTTTAGTAGTCATGTAAAGAGACATCTTACAATGTTTACCATCTATTTTTTTCCCCCTCAAGTGTGTTTAATTTTTTTTGCAATTCTTTTTAAGTACTTATGCGACGCTCTTGCCTTCCAAAAAAATAACATATGTGATACTCTTTAAAGTAACTTGCATAGTGCTCTAAAAGGTTCACGAATGATGCAAGATGAATAAAAGGTTTATATTTGCAAGATCACTCAAGAAGCGCAACTGCATATTCTGCACCTAAGTTTATTAAGTAATATGCATCAAATATGTCCATTTATCCTCATTCTACTTGCACCATATGACATTTTGGTCTCATCATCTCAATGCAATGCCACATGGTAAACTGGTAACCAGATGCTGTTTTTCATGTTCACGTTACCCGGGCGAGTCATTGACTCGGATGTACGTAGCCTAACGGGGTATCCCCGTGACCATTTCCAACACTTAATTACAGCGTCACCGTACAATAAATACAAACTGTTTCTAACAAGCAATTGTGAAGATTCAATGGTATGCATAGAGACTGTAAAAAACATACGTATAGCAAACAGCATCATAACAAAATCATTTCCATACATATAGAGATGAGATTTTTATCAACTTTTGAAACATTTGTAACAAATCCAGACTTTGAAACTATGACATGTTGTATAAGGCTTATCAGAATCTTCTTGGTGGTGGTGCATTAAATTTGGAACTTGAAGCAGCAGAATTTTTAGGATATTGACTTAGTTTCTGTACAGGAACGACTCTATACAAAAGAAAAAAGAAAGTAAAATTCAGTTTTCGACAACCATTAGAAGCAAGATATAAGAAAATGGGTTAGTATCTCTAAGCAGATATAAATTATAACGGTACCTGTGGTTGTTATGCACGTGATTGTTACTCACGGCAGTCCTCTTCATAGCTGATAGGTTTTTGACCTCTCGACTATAATAAAAATTGATTGATAAATAAATCAACCAATGAAAACTGAATGATAATATACAATTTTTAATGGTAGTTAACAAGTACCTGTTGAGGAATTCTAATTTTGCCTTCTTCATGATCCCGCTTTTGTTATTGCCAATGTTGATACCACCTACACAAGTTACACCACCATTTCAGCCTACCATGAAGGTGCGCTACTTCCCAAAACTCAAATGACATAAAACTAATGAACGTGATCATAATTAATGAGAAGCTGAAACTTGTAAAAATACCTCCAAACCAGCTCCGTTTGTTGCTGGAAGGTGGTACCTTAGTGCAGAGCTGAACTTGTCGACTTTGCTTCTCTGCCATAGCATAAGATAGTGAATGTAAGATAGCAAAATAGATTATATTTTGCGCCAAACAACATAAAAAAAAAAATTATTCTTCAAAAAGAAATGTATATACAGACTTTTGAATATTAAGCTAACAACTTCAGTTCCTAATACCAAATATAAGACTGAAGTTACACGTGAACTAAGTTTTGTTGAACCATGTTACGCATATTGGTTGATACCAAATGTAAAGCTATGTAAACATAATACTCGGTATGATATAGGTGCAATGGCTCAGGTAATCGTTCAATTAAATTTGCTTAAAAAATGAGAAGATAAACTTCAGACTATAGCTTGTGGAATTAAAAAAAGTTAAGGAGTTTTATCGAGTCGATAATAGCATCAAATAAATTCTTGTCTCTAAACGTAATAAAGGAAAAACTTACTAGCATCTTCTTTTTTATAAAGTTGCTTTATTCGCTCAAATGACTTCTGTTGGGCTTCCTCCACATCCTTTTGCTTAGCCTGCAGATTGAGCAACCTAATTGTGTCAGTGCCATTATATGATAGTAATGAGCAAAGATCATATATCATTTGCTCCAAATTCTACTGATATTTGTATCATATATCTTTCAGTTGTGTAAGAATACTTAAAATAGCAACGGAGCCATGACTTTTTGGTAAAGGGGAATTAAAAGATTATCACCTCATACAATTGTCTCCAACTGAATGAAACCCGCTTCTGTTTCATTCTATCAACTACAACACTGGTGCTCTTAGCGCCAAACTGTTGCACGTAAAAGTTCTTCCATAGCTTATCAGTAACAGGGCTAAGATCTCGCTCCTGCACAACATTCAATACTTAAAGGTCTTAAATTTGAACAAGATCTGATGGTTGGGAAAAACAATGCTAAAAAAATTCATTACCTCGGTTGAATCCTCGATATGCGTCAGCTGATCTACATTACAATGCGGCAAAATCCGCTCCAAGAGATGTTGGTCTGTTTCCCCTACATCCCCCAAGTACCTAACATTGTCTACAGCTTTCTGAACACAAAGATCAACCAATGTAGGGATTCTTCTTGTCGGTTTTGCACCCCATTCTTCCTTTGTGTTGCGTGCTGATCTCATCTTTGGAGTACAGCCCTGCATAGAGCAGTTTAAGTTTTTTTAAAACAAAATTAAATATTAAAGTAATTCATATTAATATGTAATCGTTAAAGATGCAATTCGGGATGATAAAACCAATGAGCAGGAACTAATACATACATCATGTTGTGTTTTTATTTTTAACCATTTGACATAACATGCTTGCCATATTTTCCAAAGTGTGCAATTTTGTGTATCACATAGTAAAAATGGAAAGTAGTAAGTATGTTGTATTAAATGGCAAGTAGTAAGTATGTCACATTGAATGCTTACAGATTACACTACAATTTTCCATTTGAATATTACCCAGAAAGAACATATAGCCGTTACTATAAGTTATCATACAAAGGGTGTTTGGCATTGCATACTAAAACAACTTATCTCCTTATTTCTTTAAAAAAAAAGTTGTTATGAACATACATCTCCATGTGGCTCATTCAAAACAATCTATACATAATCAGATAAGCAGGTTTAACAATCAAACCCAAACACCATCAAAACGACTTATCGATTGTAACATAAGTACATAACACAACAAGCACACGAGTTCTTTGAAAAGCAATCCAAACACCACTAAAACTGCTTATCTAATAAATCAAAACACAGTAGCATATAAATTTTTTGATACATTCCCAAACACCATAAATTTGTATAACTATACCTTACACCCAAACATACCCGCTCCGTCGGGATTGGGTATGTTGTTGTTGCATACCTTACACCCAAAAAAAAAAAAAAAAAAACACAAACTCTTATACAATCAACTAAGCAACACAAACATATTCTACTAAAACAAAATGTAAATTTTGCATATCAATTTTGCAATAAAAAACACATTCTAGGGGGTGTTTGTTTAAGCTTATTTGTGGGCATTCGAGCTTATGTAATTTCAGTTTAAAAGCTGGAAAAATTGAGCTTATCAAAAATAAGCCGAAATCACATAAGCTTAAAATGTAAACTTTGTGATTTTAACAATCAATTATGCAATAAGAACATATATTACAATAAAGAAAATGTAAATTTATTCATTTAACCATCAATTATGCAATAATAACATATCCCACTAAAAAAATGCAATCTTTATATACTCAACAATCAAAAAACACAAAACCAATCTCAATTCACACAACTTTTAACCAATGTAACAACATTTATCAAATTTAGAGCTCAATAGAAAAAATTACCTGTATCCTTAAACGAAAATCAAAGATCTGGGTTATGTCAAAAATAAAAAACCCAGATGGAAAATTATAAAGGATCGGCTTGATCGGTAAAAAAAAAGAGGTGTTTGAGGTTTTGATCGGAAAATTGAGTTCCGGTGGCCGGCAAACGAGAGAATTTGTGATTTTCCGGTGGGTATGTTTGGTTGTTATACCTAATGTGCATGGATGACTTTATGAAAAGGGTATATTTGGTAATTCACTAATTTGGTTAGCTTTAGTTTGACTTCACATGTTTCATGTTATCAAATAGATATTCGACTTGTATTTATGTGATTGTGTTTTATAAATCCTTTTCAACGTATAATTCTAATTCGTCCTTTTATTAACGAAACTTGGGGCTCGTTTGTTAATTTTTTTTATTAAGTTATTTTTAATTAAGATATGAAACTTAACGCAGCAGCCTCGGTTTATTCTTAATATTTTTCGATCGTATTTCTCTATTAAGTCACAAACAAACAGTTTTAATCTGACTTAATGAATTACATTTTCATATTAAATTAATTAAGTTACAAACAAACACCACCTTGGTCATTTGAAATTTACCTTTTTTTTAATGTTTTTTTTTATATATCTTAGACGAATCAACTATTTCAAGTCTCATTTTTATGAATACAAGAGGCATCACTTTGAGTAACTCAATATGGAATAATATATGTTATTATGTTATTGTGAAAAGAGAAGAGATGTCGTGGGAATAATTTTTGAAATGAGAAAAATTGAGAAGAATGAAAAGAAATTTAAGTCATACATTTTAAATAAGACAAAAAAGTTTAAAGAGAAATGCATCTATCACTACCAAAAATTGGTTTAATGTACACACTTTTTTTCTCCACACTTTTAAAAGTGTGTAAAATTTATTAATTTTTAAACACTTAATAATTTGTAAAAATTGGTTACATTGATAAGTATGGGAAAAAATTTGTAAAACAATAACTTTTTTACACTTAGTGTGAATAAATCTAAAAAATGTTCACACTTATAGGTGTGGTCTCAAATTCTCCACACTTTCTCAAAGTAGGGCACCCAAACAATCTTCGCACTTTCTTAAACAATCTTTGCACTTTCTTAAAGTATGAAAAATTTAGGTGTTACAAATAGTCTCGATACTTAGAAATTCATACTTAGAATTGTGAAGAAATCTTATAATTTTTCACAGATAAAAGTGTGAACTTTCATTTGATACAACTATAAGTGTGGAAAATCTATTGTTTTACAAATTTTTTCACACTCATTAATGTAAATGATTTGTACACATCATTAAGTGTTAATAAACTAATAAAATTTTATGTACTTTTGAAAACTGACATAAACTGTGGAGAATCAACTATTCTTTTATAATGTATATTTGTAGGTGCATCTGAAATGTGCATTTATGATTTCTTCTCGCCCTTTTCATTTTAATTTTATTTCTCATTTGATCCTAGTGAAAATCTTTCAACTTCAATCCCACATCGGTGAATGAAATATATTGTTGCCAGCTTATATACAATAGTGTATGTGTATCATTTGAGTAAAAATTAGCACTATGTCTTCAAGCAAGATACAACGGACTCATAAGTAATATACGAGTGCGTTATATTTGACTTGTAAATTTATACGATTCTGAAAATTCAAAGACGGAAAATAAATGATAACATGTTATTTGTTTTAATAACTTGGCATTCTAAAAACTTTATATTAAAGGCGAAAAATAAATTGTAATGTGTTATTTTTAGAGGTGAGCATGAGGTGGTTTTTGTCTAAAACCAAACCCCGAATCGAAAACTTCGGGTTTTAAGAAATGCAAACCGTTTTTTTGATTTCGGATTTTAGGTTTTTTTATTAAAACTTGGTTTCGGTTTATTTTATTATTATTATTTTTTTAATTTACCAATTTGATGTCGACTTTTTGATTTCTTGTTCGATTTTGAACTTACTAATTTCATTTGTGATGCAACTTTCAAGATTTCTTTTCGATTTTTTTGTTTCACTTTTGAATCACATTTCATCCTTTTGTTGCTAAGCTCATACTGCTTTCGACTTTTAGGTGCATATTGCATCTAAAAGTAATACTAGAAAGTTGATTTTCAATTCATACATAATAGATACTAACATATATATGAATTACATAGATAAAAACGTCAACATCAAACCCCCAAACAATGTACTTCAATTTATTTGAATTACCTTTCTAACTTCTATGAAAATTTTTGTATAGATACAGAAATAAACATACTTCTAACAAGTGAATGCAGGAGGCATCACTTTGAGTATCTCAATACGAGTATGTGTTATTATGTTATTGTGAAAATCTTCCTACTTCAATCCTACATTGGGCCGACCCTGTATGCTCCTCTCACAGGCCAGATCGGGGAAGAAGAGCCCCCATTTGATGACATGTTCGACATCGGAGTGCTGGATGGTGCTGGGGATTCTTAGGTTGTTTGTTCGCGATGGGTGGCATTAGACTATGCCGCCCTTCTAATCTTTGTGAAGCTTTTACGATGTTCTCTTTATCCGGGGGTATGCCCCTGTTGTATGTTGTGGTAGGTATGTTAGAATCGGATCCGAGGCTGTGTTCCCGCTAGACTAACTTGTATTTTGCCTCATATTTTTGTAATCCGGGGGTATGCCCCTGCGTATTTGTAAAGTTATTTGACTTAATAATATTACATATGTTTTATACTTGGATCGTATTCATATGTTTGTTTGGTTGCCGGGGTCAAAGAGTCCGGGTTTTGTTTTATACCCTTATATGTCCGTACTTTGTGTTACGGGGGTAATATGTGTTGGTCAACGGGTTTGCAATACCTCTTATATGCCTGAGTCAATTATGAGGTTGCTCATTCTTGTGTTGGGTTTGCAATACCTCTTACACACGTGTCGCGGATATGCGATAAAATTACTAAAGACGTAAATAAATTTGTTTTTTGGGAAAATTTGTGAAGCGGGCCAGACTCCACATTTCATTAATGATTAAAGATAATACAAGAAAATAAAAAAACTTAGATGAATTTAAACTACTCTCCCCGTTGTCCGGATCTGATCCGCGATCAACAACAAAAGATGGGGATAAGTTGCTTGTACTTACACATAACATTTATTCAAGTTGCGAATGTTCCACGTTCGCGGAAGCATTTCTCAGTCTGGTCCTCTGAGTTTGTATGCTCTGTTCCCTAGTGCTTCCATAACCTCATGATGCAGGTTTTACTGACCAGGTTTTAATATTTATAATTACTCGTTATACCTATGGTCTACCCTAATGCACTAACGGGCAGTGTACCCGGTCGTGTGTAGTGTAGTATTCGGTAAAACCGATGTCGTTCCAAGAGTTATGTGTGCGGATTTTAACTAAGTCTAGGTGTCACAGATTTAATAGGATTATGAGGTTGATTTAACTAATTAATTACTAAAGCAAATAAAGGCGAGGTTGTGATCATAGAGAGAGAGGTGCTAACCTAGCTACTCATCCTAATTAGTAGTGTTTACGTCTAATTACTTCCAATTACTTGGTGGGGTCAAAGTCGCTAGGACAACATTTGGTCGATTCGTCCTAACCTATCGACAAATGGTCCCACTGGAGAAGTCAGTGTCCTCATAAGTCCAGATTGTTTCGGTCCCTAAGCCAAGTCATTAAGTACCGCTACATGCTAGATTCATAATAGTGAGTGCCGGTGCTAGCAACTTAAACACTCACCTTACTTCTTAAGTTCATCCAAACGGTAGGTGATCGGTTGGTCGAATCGCACAAGTAGAAAGGGTCGTCGATTGGTCATATCTTACCTTCCCGTCCGGTCTACTCACTTAGGTTCGATTGGTCATATCTCTAAGTAACTAGCCTCTACCGCCATTCAAAACTATCGAAACAAGGGTAGCTACCAACAAACTATGCATGCATACACTTAGAAATAATTATACGGAAGCAATGTAAGCGCAAATGATGAGTGTCTAAATACTCATCATTTTTATCTTGATAGAATGCCAAAACATCCGAAAACACTCGAAACACATCAAAATGATAAAATATCACAAACAAGTGTTTTATATGTTTTAAATGCAAAACATCAAAATCGGTGAAAACGCATCAAGTTTGCATAATTGGCGCTTTAGTCCCCAAGTTTGAAAATATGTCAAAAACAGGTCCACAGTAATTCAAAAACTTGTAAAATATCATTTAAGGTCCATAAGATTCAAAAGTTGTCAAAATAAACCCTTTAAGGTTTAAAAATCACAAAATGACAACTTTAGTCCTTTAACTTTGAAAATTGTCAAAAATAGTCCTTGGTTAATTTAAAAAGTGAAAATTATCAAGTTTTAACCTTGTACTATTAATAAATGGCAAAAATGGTCCTTATGATAAACTTTGGAGAAAATTACAAGATTGGTCCTTATAGTTTCTAAATTGGCAATTTTGGTCCCTGGATTTTAAAAAAATGAAAATTAACAACAAAGGTCCTTGTACTAATCTTACTTGGCAGTTTTAACCCTTATGAGAACTTTGGAACATGTTCAAGATCAGCCCTTAACTTTGGCTAAATTGCAATTATGGTCCTTGTTGTTAAAACCAAACCAAACGGATCCTTTACTAAACCTAAGTCCAAATCCAAGCCCAATCCTATGACCCGGCCCAAAAATTAAATTCAAAATATACCGCGGTCACTGTTCATCGTCTCTTCCAAAGCAGTATTAGCCAAAACCAGTGGTTTTAACCACTGGTTTTCACCTTTACACCTCACCAACACCACTTGAGTATCTTCCCCCTCCACCTCCACACCAATCCAACTCCAATTAATGCTAATAACCTGCTCGTTGGAATTTTGGCGCCAAAATTATGACAAATGGCAAAAGTGATTATCTGGCTAAATCAATGGTTGGATTGTGATGGGATATTTTCGAGTCGACAAAGATGAATTGAGGTCAATAAATATCGAAAGAAGCAATGAGAAGGCAATCTAGTATAATTTTAATTTTTATTGTCGTTTTAGCTTAAACTTTAATATCAGTGTATTTTAAAGCTTTTAAATCCTGTATCTCATGTTTTCAGTGTAATATAAAACTTTTGATATCATCAATTTCAATATTAAAGTTCTAATATCAGTTTGTTAATTTTCAAATTTCAAAGAAATTTCAATATGTTACAATGTTGTTAGAAGTTGTTATTTTGGACTGAGAAGCTCATATAAGCTCCTTATAAAGCTTATAAAAGCTTTTAGATATCTTAAAAAGCAGTTTATTAGCCAAAGTCAAAAATTCACAAAAATACCACTTAATTAGTTAAAAATAAAAAACCCATGGTGAGTGTGATCAAGAAGCTGGAGCAAGGTAGCTTTTGGATTGCCTTGGTTTAGAGCTCTGAGGAGAGCATATAGGACAGGTTATCAGTCCTTGGTTCTCACTTTTCATTTGGAATCATCTTGTAAGCTTGTTATATCATTTTGGCAATTCACTGTATAAGTTGTTTATTAGCTTAAATGTTTGTATTTCTATGTTCATGAATTGTAATTAAGTAAATATAAACCATAAAAACAGTTTCTTGTTATTTTAAATTTGTAGTTAGCTAAAATCTCATTTTCTCAGTTAATATGGCATAAGTGGTAATTCTTAGTTTTATGTTGATTGAGTTGTTGTTCTAAGCTTATTTAGTCTCATTTTATGATAATATTAGGTCTGCAATAGATTGCAATGTCTTAATCTGTTATAAGCTTTGAAAATTTCCAAATCAATAAAGAAAAAGGTCTGTTTGGATTTGTTCATTTCACTGTGTAATTGGTTGTGCAGTCTTGTGTTTGTGTTTGCTTCCTATCACACTAGTATTAAATAACTCAAACAAACAATAAAAACCATACCTTATTTATTGAAAAGTCAAAATCTCTCTTTTTGGAATCAAATCAGTCCACTGTTGGATATTTGGCAAAGCAAGTTCTTGTTTTATGCTCAAAATCAATAGACAAAGCTTGTGGTAACTTTATTTCATCCATTAAACTCATTATCGTCTTTAAATCAAGTACAAACTTCATAAAAGTCAAACATACTAAAGCGCCTTAAAAGTCAAAAACTTGAAAAAGGGTTTGAGCTCAATGAGTAGATTTATCACAGGCTCATCTTTGGGTCAAAACTAGTCAAACTTTGGGTTTTATAACTTGTCTTGGTCTAGTTTCTTATAAGCATTTTTTCGATTTTTGTTAATTTTCTTAAGCCTCAAATAAGCTCATCAAAAGCACTTAGTTGCCACCTTCATCTGAACACGCTTGATTACGAGATTTTCTCAGATCTTGCAGCTTGTGCACAAAGCTTATAAGAGCTTTTCAGAGTCTTAGTTTTGGTTTATACACTCTCAATCAGGTCTATTACAAGTTCCATTCATTACTTTTAAGTTTTAGCTTATTGTGTGTTCTGTGGTTAAGCTTAAAGTAGTATACCATTTTCTGTTTTCATAATCAAGCTCAAACCTTAAATCTGTGTTAACTTGTAATCTATAGGTTCAAGCTTGTTGTTTTTGGTTGCAATTAAGTCATTATAGCTTAATATAGCTTCTGTGTAAGTTTGGTAGCTTTTGGTTATCATTTGGCTTTATCAAGTGCTTAATAATAAGCAGTTACAACTGCAATTGCTTATTTCTCCACACAAGCCTATGTTTTTCTATTTTTATAGATTCAGGATATTAAAATAGACTTTTCCTGAAATTTTCATAATTTTTCATAACTGTTTGCTATTTTTCTTAATTAAAAAGCAGGTTTTAGGTATTTTTAAATAGCTTTTAATACTAAAAATTATAAAAGTTCAAAAAATGATTTTCAATTTTCTTAGGTTAAGATAAATATAAAAGTAATAAAAGCATTTTTCCATAATTTTCTTAGTTTAAAAGTATTTTTAGCATTTTAATTAGTTTTAAATAGTTTTAAATTAATAATAAATACATAATAAGTCTTAAAAATATATTTTTAGTTTTAAAATAAGTTTTATCATATTTTAGATTTTCCAAGTTATAATTTCATTTTCTAGGTTAATTTTGTATTTTCTTGTATTTTAGTGCAATTTAAATACTTAATAAATAGTTTTAATTAATAATAATTAAATAAATAGTTGTAAAAATAATTTTCTTTTCTAATAAATTTCTTTTATTATTAGGATTGTTAAAATATCATTTTCATATTTGTAGCTCTTTTATTTCTTTAAAACTCACTTTTTATATTGTACGTGAGCGTTATTTTTATTTAAGCGTAAGTTTTAAGTTTTAGGTTTTAAACGTTCATCGCCTTTTAAAAATAGTGATAGCGTTTATTTAATAGATTTTATCTTTTATTTCTTTTAATTTGCATTTAAGTCATGTTATTTGTTAATCTTTTCTTTTAGTATAATTTTCCATGAAAACCCTACTGATTGTTATCCTTAGTGATCATTCTACCATCGATTAAGTGTTTTAACACCAATTCATCCTCCGTGGGACTTAACGACCGAGAATTCCTATATTCCTCGATCTTAATTGCATTTGTGTTTAAGCTGTTTTAAGTCTATTTGACTTGACTGTTTAGCATCAATCAGCAAACAAAACAATTAAGGAATCATAACTAGGCCAGCACCAAGAGGTGCTTAGCCGCTCATATTAACTATAACAATCAATTCAATGTTTAACATTACGAAATACATGAATTGAAAGTAAAGAAAAGATAAAATGCTAATGCTTATCGTAGGGAGTGATTTCTCCCTGGAGATAGCTCCGTATGCTCCTCTAGATCGCCTTGACTTCTTCTCACGTTCATGATTGTTGTGCGTGAAATGGGACGATTGAAATCTTGGAAATCGTGGGGTATTTATAGGCGGATCCGGTTACGGCATAACTATTATAAGAGTTCTGTTGTAACATACAAATCTTCGCATTTTCACTAATAATGTTGGTTACTGGCGTAACCTCCGGAAGGAGTTACGCCTTATCTTCAATAAATCTTGGTTACGCCGTAGTTGTTGCATGAGTTACGGCGTAATTAGTAGCGGCGCGGAACCTCATTTGACCTAAAATGGTTACATCGTAATCTTGGATAGAGTTACGCCGTAATCTTCTGTTGAGTTGGTTTTCCGAGCCACGCTTTAGTTACGGCGTAATGTGGGAGAGGATTTACGCCGCAACTTCTTCAAAGTGAGCATACTATGATAAATCTTCAATAAACTCTCCAAATCCGCATCTCTTTAGCTCCAATGCTCGTAATTTACCTGAAAGTGAAATATAATGGAAAACAAGCGTAAATCCATATAAATGATATAAATTACAAGCATTATCGGAGAAATTGACATAATATTCGGGATAATTTGATGCTATCAAATATCCCCATGAACTCTACTTGCCCTCAAGTAGACCTTATTAGATAGATTCCTAAAAAGATATCTCCCATTACCGGAAAATATATGTTTACAAATCCCTTATGCTAGAATAAAACAAAGCCGAACACCTCACGAAATGAGAACGTGTTAGGATTTAGAAAATCTAGTGGTTAAAGAGTCGGTCACCTCAAGTATATGTATTCATTAGAAAGCTTGTAGTCGTAGTCATTTAGTAATAGTCAGTAGTTAATTAAGTAACACCGTGGAGGACGGACGGGTCTTTACCCACTATATGCCTGATCCACAGCTTGTAGGAGGCGTTTCATGTAAGAACTATAAATACCCTTTGCCTAGCAAGGCAAAGGGTTGGAGCTTCATAATATACTTTTGTTTCTCTCTCTAAAAGTTCCCAACTCTCTTCACTTTCTTTCTCTAACTCAAGTCTCATTCGAATCCTTGTATGCTTGATTATGTGTTTGTGAAAACCAATATCTAACAATTGGTATCAAGAGCCATGGTTTGATCATCTACCTTTCATGTTCTTGGATTTCTAGTGGTTTTCATAAGGTTTTTGGGTTTGAATGAGTTTAGAGTAGTTTTCATCATTTGGATCATTTCTTGTCTATTACATGTGCCAAACAATCTCAGGAAATCTTAGAATGTATAATTGCAATATGTCCTAAATCTGGTACTAGGAAAGATAGTGTAGTTGTGCCCAGTTCTATGCCTAAAGTTAAACATGTATCCTTTGATGTGCCTCATAGATTCTCAAAACCCAGCACATCAAAACCAGAAAATCAAATGGCAGTAAAACAAACTAAGGTTCCCATCATCATTTCTCTGAAGTTAAGAATGACCTTTGAAGTTAGCGGGTCAAAGCCTAGAAGTAAAACAAAGAAGGATAGGACTACACAAACTAAAAGTGGTCATAAGAAAGAAGTAGAAGATCACCATATGGACAATAAGTTTGATTTGAACAAACATAATCGTGTTGGTTCTAGTATTAGCTCTAAGCTTACTGCAATGAATTCGAAGTCTTATGCTGTCTGCAAAACATGTAATGAATGTTTAATTTCTGGTAATCATGATAAATGTGTTGTGTCATTTCGAGGTCTAAGAATCAAATCCCGATTAAGAAAGTTTGGAAGCGAAACATATTAAGCAATCACGAAACCTACGGGGAAGGTTTTACCAATGTAGGATTTCGATGAGCGCTTGTGGTCGAATATTTATGCATGGCAAACCTTGCCCTTAACTAGATCCACTATGCCTAGAGTAGTGCTGTTAAGGTTTGGAAGCCAACGGTAGAATAATCCCATTAAGCACACAATGCTCTTTGACTAAGTCGATGCTCCTACTAGTTTAGCTCCTAGTGATAATGCCATAGCATCTAGGGTTCTGTTGATTCAAATATTGTTTGCGCTAACCAAAAGGAACCCATTTGCACATGGGGATCCAATGTTTTCAAATTTCCACCTTTGTCTGTGTTCCAATGCAGGTCGTACAAATCGTCTGTTGGTACTTGAATTAAGGCTGCTCTAAACAGATGAGGGGAAATGACAATGATTTCTGTTCACATTAGTTCATGCCTCAGACTTCATCATTATGGCGTCTGCAGATAACACTTCAGGCCCCGTTCCTTAAAGAAAAGAAAAGTGTACGTTTCAGTGCGCTTTATCTTCAGAAGAAGAGAAATCTTCTCATTTATGACCATTCTCATCAACAAGCTTCATGCTTTCTCAATGCTAACTCAGTTATCAAATGGATCTATTTACCATTGATAGTATTCTTATTTCACTTGGTCAATCAAATTTGGTAATGGCGACTTCATTTTCAAATTTTGCGGGGGAGAATGGTGAATAAACTACATTGTGATGATTTCACTTGTTATAATCAAGAATGGCAACTCCGTATGCAATTATTGAGGGGGAGAAGATGTATGAATATACTGAAGGCTGTTTGACATTTGAGAATAAATGGTCATACGGCTCTAAACTCATGTAAGAATCGAGCTTCTTCTTATATGGTCATCTTCACATGGAGTTTCTTCTAAGAGCCGTTGGTTGACATCTTCTCACGGGCTGATATGAGTAATGGTAATGATAAAGTGCTTCCAGTTAATGCTTCACGTACACATCATAAGGGGAGAGTGAATGTGTACACCAAAGACTCACAACAAGTTTACCTGATCGGGCTTAATGTCTTATGAAGCGATGTATGTCGAAGATTGGTTGATTATGTATCTCTTCATGTCTTATTCTTCGTTCTTCTACCTTATGCACCTTCACCTATCTCGGGCAACAAATTGAAGATCACCAGTGTTCCAACTTGTTAGTTTGGTGTTACCATTTCATGTGTTCATTGCGGGTTGATTGTTAAACTCCTTGATGAACATCTTTCTGTTCTTGTTTGATTGGGAGAGATGTTAGTTAAGGGGATTTGCTATATATAAGTTAATTGGAATGCATTTGGTGAGATGAAGATGTTAACTCTGTTCCCCAAATGGACAATCTTGAAGAAGGTCGAGTCTACAGTTTGTTCGACATTTTCTAATGCATGTTAGAAGAATAAAGACGAGTTGTATTTAATGATCTAAAGACTTCTTATTAATCTGGGCATTCATTATAAAGATTGTCAGTTTAGGGAAGAGCGCTAATTGGGGGAGAGTGAAAAGCCATATTTAATCCCTAATTAGATTTGCTTACATTACTCTACAACAAGTTGATTCTCATAGATACATTTGAGCTAATGTTCTTCTCAACAGATTTCTAGTATACGGGCTTACAATGGGTTGCTGATTATGAAGTATTAAAACCAGCAAGGGGGAAGGAGACATACTGTTGGATCGATATACTCTAACCAAACTAACTTGTGTAGCTTGTAAGGGCTTAGCAACCTCGGATAAATCCTAAGTCACTAACAATGAAACACTGAATTTACTCTATTAAGTATGCGGAAACTACTTCAATAAAGCTAAGAAGAATTAACTTTAACTTCAATGATTTTATTGATACTTAGAACCTGCTTGATACACAGATTCCCTAACATTCCCTAACAGCTCTAATATTCTCTCTAAAGTCGTATTCTAATAATATATCTCTAATGCCAATCTAGGGGTCCTTTTATAGGCATAAGGATAACCCTAGTCGGTTTACAACTCTAATCCTTGTACGACAAGTAATCTAATCTAAGAATATTCTAGAATTACATAATAATCCTTAACGATTTGCATAGCAGTCCTTTATCCTTGCAGTACTTTGATGAGTGAGCAGTACTTTGACTTTCTTCATTAAGCAGTACTTTGACTTTATGTCCCAACAATCCTCCCCTAACTTGAATTCTACTTGCTTGACTTCAAGTTTCTTTGTATCTTTAACTTTAACATCTTTTGTTTTCAAGAAAAGATTGTATCTGTATCTTCAGATTTGTCTTTTACTCAATGTGCTTTTATTATCATCATCAAAGTAGTCTTTATAAGCAATTCTTTTCAGCAACTATTAGCAATCTTCATCTTTTCAGCTACTCAGCAACATATGGCAAATTGTACATCAGATCATAAAGTTTCAGTCTATTCTCATCACTTCCAGGTGTGTAAACTCCTATGAGAGGTGAATCATTGAAATTTTAATGGATTTTGATGTCTCTTTACCAAAGCCATTAACTCTGGAGTAGCCAATATTTAGGTGTGTAAAACCATGGTACATTGATAACCATGTGATTTTTAGCAAATCATCGACTATCAACGGATTTGTTTTGTCTTTACCAAAAGCCGTGCCCTTTTGGACTAGTTAGTTCTTGCAACCATGGTGAACTAATTACCATATAAATGGTTTTCCATGACCTTTACCACAAGCCATTTTTCTTGTGGGCTAGCCAACTCTTCACTATATCAGATATGGTGAGTTGATTACCATAAAACTTATTAGCAAGTTGTCAACTATTAATGAATTTGAGATATCTTTACCAGAGCCGTTTGCTCATGGATTAGCCAGTCCTTTTGTTAGACATGGTGGACTGATAACCTTTTGTTGTAACCATCTCAAAAACCATTTGTTGTTGTTAAATTTTGTTTCAAAATATTTTGCACTTAACAAAAGTTTGCTTATTCTCTATTAAAATCGTTTACTGGTCTTGTGCTGCAAGCAGTACTTTGGTTAAAGTATTGTTTGTCCAGCAGTACTTTGAATAAAGTACTTATTTTTCAAAAATTTATATAATTAAAAACCATACCAGTACTTATGCTTCATCATCAGCCATAGATGTCCATTTGATGAATAATTCAATCACCATTAGGGTTGTTTCATTCTCCTCTTCGACTTCCATACCATGATCCAACATTCTTCTCATAAGATCTCTTGTCAGTGGATATCTTCTTTCAGCTAACATATGAATCATAGTCCCATCTTCTAATTCCAAAGCATGCACTCCTGATTCTTCAAAGAATCTCCAGCTTGTAATCTCCCAAACTTCTTGATTTAGCCAGATTTCATTAGTGCTTGTCTCCTCTGTCTCCCAGATAATTATCAGATCTCCAAGCAAGACTAAGCCAATTCCAGTTGATGGAATATGCTCAAAATACTCTTGCACTAATTGATATAGTTGAAACAGATATGCTCTATCTATTATGTGCAGTATATCCCATAGCAAATTAAACACTCTAAAGCTTTCATCCTCCCTATGGAACATCAGATAGTCTCCATCTTTTGATTCTACTACTTCAAATGTAGTTATCTTAGACTTCTTCACTGCAACATCTTTGGATTTAGGATGATCAAAGTCTACAACTCTTAAGTAATTTCTCAGCTCATCAACTGTATCAGTTCTCAACTCTATCTTCTTTGATGGTTGTTCACCTTCAGTTGTTCTTTTTCTTTTTAAGCTTCTTTTACTTGCATCCTCATTTTGTTTTTCATCATCAAAAGGAATAATCCCAACAACTTCCTTTTGATATGCTTCTCTAACAGCATTGTACAAATCTTTCATCTCTAAATACTTGACACGTAATCCAAGTATATCCTTGACCCTTCGGATAAGCCATTATGGCATTTCTTTCCTTAGCAATACTTGGTGGTCTTTGTGATATAAGCGGTTCAGTTCCTTCTTGGTAGAGCAACCTCAACATCATACTCTGTGTTATGAATTAGAAATTCCGGTATTAAAGAGTCGGTCACCTCAAGTATATGTAATCGTTAGAAAGCTCGTAGTCGTAGTTCTTTTAAGTTAAGTAGTATTTAGTTAAGTAACACCGTGGAGGACAGACGGGTCTTTACCCACTGTATGCACGATCCACGACCCGTTGTGTGGCGTTTATGTAAGACTATAAATACTCTCTACCTCCCAAGGTAGAGTTGGAGCTCATAATAAAATTTTCTTTCTCTCACTAAAGTTCCCTAAACCTCTAACTTTCTCTCTAGAATTCCACTTATACGCCACCTTGTTATTATGGTTTGATGTGTATGTGAAAACTAATATCTTACAATTGGTATCAAGAGCCATGGTTAGATCATATCTTGCACATCTTTGGATTTCTAGTGGTTATTAGGTGGTTTTTGAGTTTGAAAAAGTTTAGTGGTTTGTGCATCATTCGGTTGATTTCTTGTGTTAAAGCTTGGATTTTGTTAGTACTTTTATGTTTAGAATCATCACAAGTGTTTAGGTTTTCATTTGGTAGCTTGAATCATCTTGGTTGGGTTGTTTTGGATTGAAAAGTGATGTTTATGTTGTTTTTCATGCTAGCGACTTGACCTACGGAGTTGTTTCTTAGTAGCGACTTGCTTTGCAATTTTGTAGCGAGTTCTGTTTTGAAGCTAGCGACTTAGGCCTAGCGACTAACGATACAAGTAGTGGACTCTCCACTACGGTAGCGACTTGGTGTTAGCGACTTGGTGCATAGCGAGTTGCTCTTTAGCGACTTGTCTAGCAATTCTTTGCCAAAATTTTGCTAGCGACTTGAGGCTTAGCGAGTTACTACTTAGCGACTTGCATTTGTTTAGCGACTTGGGACTTTAGCGACTTGGTGGTATAGCGAATTAGGTGTTAGCGACTTGGTGCATTATCTTCTAGCGACTTGGGTGATTTTTACGGTTTCTCTTGATTTAGTAAAATCCGTGAAAGAATCTATTTCGGTTTAATCATAAGAGTTATAAAATCCGTATAATCTGTTAACATGTCTACCAACATTCCTACTATCATCTCCATTGTCGAGGATGTTCAAGCGGTGGTTCGGATACTCGTCCACCCATGCTTGATGAATCGACTATGATTCTTGGGCTCAATGAATCGATTGTCTTGTCTTGGAAAGGATAATGGTGTCAACATTCTCAAATCCATTGATGAAGGACCGTGTCGAGTTGAGACGACTAGAGATGTACTTGATCTTCTTGAAGATGGAACTCGATTTACGGAATGGATAGACCAAAGATGTATGATGAGCTTGATGATAAGGAGAAAAGAGATTCGATCTTGATATCGGGGCTTCTAACATTGTTCTTCAAGGTCTTCCTAAAGACATCTACAAGGCGATCAATCACAACACCGATGCAAAGGCGTTATGGGATAACGTCAAGATGCTTCTCTCGGTTCGAATTAACTATCGAAGACAGAGAATCACAACTCTATGACAAATTTGAACACTTCAAGATGAAACCGGATGAGAGTGTCTATGAGTACTATGTGAGATTTCATAAGGTGGTGAATGATATGAGGAACATCGAATGACTATGCCTAACATTCATTGAACTCAAAATTTGTGAACAACATGAATCCGAATGGCACAAGTTTGTTACTACGTGAAGCTCACTAAAGGATTGAAGAATACGAATTATGAGCAACTCTATGCCTTCCTTCTTCGAATGAGAGACATGCCATGTTTGAAAAGATGATTCTTAATCGGTTCAAAACCAACCGAGGAGAGACTAGCTCATCTAATGACTCAAGCGCCTTCTACTCAAACATCGGAATCACAACCAAAGCCTCACAAGTCATACCCATGGGTAATGGTAATCACAAACTCATTCCCGATCCTATGTTCAAACAAGGCGATCTTTGATGCACACGTGGTAACATCATTAATCAACTAGCTCTTCCGATTAGTCAAAACATGAATTTCTCCCACAAACCAACAACAACCTCGAGCGACATCTAACCCACACAATCAAGCTCTTGTTAAAGATGGGAGGATCGTGGTGCAACTAGTTGGAAAGGCAGTATGAGCAGGGGAAGAGGTGGAGCTGGTAGAGGTTATGTTGGTAATCGAATCGAGGAAGGAATGGTAATCAAGGTCAAGCTAAGCCGATCAAATGTTATAACTGTGGTGGTGAGGACACATTGCAAGGCGCACATCTCCAAAGCGTCCACAGAATCGCCGATTACTTGAGAGATAAGATCTTGCTTGTACAAGCTCGGGATAATGGTCTTTGCTTTGGATGAAGAGGAATTGTTGTTTCTAGGCGGGGGCAATGCCAAGACCTATGATGCGAGATGTGGATGAGCAACCTATTCAGAGATAGGTCACAATCATCGAATGCCTTTCAAGTCGCCGATTGTGATGCCTATGACTCGATGTGGATGATGGACCCTCGCACACACAATTTTTATGGCTAGCATTTCTCCAATGGTTTCTCCCAAGGTCTCTTCTTCACCACAAGCTGGCTCATCCAAAGACAAACTCATCTCGAGGTATTAAAACTATACGATGATCTTGATGTGCAACGGATGCATGACAAAGTACAATCAAGCGAAACTTTTGAATCAAATGTTGAAAATATGGGTAATATCAATATTGTCCAATATGATCAATATGTGAAACAAAGTGAAAGTGAAGTTGTACCAAGTGATGCATCTTCCGCATCAACAATGACCATATTTTTATGAATACACCGCATGTGCCTCGATGATTACGTAATTTCGAACTAAATGCCTATAAAGAACGTGTTGCTATTTATGAACAACGTGCAAAATTTGAGTTGACCACTCGTGAGCGAGGAAATGGATGACCAAGTGCGCATAATCATTAGAAAAAGTAATTTTAGAGAAGAAGTATTAAAACAAGAATTAAATTCCTTGCAAGAAAAGCTTTCTAAAACTACTAAGCAAAAACAAGAACTTCAAGAAAATGTGAAAATGCTTAAGCAAGAATTTAATGCAAAGGAATCAAAACTCTTGAGAGATTTTTCTAATCTGAAAACTTTGAAAAACAAAATTGAAAACAAGTTGTACATACAAGGAAACACCATTCAGACTGCTCACATGATCACTAAGCATAGAGTTCTAAGCGATAAGCATAGTGTTCCCATTATAGATAAACCCAACCACGAGTACGGAAGATAGCAAAAGCGACTCAAAGTGTGATCTATGATGGCAATGAGATTCTTAAACCTAGACAAAAACCTAGTTGCCTTGAGTGCACGAGAGGAAGATAAGAAATTAAATGAAATCACTAGGAGAAGATGAATAAGAAACTAAATGATCCTAAATGCAAAGAGAAGAAAGTAATTATCACTCCCATGACTACAAAAGGAGAATTGGATCTCCTTGAACATGTTTAAGCCTCAAACATTGTTGACTCCCGAACAAGTGTTCGGAAAATGGACTTAGATAAGCGAAAGCATAAAATATTGTTGTAACAAACCCTCCCTTAGGAAAATGCCTAAAGCATTGTGTATCCTCCCAATACACCAATGCATCTAGTTCCTAGAACGATTGCTACTAAAAGCAAGATCTTAATCCGTCAATATGTTATTTTTCAACTATTTGTTGATTTTGAGAAAACTTGTAAGAAAAGGATCACACCCACTGGGATTCTTGAAGGGAAAGGGTTTTGAACAAACAAAAGAATGCTATTTAAGCGAGGTCATGCCTTTCTTTAAACTTCTAAAAGATCACTTTGAGAGTCTTAAAAGGGATACATACTGATATTAAGGGTATGGAAAAGGAATTTGATGCAATGATAGTTGAAGTTAGTGACTATGAGCGAGCACTAAAATATAATGAGATTGAGAGGAAGAACTTGCATACACTAAATGAGAACACGATTTACGAATGTGTTGCTCAAGATATGTTTTTCATCGCTACAAATTGTTCTATTAATGCTTCTCAATTTCATAAATTATCATTGCTTTGAAAGTCTCCCATGATCGTGTCATTGAGCTTGAAAAACTAATTCGAACTAAATGAGAAAATTGAACTGGATGATCATGACAATTTGGTTAAACATTTTTCTAAACTAGAAGTTGAGCATTTTAATTTACAACTAAAATATCAACATCTTAAAGAAAATGTCAAAACTTCAAATATCAAGACATCCTCGGATGCTCGAGTTTGATGCGGTTTTCAAATTAACAAACGTGATGAACAAATTCAAGCTCATTGCAACACGATCGAAAGTTGAAAGCCCAAATCTCTCAATTAAAGGGTCAAACGAACAATATGCGGGCTCCCAAATGCCTCCTCCTTTAGATTCTCGAATTCTCAAACGTTTCATCTTCAAAACTTAGTAAATGCATTACAAAAGGAAAATGAAAGTTTTCTAGAAGAAAATGAAAAGGTTAAACGTCATTTCAATGAGTTATTTGAATCAATAAAGGTCACTCGTAACAAAAATAACGAACAAATAGCTTCATTGCAAAAGGAAATTGAGAATCGAAGAGTCGGGTAAAAGGAAAATGCCAATGACCAATGGGAGAATAGTGTATCAAGAGTTCACTTTAGTAATAAATATGCTTTGTCGTGAAATATGTTCCCCTCATCTCGGGAATAACAAACTTCTTTATTCAAACATACTTCTCATCCCTTAAGGATTGCCTAGAATGTCTGCGTGAGATTGTTGAAGAGGATAAGTTAGAGAAACCTCATGATAATGCAATTGGACATGCATGCTTATATGCCAAACGATCTCAAGAAATCCTAGAATGCTTGATCACAATATGCCCAAAGTCATTAGGTGAGAGAGTTAATCCTTTGATTCCATGCTCGATGCCTAATGCCAAGTATGATATTCATTCGATGCCCAATGTTTTGAATGTGAACCTTAGTGTGCCTTTAAGTAGTTCAGATTCTATATCTGTCAATGCTAAGAAAGAGAACTCAAGTGTGCCTTCTAGGACTACAAATCCCAGCACTTCTAGTTTTAAGAAAGTGAACCTTAGTGTGCTTGCATGTAGTTCAGATCGACACATCTAAACAGTGATGCAAAGAGTAGTAAAACCAACTAATGTTCCCATTCCTCACAGAGTGTCGGTGACATTAAAGGGAGCGGTCAAAGTCTCAAGACAATACAAGGAATGATAGGACCTGCAAGCTAAGAATGTGCCTTTGGAAAGAGTAGAAGAACAATCTAGGAACTTTAAGTTTGAACCGAATAAAGCGAATCGTGTTGATTCTAGTATTAGCCATAGGCGTCTATAATTAATTGATTTCGATACTATTTGCAAACCTTGTATTGATGTTTGCTTGAATTACATTTCTAATCATGAATGTGGTGTTAATGTTTTGCCTAATGATGTTAATTGTCTAGTTAATATTGTTAATGCTAAAATTCATGCTAAGAAGGCTAAAAGGCAAAAATGAAAGAAAGTTAGAAAACAGTGGAAACCCGGGAAGAACATTTAGTAAGATAGGCTATTATTGGTTACTGTTGGTCATAAGACTAATCGACAATGCCCACTAGAAAATGGATGCCTCTTGGTAGAACTATTCCTTAAGAAGTAAGCACACTGTGAGCAGGCTATCTGAGACACTAGTCTCGCATCTATTCACAATGATCCCATTGCCTTATTTTACGATATGAATGCTTCTATTTACGATGTGGGTGTTCCAACCATTGTTACTAACCAAATGGAACCCATTCTTGCATGGGGATCCCAATTATCCGATTATCCACTCTTATGCGTGTTCAACTGCAGATCGTTCAAATCGTTACGTGGTACACGGACTCAGTTGTTCCAAGCATATGATTGGCGACCGGTCACGGCTCATGAACTACGTGAGCAAATTCATCGGACGATTAGATTCGGAATGATCATTTCGGTGCTATCATGGGTTATGGAGACTATGTTGTTGGCAAAGTGTTATCTTGGGGTTTACTATGTAGAAGGTCTTGGTCACAACTTGTTCTCTGTTGGTCAATTCTGCGATTCGATTAGAAGTAGCCTTGAGAAAACATACACCTTCGTTAGAGAACTTGATGGTAAGGAACTTTTAAGAGGTTCACGTGGTTCAAATCTATACACCATCTCTATCGAAGATATGATGAAGTCTTCTCCAATTTGCTTCTTGTCAAAGGCTTCTAAAACAAAGTCATGGTTATGGCATCGTCGTCTCAATCACGAACTTGGCACCATCAATGATCTCACCGAAAGGACTTAGTTGTAGGTTTACCTAGACTCAAGTACGAAAAGGATCATCTTTGTTCGACATGTCAATTGGGAAAAGCAAGAAGTATGCCCATAAACCCAAACCTACTAACTCATCACGAAGTTCTTCATATGATTCATATGGATTTATGTGGACCAATGAGGGTGCGAATATCTTTGGGAAGAAATATGTGTTAGTTGTGGTTGATGATTACTCTAGATTCACGGGTCAAGTTCTTAAGGACAAAGGATGAAACTCCGATATCATCATCAAACTCATCAAGCAGTGCAGTTCGACTTAACAAAACCGTCGAATTATCGAGCAGACAATGGGCGAGTTTGTCAACAAACAACTTAGTGAATTTTATGAAAGCGTTGGAATCGACCATCAAAGAAGTGTTCCACGAACTCCTCAAGCGAGCGGTGTAGTTGAAAGCGAAATTGAACTCTTGTAGAAGCCGCTAGAACAATCTTGATTTACTCAAAGATTCCAATGTTTCTCCGGGCGGAAGCTATTGCCACTGCATGCTACACAAAATCGTTCCACGATTCACACTGTTCATGGAAAAACTCCATATGAACTTGTCCACAAGAAAACCTAATCTCTCTTTCCTTCGTGTGTTTGGTGCATTATGTTATCCAACTAATGAGGTCAAGACTTAGGCAAACTTAGAGCTAAAGCGAGACATTGGAGTATTTGTAGGATATGCACCAAACAAAAGGGATACCGAATCTACAACAAAAGAACCGAAATATCATGGAAACAATTCACGTTACGTTTGATGAGTGACGGTCAAATGGCTCTGGACAATCCATTCGGGACCCGCACTTCAAAAGATCCCATTGGTTCATCTCTTGTTCCAAACTCCTCTCATGAAACCCCATATGTACCTCCATCGAAGATGATTTAAAGAAATTGTTTGATCCTATGTTTGATGAACTTTATGATCCAAGTACTAATGAGGTATCGATTCCACGATGAGGATGCTCATATTCCTATGAATGAAGTAAATCCTCGTCTCAATATCTTTAAGTCAAGAAGCGCCTCTCACGATCCTTGATCTCATCGACAAATCATCATTCTTCAAATGTACATCATGGAACATTTACGGCATCAATGATGAAGTTAATCCCTTTGGTACTCTGAAAATGCTCCATTTGAAAACATATTTGCTCTCGAATCATCATCGAACCATCTTCTTGAGGAGACATCGACTCTGCTACTTGATCCCTCAACCACCGCCACATGAACACCTTAGAAAATGGACTCACGATCACCCACTAGACAACATCATTGGAAATCCTCTCGTCTGTATCAACACGGAAACAACTTGCAACCGATGCCTTATGGTGCTTCTTCAACTCCGTACTATCTAAGATCGAACCAAAAGATGTTAAAACCGCCATGAATGAAGATAGGCGGTTCAATGCCATGCAAGATGAAATTCATGAGTTTGATCGACTTGATGTATGGGAGTTAGTACCGCTCCCGAGCGTGCTATGATTATTGCTCTTAAATGGATCTTCAAAGTGAAACTTGATGAGCATGGTGATGTGTTGAAGAACAAGGCTCGATTAGTTGCTAAAGGATACCGTCAAGAGGAGGGTATTGACTTTGAAGAATCTTTTGCTCGGTTGCTCGAATCGAGGCAATCGAATTTTTTGGCTAATCTGCTAGTAAGAACATGGTAGTCTATCGGATGGATGTGAAGACGACATTCTGACGGAGACCTTAAAGAAGTCGTCTCGTCGACCCAACTGAAGGATTTGTAAATCAAGAGCATCCTACTCACGTTTATCGTTTGAAGAAGGCTCTTTACGGTTTAAAGCAAGCTCCAAGGGCATGGTATGATACTTTGTCAAAGTTTCTTCTATCTACCGGATTTAGCAAAGGAGCGATTGATCCTACATTGTTCACCGAAGTCGTGCAAACATTCAATTCATGTTCAAATTTATGTTGATGATATTATTTTGCCTCGATCGACCCAATGGAATGTGATCGTTTTCAAATGAAATGAGTTCAAAATTTCAAATGTCAATGATGGGACAAATGTCATTTTCTTGGGATTACAAATTTCACAAAGTCCGGAGGCATTTTCATAAATCAATCTAAATATGCAACGAGATCTTAAAGAAATTTGGATTTGATTCAAGTGACCCATTGACACCCCATGATTGATCGAACCAAACTAGATGAGGACCACTCGGGATCATGATTGACCAAACAAAATATCGTAGTATGATTGGATCCGATGTACCTCACGCTAGTAGACCGGACATCTTGTTCATTTGTTTGCATGTGTGCTAGATACCGTGCTAAGCCTACTAAAAAGCACCTTGAAGCGGTTAAGCGGGTCTTCGGTATCTCCAAGGAACCATCAATATGGGTCTTTGGTACCGAAGGACACCGGTATGTCGCTAATGACCTATCGGATCACGGATCATGCGGTGTCAAGATACTCGTCGAAGTACATCGGAGGTGCTCGGTTTTGGGTGATAAGCTTGTGGTGGTCTTCAAAAAGCAAATGAGTACTTCTATTTCCTCTACAGAGGTGAATACATAGCCATGTCATCTTGTTGTGCTCAAATCTTATGGATGAGATCTCAATTATCGACTATGGCTTTGAATTCAACAAGATCCCTCTCTTGTGATAATAAAGTGCTATTGCTCTCTCATGCAACAACGTTCAACACTCAAGAGCAAAGCATATCGACATTCGACATCATTTCATCGGGGAACAAGTGGAAAAAGGTGTGGTGGAACTCTATTTTGTGAGGTCGAATATCGGTTAGCGACATCTTCACCAAAGCTCTTCCAAGAGAACGTTTTGAGTTTATTCTTCCACGACTTGGCTTGAAAAGCCTTCAACCGAAACACTCAAACGTCTTACGGAGGAAGGCGAGGAGTAAAGGTCTATCTTCATCTATCTCTTGTATATATCTATTCAAAATCAAAATACAAAATTATAAAACCATCAAAATCAAATAGAAAAATATAAAACCTTCAAAATCCATAAAAACTTGAAAAATCTTGAAATATTCCAAAAAAAAAAATATTGTCCTTTTGTCATGTTTTTCTCGATTCGATAATATCTACGGTCTTTGAGTTGTCATTCAAAGAATGACACGGGTCTTAAAACTTGAAAAATCTTGAAATATTCCAAAAAAAAAAAAAATTGTCCTTTTGTCATGCTTTCCTCGATTCGATAATATCTACGGTCTTTGAGTTGTCATTCAAAGAATGACACGGGTCTTTAGATGTTGTTCGAATGTTATAAAAAAAAAAAAAAAAAAAATTGAAAAAAGAAACAATGGTTTATTGTCATTTTCAAGATAACCGGTTTTAAAAGATTCAACGAGCCATGCTTTATCTTGCTTTCAAAATTCAATGCTCGATTCTATAAATATTTTCTCTTTGAAAACTAAGCGCTTTGAAAAATAACTCGGTCTCTATTTTTGATAATCATCGGACTTATTTGTCAAAATCTCTATCTCTCAATCAACAACCTATGTCATTGATTGAGGGAGAATGATTTCAATTAAATTAAAAAGTTATTTGGCATTAAATTGTTTTCAAAAGATGTACATGCATGTTTTATCAATGGAGTTTAAAGTCTTAAAATCCGATCCTTATCGATTAAAACGCTTTCATAATCAAGTCACAATTCCCTTAAAAGCTTTCAAAATCAATTTAAATCAATAAGAGATCACAAATCTCAAATGATTTGATAATTGTGATCGAGGAGAATGTGTGATTTAAATTGGATTTAAAGCGATAATTCGGTAAATGGTTTTATAAGGATGTACATGCTATCCTTCTCACATGTGACAAACGATTTCAAATTTTCCATGCACATGTTGAGGGAGCATCTATCTTAAACCTATGATTTGAAGCGTGATCAACTTATCTCAATGTGCGGGTTCCTCTAGTATGTGCAAAACTCTTTTCAAATCTCGAGGCACATATTGAGGGGAGCAAATTTATGAAAACCTCATCCTTCCGAAATGCTTTATCTTCTTGATTTGATCGGGAAGTGATGTTGATATCTTTAGAAAATGGTAATCCAAGAAGTAAATTCTTCCTCTTGCCTCCGTGTGCAAAATGATTTCAAACATTTGATGCACATGTTGAGGGGAGCACTTGTTCTAAAATATCAAAACAATCCATGTATAAAATGTTTTGATAATATATCACAAGTATCTCGATTGATTTTTAAATGGTTTTCAATTGGTTCCAATGGCGGATGAACAATACCAAATTGACCGACCAACTTTACTTTATGTACGGTGATATAAGGATGATAAGGTTAGGTATGTGTTCCCATGATCCGCGAGCCGGAGGGATCTACCGAGGGACAATCCACTAGTTAGTGTAGAAGTCCTTAGGTATGATGATAAAAGGAGAAAATGAGATATGGGAAGAGTGCGGACTAAGACCGAGCTAGTCTTGGAATTAACCCAACAAGGTTCTAGCTATGAAGTCTCGGTAAGCACTTGAAGGGTTGAAGAATTAAAAGAATTGAATGAGAAAGGGTGAAAACAAATAGCCCTCCATTTATTCAACCTTAGGGCGAAACCGGGTTCAATTCATATGCTCCGATGGAAACATCGGTATTGAAGACAAGGCGTCATGGACCCGGTGGACGCTTGCACTTCAACTTTCCAAACCACTCAAGTTCCTCTTAAAAGGACTTGTTTCATTCTCACGGGAACCGACATTATCTATCGACTTTCTCTTAGAGATTGTTGATATTGAAGAAGGAGACCCTCTCCCTAGTCTCGCACAAGATCCAAATATGCACATATTGAGTCTAGAGCCACGAGATCATCAATAAATCTCATTAGGACACTTTCAATGAAGACTCTGCTTTCACACAATGTGGAAAGAGATTACATCTTGAGTCCCACGCATTATCCTTGTGGTATTGCCGAACATCCGAGTGATATGTATACATATTCACAATGAAGATGGAAAGCCTTCGGAGCCAACATCAAACAAGCTCTGGTAGGTGGCATGTGAGATCTATTATATAGATCAACCATGTGACAAGCGAGCAGAAACAATGGGGCGATTCAATCTTTTGAATCAATCTCGGTTTAGGTTATGGATTGACGGATACCTTTGAAAACCGGTCATTGCGCTTAAAAACTCTTTTCTTTAGCACATTGACCGTGTACTAATATTTCAAATAAAAGGTGTTTTTATGATTGATAATGGATTTTCAATAAAACCTTCGTTGTATTGCAAAAACAATTTCTATTGAGCAATACACGATTGTTTTCAAATCTCTTTTCATCAATCGGTGGATTTCTATTATTTGGTTCACTCACTCCGTGTTGTCTTCTTTGAGATGTTCGGTTTGAGAACGACTAGAGCATTTGCAAAACCCCGTCAAGGAAATTCTTTGAATTATACGATCACAGCAATACTTGTCTTGATCAACGAGGAACCGTGGGCGTGTACCTCAATTCAACTAAAGTGATCAAAGACACTTTGTGTGCTTTATTGCTAACTGTTTTATGCGGTACATCCTACGCTTCGGTGATCATAATGAAGCGGTCAATCCATAGCCGCATGCTCACTCTATACATTCATCTCAAAAGAAATCATGATTAGTGCATCAATGACTCGATATTTTCACTCCATGCTTCGCTCTGCCGCCAATATCATGAATCAACGAAAGCTTCCGCTACTCGATGAGAAGATATCATGATCCGAATGTGAGCATGTCGGTCCGAAAGTCACAACATCACATAATACCAACACCATAATGGATGCCTCGAGATTTATGTTGGTGATGGTCTCAAAAGTCGGCTCAAATTTATTATCACGTGGATCGATAAAGACCTCCACCGAGTAACCAAACATGCAATGTGAAGAATCAATGACTACGAGCTTAGGAGCAAAGTACTACATCAAGAATGCAAGAACAATTGTTAATGTAATATCTATTTGTATTCAATGTAATTTGTGTACATGATTGAGGTGACCTCCTTAGGGAGATTGTTAGGAATTAGAAATTCCGGTATTAAAGAGTTGGTCACCTCAAGTATATGTAATCGTAGAAAGCTCGTAGTCGTAGTTCTTTCAAGTTAAGTAGTATTTAGTTAAGTAACACCGTGGAGGACAGACGGGTCTTTACCCGCTGTATGCGATCCACGCCGTTGAGTGGTGTTTTATGTAAGACTATAAATACTCTCTACCTCCCAAGGTAGAGAGTTGGAGCTCATAATAAAATTTTCTTTCTCTCACTAAAGTTCCCTAAACCTCTAACTTTCTCTCACTAGAATTCCATACTTATCGCCTACTTTGATTGTTATGGTTTGATGTATGTGAAAACTAATATCTTACACTCAGATAACCTTTTCCTTTTAGATGAATGGCACTTCTTAGCTTTACTTCTTCATTCTTGGCTACTTCAAATAGCTCTTAGCTTCATTCTTAGCCAAAATAAGCTAAAGTCTTTTCTTCTTCTTTGTTTCTACTGTTTGCCTTTGCCTTTGTCTTTAGGATCTAACTTTGGTTGAGAAGCTTGAGGTTGTTCTTCAACAACTCTTGGAATACTAACACCTCTTGGTCTTGATAGATTTTGCAATATTTGAGCAATTGTCTCATCATCACTTGCAGGTGTGCTCAACTTTGGGTGTCGACTTCCTCTTCTTGTAGGAATTGTTGAAGGACCGCTTCTTCTTCAAAATTAAGAGTCCTTGGTGTAATTAGCTCTTGTCTATGTGTTCCTTGAAGAGTAGGTACCTTGATCACTAGCACCTTGATCATCAATTACTTTGTACACGATGCTTTGAACTCCAGTTCCTTGAGGCTCGATGAGGCTCAGTACTTTGAATATTTATTTGTGCTTTAGTACTTTGAGGTTCATCTTCTTTATCTGCATAAAACTCAGCATCTTATTTCAAATTATCTTGCTCCAGATTCCTCCCCAATTGGAATGAAGACTGCTGTTGAACCTTCTTTCCCTTTGAAGGCTTCCTAAACTTCCTTCCTTTCTTCTTTTGAGACTGTACCCACAACCTGTGATGTTGAACTAAAGGCCATACAAAAGTCTTTAATCTTCTAAATTTGGTCTTCAACGTCACTAGTTGTGCAACTTGAGCTTCAAAGGCTTTCTTCAATCTTAATAGCTCCCTTGTCAAAGCATAGTTTTCCAGAACTTGACCCTCAGTAGCCACATCTCCCTCATCTCCTTCAGATGTTTGAAGCCCATCTGTGGAAGTGTAATCATTGGGAGAGGATGGTGGGTTGACCTCTGGTTCTGAATCGTCATGAGCAGTTTCTTGTTGAGATGGTGTAGGTGAAGCTGCAGTACCTTCTTGTGCAGCAGTACCTTGTGAAGAAGCAGTATGTTGAGAAGCAGTACCTTGGGGTGATGCAGTACCTTCTCGTTCTTCACTTGCGACCTCATCTCTAACTCGCTGAACAATCTCCATCATTGAAGTAGTCAAAGGAGTATTCCTTCCGGAGAACTTATCACTCTTCCTAGCCATGAAGGTGAATATCTTTGGAGGTTGTACCACAACGGGTAATAAGCTTGAAGGCTTTGGTACATCATGAAGTTGTTTGTTCAAGAAAACTTGAACAAATCTTGGATACATTAACCGGGGTGATCCATACCATGAGATAGCATAATCTTGAAAAGTCTTGAAGAGACAATTTGTAGCCAATCCCACTAAAGTTGATGCTATATTTGATCCAAATTGCTCCCATGAAGTACTCTTAGGCGATGCAATGAAGTAGGACATGAACCAAGTACTTCAATGTGGACTAAACAAGGGTTTCTTGAATGTTGTTTCGATTAAAGACCCTTCATACCCAATATCTCGTAAAGTATCCCAAAGAACTTGTTTGTCAAAGCGTATAGCTCCTTCTTCATCATTAAATAATAAATCTTCTCGAATGGAGGCTTCACTAACTCTAATGATCTTTCCAAAACCTTAGCCTGTATGTATGACTCATCATCTTCCATGTGAGTTCTAGCGATGCCAAAGCTGATTGAATCCATGGCTCAATAACATCGGGTTCAACCAAAAGTGCATAATTGATTGAAGATCCGGAGGAAATCAATTATGTCATGAAACGCGACATTGGCTTCGGTCTTATCTAAGTTTGCCACCATGTTATGCTTGCTAAGCGTGTGTCTATTCGCCATTGATTGTTGTTTACAAAAGAAAATGGTTTGATGAATAGTAATTGTAAGAGAGAGAAATAAGGAAAAGATTGATAAGTATAAAGATGAGAGAAAAATCGAAGGGTAGTTATTTATAGGTAAGATTTGAAAAATCATAGCCCATAATAACAAAGTTACCGTTATTTGAAATTTAAGCCATCTTTTGACCGTTGGAGCGATACATTGATAAGACAAGCGATGCTTTCCACGTAAGCGAAAGCTTCAGAGATAACCAAAAGCAAGACTTTTCCATTCTCTTCTTCATAATGGCAAAAACATCAAAAAGACATTGTTTATCCTCCCTTAAACAATGCATAGGACTATCTAACTAACTAATTAGTCCTCCCTTAAATGTAGCTTAATAATTAATCATACCAATACTCACCACCAAGTGATTGAATCTTGAAACATCAAATCCTTTTGTGAGTAGATCGACTACATTATCATCGTGTGAACCTTGACAACATTAATGAGCCTATGCTCATAACAATCTCGATAAAGTGATGCCTAATCGAATGTGCTTGGTTTTGGAGTGATAAAGCTGGATTCTTCACAATGCAAATTGTACTCTCATTATCAATGTTGATAGGAGTATTCTTGAAGTTGAACCCATAATCCAAAAGTTGATTCGCATCCATAATACTTGTCCACAACGACTTGCGGCAACACATATTACCTTCAGTGGATGATGTTGCCGCAATGGTTTGTTTCTTACATTGCCATGAAACTAATCTTCTCCCAAGATACTAGCATCCTCCAATGGTTGATCTTCTATCATAATTATCACCGCATAATCACTATCCGAAAAAGCTTCCAAGTGAAAAGGTGAATCCTTTGGATACCACAACCCTAACTTAGGTTGTTGTTTCAAATAACTAAAATTCTCTTTCTTGCATTCATATGGGAGACCTTGGGTGAGACTTGATATCTTGCACATAAACAAACAACAAACATGATATCGAGGCCTAGATGCGATTAAGTACATAAGACGACCAATCATAGATCTATAAAGCTTGACTTGACGGGTTGACCATCTTCATCCTTGCCCAATGAGTTGATAGATTTTATAGGTGTAGTGACCGGCTTCATAACATCAAAGTTGAACTTTAAAGAATGTCGAGACATACTTATCTTGACTTATGAAAATTCCCTCCTTTGATTGTTTAACTTGAAGACCCAAAAAGAAAGTTAATTCACCCATGGAACTCATTTGAAATTCATGTTGCATCAGCTACTCAAATTCCTTCACCATTGACTGTTTTGTAGCTCCAAAGATGATATCATCTACATAAACTTGAACCAACATGATATCCTTCTTATCTCTCTTGATAAACAAAGTCTTATCAATTGCTCCTCTCCTGTAACCATGTTGCAATAAGAAAGTGGAAAGTCTTTCATACCAAGATCTAGGTGCTTGATAAAGACCATAAAGAGCCTTAACAACCTTGTAGACTTTGTTTGGATATGCAGGATCCTCAAAACCAGGAGGTTGTTTGACATAGACCTCCTCTGTAATCTTGCCATAAAGAAAGGCACTTTTGACATCCATTTGATAAACCAGAAATCCCATATATGATGCAAAAGCAAGAAATATTCGAATGGCTTCAATCCTTGCTACAGGAGCAAACACTTCATCATAATCTACTCCTTCTTCTTGTCTGTATCCTTGTGCTACTAGCCGTGCTTTATGCTTGATGACATTCCCTCTTTCATCTCTCTTTACTCTGAAAACCCATCTTGTTCCAATGACTTTCTTTCCATCTGGTAGATCACATAGTACCCAAACTTCTTGAAGTTTGAATTGAAGAAGTTCTTCTTGCATGGCTTCAACCCAACTCTCTTTAGTTAATGCTTGAGCTACATTCTTGGGTTCTTCTTGAGAGATAAAACAAGTGAATAAACATGTTTGGTGATCCTTATGATTGACTTATTTTGTTTATATACAAAGCTAAGTAAAGCATTATGTGGCTTAGAAAACCTTTAGCCTTGGTTCTTGTAAGCACCCACGATGTAGAAGGTCCAATTATTTGACCAATAGGATGATCTTTATGAACTCTTAATGTAGGAGTCTGTGGAACTTCAAAATCATCATCCAAATTTGTGAAATCAGCTCCTTCATTGGAATTGGAGAAAATACCTTCATCATCTAATTCATCATCGGTGTCTTCTAAACCGTGCATGGTAGGATCATCAAAAAAGTATTCATCAATAGGTGCAAAGAAGACTTTGATCCAAATCTTGTGATCAAAAATCTTGTGAGAGTATTACGTAGACTTACCCTTTTCTTTCCTTCTTCAAAAGCTCTTCTTTGTTCATCCTCATAAGATTGTGCTATTGTTTCTTGAAAAGCATCCTATTAAGTTCATCTTGAATAGCTTGATCCTCGTGAGACAAAGTGGATTTTGGTTCATTAGTACTTTTTCTTTTCAACAGTGATAGGTTCTTCATCAGGAACAGCATCAGGTCTAATATTGACTCCATGAACAATGTATTGTAAATCTTCTTCTTTGTGATCAACTTGATTTTCTTCTCTAACAGGAACATAATTCATAGAAAGAGTCAAAACCTCAAGATCAAACATCCAATCAGGACCTTTACCCTTTTGATTTTCTTGATCTTCTAAGAATTCAACATGAAGACAATCTTGAACCTTCTAGGTAACCTTGTTGTACACTCTAAATCCTTTGTTGTTGGTACAGTATCCCAATAAGTATCCTTCTTCTGACTTGCCATCAAATTTTCCCAAAGCATCAATAGTATTGAGAATAGTCGGAGGACATCCAAAAGGTTTCATAAAAGCGTATGTTAGGTTTGTTTCCATAAGCAACTCATAAGGTGTCTTCATCGAGGTTTAGTGGTGATACTCTATTCAACACATAGCAAGCGGTGCTTGACTTGTTCAAAATTGAATAGGTAATTATGAATCGCAAGCATTGTTACGGTTGCTTCAATCAAAGTTATGTTCTTTCTCTCTCGCAACACCATTACATTGTGGAGTTCTAGCAATACTAAACTCCTCTTGATCCTTTCTTGGCACAAAATTCATCCATACACTTGTTCTTGAATTCGGTCCCATTGTCACATCTAATACCTCTTACTTTGAGTCTCAATTGATTTTCAAGGGCTATTATAAGATCATGAATAGCATCAAAGGTTTCATCTTTAAATCCCAAGAAAATGCCCAACTAAATCTCTACAATCATCATTATAACCAAGCGGTACTTCTTCTTGTTTAGACTTGCAATGAAAGCAGTCCAAACAGATCCATGTGACAACTCAGAGGTTCTCTAATGGTTCTTTCCTCAATCTTCTTGCATGAAGCTTTGTGTTGTTTACCCTTCTTGCAAGCCAAACATGAGTGATCATTCTTGTATGTTTTGGAAGGTAAACCTCTAACTAAATTTCCTTTAACCAACTTGTTGATATTCTTGAAATTCACATGGCCTAATCTTCTATGCCATTGATGTGCTTCTTCAGTGTTGCCTTTGCTACTAAACATGTTGCTCTTTCGGAAGAGTTAAGACTCTTCATATCCGGACTATACACATCATTGGTTCTTGGTACTCTCGGTACTACCAAGTTATCATCAACAAGCTTGAACTCGGGGAAAGAATAAGACATTCGTGTCGATGAATAACACATGGTGCTTCTTGTCACAGATCCGAGAGACTAACAAAAGGTTGAATTTGAGCTCCTTCACATAACGAACATTCTCAAAATCTATGCTTCCGCCTTGATAGTTCCTTTGCGATTATTCTTCCTCCACTAGCATCATTCCTAAATGCAACTCTTCCTCCAAAATAAGATCTAAAATCGACATAATCTCTTTGTCTCTGTCATGCTTCAAGAGCAACCACTATCAACAATTAAATGATCTTTAAGCTCCTTTTACGGGTTGCCCGCACAAAGATAAAAGAGTTAGTTAATTTTAGGAACCCAAGCCATTCTTGACTTGTGTTCCCTTGTGGAGTTACATACTTAAATTCTTTAAGTATGTAATTTCCATTGTCTTTAAGCACATGATCAATTATCTTTGGTTGTTCCAAAACTTGTGTTGGTTTTTCAATAAAAATCTCTTTTTCATTCAAATTCTCTTTATTATTTTCAACAAAACTCTCTGTTTCACTCTTTCTTGCTGAAAGTACTGTCTGTTCCCCATCAGTACTTTCTTTCTTAACCCACTGGTTTTAACTTCTTGTGTAGAGTCCTTTGATCTAGATACTCTTTTTGAGTTGTAACGCCTTCTATATTGATGGTAATTAGATCTCCTAGGGTTTCCATTCCAAAAAGTGCTAGCAGTACCTTGATTAGGTGAAAATCTAGCAGTACTTTGAGAAGGTACTGCTTGAGAAACTTTTGGCTTATCAGTACCTTGAAAAGTGTTTGAGGGTACTGGTGATTTTGAAAAAGGTCTTATCTGGTGAGGGTACCTATAGTCTTGTGAGAAGTTGATGTGGTTAACCCTATGTGAATGATTCCAGACTGGTTTATTCTCCCTAGGCATATGGTTGGCAGATCTGGTCTTTGGGAATTTGCTTAGATATTCTGAGTGAAAGTCATAGTCCTTAATTAAATGATCAGGACTATAACAAACAAAACACAATTTTTGACCCATACTCCCAAAATTTCTTCCTTTAGTTCTATGACCAAACCTAAACTGACTTTTTGGTGAATTATGAAAATTATTTTGACCAAAATTATCCCAAAAAGGTTTAGCAATATTTTGAAAAGGTTTTCTTTAAGGTACTGCTGAACGTGTAGCAGTACTTTGAGTTGAAGGTACTGCTTGACTCTTAACATCATTATCCTTAGGTTTCTCAACTGTTTCTTTTGGGGTTTCAGAACTAGATGGACCTGAAGTAGATTGACCATTAAGCTTTTTCCTAAACTCTAAATTGTCTACTCCAAAACGAGAAACATCTGTCCTAAGTGGTTGAAAACTACCAGTGGGATGAGGGACTGAATGATAACCCTTGTCTTTCTTAAATTCAGGAGGTGTTTGACTAATTGATTCCTCATTACTAGATGTGTCATCACTAGTTGTTATATCCTCAAAATCAAGTTCATCCTTATCAATAGGTGGGTTTTCTTCTGTGCTACTAAAGTCCATACCAAAACCTAGGCCAGTTTTAATATGTGCTCTTTTCTGTTTTTCAACAAAACTAACATGTGAAAGGCCAGATTTTCCCCAAGCAGCAAACTTTTCTAGCAAATCATCCCTTTCTTTAGTCATCTTTTCTAGTTCAGAGACCTTACATCCTAACTTCCATTCACTTAATTTTAATTGATAATCATGTTGTTCATACTTTTCTGCCCAAGCCATTTCATTATTTTCATGAGTTATTATTTTGGCTTCCATTGACTCTAAAGTTATTTGATAACCAGCTACCTCAGACCTAGCCCTTCTACAATTATCTCTTTCGGTTACATTATCTTTAAGAACTTTTTGATAAAATCATGACACTTAGAGCATACCTCGAGATAGGGGTGAACTTGGTGAAGTAGCTACCATAGCTAGCGAGCAGGGTTCTTCTTCACTTTCCATGCTTCAATCAAAGCTTCCAAGACCATCTCTTGATCCCAAAGCGACAAATCCAGGTTCTTCATCAAAAGTTGTGCTCCAATCAAACTCTTCCATTGCGACCATAGATTAGGTTCTTGGTTCATCATCAAATTGAGACTCGGTCAACCTCGATAGATTTTCTTGAGCAACCAAAGCTTGTGTTTGATAATAGGAATTTCCTTTAGTTCGAGCTTGGGTTTTCAATCATTCTATTTGCACGATATTTAGCAAACTTGCACTCTCTTGCAAAGTGTCCAGTTCTTTGACTATTAAAGCATTCAATCTTGGTCTTGTCAAATGTTATACCCTGTTTGGGTTTGAATTCAATGCCTCTTCCTGTTTTCTTCATGAACATCTTGATCCTAGCAGTGATCATAGCAACTTGCCACCTAATATCAATTTCTTCATGAGCATCTTCTTCAATTTGTGACAAATCCTCTTCATAAGTGACAGGTAAAGTGGCTTGTTGAGCAAAGAATGATCATACAACTTCATCAGAATGGATGGTGTTTGTAGGTGATGAGCTGGGGGTAGGATAAGCAACAGTACTTTGAGCAGGATAAGTAGTACTTTTAGTGGAAGTACTGCCTCTTTTTTCAGAAGACACAAAAGCAATACTGTGAGACTTTGAACTTGTTTGGCCATTCATCTCATGCTCATACACCTTTAAGTGGTTGTAAATATCATTAAAGTCCATAGTGTCCAAACCAGGTTGTCCTCTGATCGTAGTAGCAATCACATGCCATACGGATGGCAAACTCCTTAAGAACTTCAAGTTTGCATCTTCAACAGATACCTCTGCTTTGTATAACTCTAGCATGCTGAGGAGATTTTGGAATCTATCATAGGCAACATCAAGACTTCTCTTTCACCAACAATGAATGTTTCAAACTGTTGCTTCAACAGATTTCTATGCATCTTTTTGGAAGCATCATTACCTCCAAATCTTGTCTTTAGAGCAGCCCATAGTTGTTTTGCATCCTTAGAATCATGGAACTTGAGTAGGTGACCATCAGGAATAGCAGACAATAGTATGTTGAGAACCTTTTCTTGATTTCTTATTGTAGCTTCTGGCAAGACAGCTTTAGGTGGTTTAGGTTGTCCAGGAATTTCTACAGGATCTTCAATAACTTCATTACCATTGACAATTACATTCCACAATGCATGGTCTGTAATAGAAATGTACTGCCTCATCTTCATGCTCCATAGATCATACTCTCCCTTCTTGATGATAGGAATTCTAAGTGAGGTGATGGACAGGGGTGGTGCAGCTTCAGTCGACATCTTTAGGGTTAGTTGTTAAAACGATTTTAAGGGTTTCTTCTTAATCAGAGTTTCCACACAAGCTCTGATACCACTTGTTGGATCGATATACTCTAACCAAACTAAATTATGTAGCTTGTAAGGGCTTAGCAACCTCGGATAAATCCTAAGTCACTAACAATGAAACACTGAATTTACTCTATTAAGTATGCGGAAACTACTTCAATAAAGCTAAGAAGAATTAACTTTAACTTCAACGATTTTATTAATACTTAGAACCTGCTTGATACACAGATTCACTAACAATCCCTAACAGCTCTAATATTCTCTCTAAAGTCGTATTCTAATAATATATCTCTAATGCCAATCTAGGGGTCCTTTTATAGGCATAAGGATAACCCTAGTCGGTTTACAACTCTAATCCTTGTACGACAAGTAATCTAAACTAAGAATATTCTAGAATTACATAATAATCCTTAACGATTTTCATAGCAGTCCTTTATCCTTGCAGTACTTTGATGAGTGAGCAGTACTTTGACTTTCTTCATTAAGCAGTACTTTGAATTTCAGCAGCACTTTGACTTTATGTCCCAACACATACTTCTAAAAGCACAACAAGTACACATGACGAACTTAACACTTTTTCTTGATTGAGGTTATTCCGGGAAGACACCCGCAGAGAAAATCAGTGTATCTTGTGGCTTTTGCTATATTCCAACTACGTGGGGGAAGAGATGTTATAGATAGTTTATGAAGATAAAAGAGATACACAAGTGTGTGATGATTTCGATCAGATTGCAATCATCAGGGAAGGATTCAAACATCTAAATGCACAACTTTACTCGTGGCTGTTAGTGTTCTTATTCCAACCTCATAGAGCGATGATTTCGATGTTATCGCAATCATCAGGGGAGAGAAAAGTGTACATTGGGGTCGCAAAGCTGTTTCACTTGAGAGCTTAATCACTTATTCCGGAGTTGACATTCGTAGAGATAATCAGTGATTCAACCTGCTACTTCAATGTTATCGGTTATTCTTTCTTTAGGCATTTGGGTACTTCGGGGTCTTGAGCTTCATACACTTTCATCAAGGGAGAGAAAAGTGTACTTCGGGGTTATTGTTTGCATATCGGACTTAATCTGCTACTTCGATGTTATAAGTTTCTCTGTCTTTGGGTATATGTGTATTCGGGTTCTTGAGCTGTATTCCAAGAGACTGACTGCATCAATTCAACCACTTGGGGGAATTGGTCTCTTGACAATTTCTGGTATTCTTTGCTTCAGACTTTAGTGGAAAGAAATATGAGAAGATTCTATTCAAGTGTGAGATGAAACGTTGTTGTTCTTCTATCATGATGATATAACCCCGAACGGAGAATCGATGATCGTTCTTAAAAGGAGCAGCAATATTCATGATAATGGTGTGCTCCGTTGTGCACCTGGCTAAGGCAAGCTTGTAAGAAAGCTTAGAATCTGCTCAAGAAGAAGATTTTTGTTTGGGGGAAGCTACCAAAGTCTCGCTTAAAAGCTCATGTTCGACGCGTCTATTCGGAGCCTCGAAGCTTTGGTGGTGGAAGTTTAAGAGATGACTAATTCTATCTTCTACGATGTCTTCGTTCGATATCCTTATCTCTACTCGTATCATCATCTTCTTAAACTATATCATCTACTCTATCTTTGTAAATATTTTATCAAAAACCAAAATATAAAAATATAAAACCAACAAAAACAAAATAGAAAAATATAAAATCTTCAAAAATCCATATAAATTTGAAAAATTCAGAAAATACAAAAATAGTTTTTCCAATGCATGTCTTCTGGCATCGATAACATCTACGGTCTTAGAAATGTCATTCAATAATGGCACGGGACTTTAGATGAAGTTTGAACAGAAGTTCAAATATTTTTCAAAACATGCCTTAATCAATCAAGAAGGTCTATTGTCATTTCAGGCAGTAACCCGCTTTTACAAGAAAGAACAGAGCCATGCTTAATTTGATTTTGAAACATCATGCTCTGATTCTAAAAACAAAAGTTCATAAGGAAAATTTGTCGCCAAAAAGACAAATGTTTCCTCACAAATATTTTTCCTTCTAAATATTCTTCTGAAAAATATTTGTCATCTAATCAAAACTAAATTGTTTTTGAAAATAACTTGGACTTAATTTTGAAAATCATATAGACTTATCATTTGTCAAAATCTCTTTCACTCAATCAACAACTTTGGTCATTGATTGAGGGGGACAATGATTTCAATCAAAACAAAAAGGTTATTTTTCAAACAATTGGCACGTAAACGAGCAAGGTCTACATTTGAAAATCAAAAGGAATATTTTTGTACAATTGATACCAGACCACGGCTAATGTTGTGTTTTCATAAAATACCTAAGCATGTTTGATTATCGGAGTTTAAAGTCTCAAAATCTGATCCTTATCAGTTAAATGTTTTAAAAATAAGTCACTTTTTCTCCTCAAAAAGCTTTCGAAAAATTTAAATCAATTGAGATCTCAAATCTCAAAAGGTTTGAAAATTGTGATCGGGGGAGAATTTGTGATTTAAATTGGACATAAATTGATAATTCAATAAGTGGTTTTGAGATATATAATAACAGGCACTCCTCCCTACATGTGCCAAACGATTTCAAATTTTTTAAGCACATGTTAATTGGGAGCATCTATGTTAAACCAACTAATGATTGAAACGTGATTGATTTGTCTCGATGTGCAGGTTCCCTCGAATATGTGCAAAATTCCTTCGAATCTCGATGCACATATTGAGGGGGAGCAATCTAATGAAAACCTCATCCTTCCCAAAACATTTTATCCAAAGTACTTAAAATACTTGATTTGATTGGGAAGTGATGATGATTATTTTGGAAATTGTTAATCAAAGATTGGGACTTTCATTCTCAATCTAAGATTTCAAAAGTCCTCTTGCCTCCATGTGCTAAAATGATTTCAAATACTTGAAGCACATGTTGAGGAGGAGCATTTCTAAAAAATTAAAAACAATTAAGGTACAAAACGCTTTGATTTTATATCACAAGTACCTTGATTGATTTTCAATTGGTTTCGAGGTGGAATGAACAATACCTAAAGACCGACCAATTTATTTTGTGCATGGAGATATAAGGATGGTTAGGTTAGGTACTCGTTCCCACGATCCCGCGCAGAGCCGGAGGGATCTACCCAGGGACAATCCACTAGATAGTGTAGAAGTCCTTAGGAATGATTAAAAAAGGAGAAAAGTGAGAAATGGAAAGAGTGCGGACTGAGATAGAGCAAGAACTGGAATAAACCCAACAAGGTTCTAGTTATGAAGTCTCGGTAAGCACTGAAGGGGTTGAAGAATGAAAAAGAATTGAATGTAAAAAGGGGTGAAAAGAAATAGCCCTCCATTAATTCAACCTTAGGGCAGAAACCAGGTTCAATACATATGCTACTGGTGTCTACTAAAGTAACACTGGTATTGAAGACAAGGCGTCATGGACCCAGTGACGTACTGCACCTATCTTCCCAAGCTACTCAAGTTCCTCTTAAAAGGACTTGTTTCATTCTCACGGGGAACCTACATAATCTATCGACTTTCTCTTAGAGATTATTGATATTGAATAAGGAGACCCTCTCCCTAGTCTCCGGCATAGGAACCAAATATGCACTATTGAGTCTAGAGCCAAGAGATCATCAATATATCTCATTAGGACACAATTAATGAAGACTCACTGTTTCACACAATGTGGAAAGTGAGAATATATTTTAAGAGTCCTACGCATTATCCTTGTGGTATTGCCAGAACATCCGAGTGATATGTAAAAGTATTCACGATGAAGATGGAAATCCTTCTAGAGCCAACATCAAACAAAATCTTGGTGGGTGACATGTGAGATCTTTCAAAAGATCAAGCTTGTGACAACTGGATAGAAACAATGGGGCGATTCACTCTTGAATCAACCTTGGTCCAGGAAATGGATTGACGGATACCTTTGAAAAACCCGTCATTGTGCTCAACAACTCTTTTCTTTAGTACATTGCTAGTGCCCCCTTGACTCCGTTGGTTAAGCCGGGTGGAGGCATACGCCCTATTGCTGTCGACATGGTTTGGCGTAGGCTCGTGTCGAAGGTTGCTTCCTCGTCAATTGGCAACTCTATGAATACCTACTTACAGGACTTTCAGTTTGGGGTCGGTGTTCCAGGTGGTTGTGAGGCTGTTCTTAATTCGGTGAATCTACTTATTGAGGCTAAGGGTCACAATGTTGGGCTTTCCATGTTGCTGGTGGATTTTCAGAACACTTTCAATCTGGTTGATAGGAGTGTCTTTCTCTAGGAGTCCAGGCTGAGATGCCCTTCTATTTCTCCTTGGGTTGAGTTTTGCTATGCCAGGCCTACTAGACTGTATTACGATGATTCTATCCTTTGGTCCTGTCAAGGAGTGCAACAAGGGGATCCACTTGGCCCTTTGTTGTTTGCCCTCGTTTTACACCCCCTAGTCCATGCTATTAATAGGTCATGTGAGCTCACTCTTCAGGCTTGGTACCTTGACGATGGTACTATTGTCGGAGATACTCTTATGGTTGCCAAGGCGCTCGACATTATTTTGACGGATGGCCCCGCTCGGGGCTTGTTTTTGAATGTCGATAAGACTGAACTCTTCTGGCCTATGGAGGACCCCAGAAGCAGGGTGGAAGGTGTTTTTCCTATAAATATCTCTCGTCTAGCTGATGGTGTCAAACTACTTGGTGGTTCTGTTAGCTTGGATGAAAGCTTTTGTCAGGAGCTGGCTTTGAAAAGGGTCTCTAAAACTATCTTGCAAATGGAAGCCATTCTTAAACTTAATGACCCCCAATGTGAGCTCCTTCTTCTCCGTAATTGTGTCGGGGTTGCAAAATTATCTTACGCTTTGAGGACATGTTCCCCGTTGTACGTGCGAGAGGCCTAAGTCCGGTTTGATCAGATGTTACGTGCTTCCTTGGAGAACATTATTACAGCTTCCGGGCCAGGATTTGGTGACTGGCAGTGGTGGCTCTCCACCCTCCCAATCAAGATGGGTGGGTTGGGCATCCATGCGGCGAGTGACATCATCCAATATGCTTTCCTCGCCTCTCGTTTGCAAACTAGCGATTTGCAGGACCGGATTTTGGTAAAAACGGGCATTAACTCTCATGGCCCGTCGTTTCAGCATGCTCTCGATATTTTTAACAGTGCTTGTAGCAAAGATACGTTCTCTGTCGCCTCTGACACTCTTGCCCCCCATATGATGAAAACCTTGGCAAAGTGTTATTTCTGTGTCATCGAGAAAGATCTTGTTTCTAAGTATTCGTTAAGTCCAAGGCAGGTGGCTATCCTCAGTTGTACCCGGGCTCCACATGCACAAGATTTCCTATTCACCATAGCTATTGATGGGTTGGGCCAAAGGATGAACCATCGCCAATTCCGTTCGGTATTGTGTTATAGGCTTACCATACCTATGTTCTCTGAAGGTAGCTCCCACCGAAATGCAAGCATCGTATGGACCAATGGGAGACCATCTGATCCCACCTGCTCCGATGAAGTGGGGTGAAATTCGGACATAACACAGTGCGTGATATTCTTGTCGACATATGTTCCAAGGTTGGGATTATGGTGAAAAGGAGGCCCCATTGGGGTTTCTTTCAAGGGACGGAAAGAGCTGCGTCCGTGCAGACTGCTATTATTCAACTGGATCCAAGGTAAGGACGCGTGTTTGGATGTGTTGGAATCTCTCCTTTGGGTATTGATGCGAATCGTGGACTCCGGGGTGGCCTTACATAACTTGTGGAGAAGAAGAAAAAGAAATATGTGTCCAAATGTGAAGAAAATTGATACAAGTTCATTCCATTTGCCTTCTCTACATTCGGGGAGCTTGACACGGAAGCTTTGGATACACTTTCACGTATCAAGACTGTTGCTATTAGCCACTCGAATAGTGTCAAGAGTGGGGCTTTTATATTTCATAGACTAAGCTTTTATATTCAGAAAGGTGTGGGAGCCCAACTAGTGTCTCGGCTTCCCACCAATTTCTTGTAATTCCTTTTGGTTTTATAATGAAGTGATGTTTTATAAATAATAATAATAATAATAATAATAAAAATAAATAATAATAATAATAATAATAATAATAATAATAATAATAATAATAATAATAATAATAATAATAATAATAATAATAATAATAATAATAATAATAATAATAATAATAATAATAATAATAATAATAATTAAAGGGTATTTATGATTGATAATTGATTTTCCATAAACCTTCGTTGTAGTGCAAAACACTTTCTATTAGGCAATACACGATTGTTTTCCAAATCGATGAATCTCAATTATTTGGTTCACTCACTCCGTCTTTGTCTTTTTGAGGCGTTCGGATTGAAGCGGCTTGATTAGTCTGCGAAACCCTGTCAAGGAGGTTCTTGAAATTCTACGATCACAGCAAGACTTGTCTTGATCAGCGGGAACCGTGGTTCTTGTAACCCATTCAACGAAAGTGATCAAAGACACCTTCGTGCTCTTTATTGCTAATCGTTGTTTTAGGGACACCCGACGGTTGCATCGATCGAATTGATGAGTCAATCCATAACCGCATGCTCACACATCACATTCACTTCTAAAGAAATCATGATAAGTGCATATCTTCATCAATTGGCTCGATATTTTCAATCCATGCTTCGCTTCGCTAACGAAAATATCATGAATCAACAAAGCTTCCGCTACTCTGATGAGAAGATATCATGATCCAAAATGTGAGCATGTCGGTCCAAAAGTCACAACTTCACATAATGGAGATACAATAAAGGATGAGTCAGAGATTTACTGTGGCTGATGATCTCAAAGTTGGCTCAAAGAAACTCGCCATCACGTGGATCAGTTAAAGACCTCCACTTGAATGAACAAAACATGCAAAACATGAAGAATCAACGACTACGAGCTACCGAGCAAAGAACTTATCAAGAATCCAAGAACATCAAAATGTAATATCTGTTTGTAATTGAGGTGACCTCCCTTAGGGGGAGATTGTTAGGATTTAGAAAATCCAGTGGTTAAAGAGTCGGTCACCTCAAGTATATGTATTCATTAGAAAGCTTGTAGTCGTAGTCATTTAGTAATAGTCACTAGTTAATTAAGTAACACCGTGGAGGACGGACATGTCTTTACCCACTGTATGCCTGATCCACAGCCCCTAGGAGGCGTTTCATGTAAGAACTATAAATACCCTTTGCCTAGCAAGGCAAAGGGTTGGAGCTTCATAATATACTTTTGTTTCTCTCTCTAAAAGTTCCCAACTCTCTTCACTTTCTCTCTCTAACTCAAGTCTCATTCGAATCCTTGTATGCTTGATTATGTGTTTGTGAAAACCAATATCTAACAAAACAAAACACTCAAATCTCTTAACTATTCTAAGAGTCAATTTCTGGGTGATCACTCAATCGCACAGTCCTCGAAGGCAATATGGGTAGACACGACAAAGGTTGAGGGTGACTCGTCATTACTAACATGTCACGACTAAGTGGACAAAACCAATGGTACATGACCAAATCCATGGCCAAGACACCAAAGATTGCTCGCTGCATCACCTAGACACGCTTCATGACTAAAGGGTAGGATAAGACATGGGATATATAAATGGTGTAAAATAAAAATCAAGCAAATAGTCTAAATCTATAACCAAGTCATCACCACTTACCGTCCGCCCAAAGTTCAAGCTTCGAAGTTAAGAAACCGGATCATGATATACTAGGTAGATGTGTCATTAGAGGACGTCATGATGGGCACACTACCTTTTCTCTAACTGTTGGCGCAATTACCAACTCCAATCTTCAAATGTGACCGAGGTGGCCTCCTCGATACTAAATCTATATTAAGCTCATAACATAGTGCTTATAACATCGCACTTTACAATCAACTGAATAACAAATACATAACTATTTTTTTTTCTAAACATAACAAATAAACATAACATCCCCCACTTGAGATGAACAATGGGAATTCGGGGGGTCTTCAATGATCTTTAAGAATATGTCGTTGATGAAAGCGTGATTCCCGAACCTTTCCACTTGAACCTTGAACTTAGGCAAATGATGACTTCCCAATCACAAATAAAGACTACAGAGTAGGCTAAGGTGTATAGGTGTAACAAAACAATATATTGGGTTAACAAAATGAAAGGAATGGCTCAGACGGGTGTATCTAGGGGTATCTTGCACTAAAGGTGAGTGCAACAAAAGGGTTTCACATGAGGGTCGAGAAGTTGAGGTGACTAATCGATAGACACACAGTGGTAGGCTATTTGGGTGATAATCCTATAATACTGCCTTCTTAAACTGAAAAGTCCAAATACATCGAGCTAACTCAACATACCTCGTCTATGGTCTCGAAATGATGCAAAGGCCAAGTTCTAAAGTTTACAAGCTACCGGCACACTCATAATTTGGTGGATTTGGGGGTAAAAATTTGAAAACGGATAAGGCTAATCTCACCATATAATATCAAGGGTTATATGTGCTCGGCTAAGGTCTAATCTAGTTAGGTTAAGAAAAACATGTCAAAATTTTAAAAATGGCATAATTTTTCAAAATAAACTAGAAAATAGAGGGCAAAATAAAGTTCAAGAGACAATTCTACTCCCGTCCGCCCCCACTTGAATTGTACAAAGTCCCTTTTGCACTAAGCTTTAAATAAAGGTGAAGAGAAAAGTAGAACTAGGCGAGAACTTCCCCAAATTTGCTTCAAAAAGAAAGAAGGCCCGAAAAGAGTTGTGCTGCTGTAAGCATCCACGAGCAAACTTCAATCCCTGAAATCACACTACCGACAAGCATAATTCAAAAAAGAAAAAATGAAAAATAAACCTAACTCACTTTCGTAGGAATCACAGTTGCATTTAGCGTATGCAACAAGCCTTTTAAACCACTTGATGTCGCAAGTGGACGAGTGTAGTCTCGTGAGGGCTTACAGGGAACATACCCACAAAGTTCGTTTAAAAGACTAATACAAGGTTATTGTGTTTAAAATGAAAGAAGTAATGCAGAAGATAGTTACGTCGTAACTCCAGAAGGAATTACGCCGTAATTAGGCAAAACCTGGCATAAGCTGCAAAACTTTAGATATGGCGTAACCACTGAAATGGGATTACGCCGTAATTTGTAATGCTTCAGAGGTTCTGCAGCAAAAGGGCCTGTTACGGCGTAACCATGAGAATGAGTTACGCCGTAACTCGGGTCGGATCAAACATGTCAGCGTGAGAACTTTTCTTTGTTTCTGCAAAATGGTTAAAACACAAAACCCTAATGAAAGGAAATAAAACAAATGAAAGGGATAATTCGGGTTGTCTCACGAAAGAGCACTTTTCTTTATTTGCGAGTCTTTAAGTTAGACTCAGAGCCTTGGGGCTTTATGCTGGCCTTTGGACTTGGCCAATTTCCTCCATGTCCTTCATTAAGTTATGTCTGACCCAAGTGACATTGGTACCAGTGCGGATGTATTCTTTAGTCTCGATATTCTGAATTTTGCAAAAATTTTCGTCCGGCCCCAAATGGTATCGAGTGAACTCATACTTTTTGGCTATAATTGGTGGTGGCCTCTTATACGGAATCCCAAGGAGTTTGCACATTCTTTTCTCATGTGCTTCATCATCGGGGTCAATGAACCCATCTTCACCTTGTAGTTCAAGGTAATCAAAATCATCATCGTCGAAATCGGTATCTTCAAGCCGTTTATCGTCGAGTAAATTTTCTACTAGCACCTGTTTGCATTCCTTTTTTTCCTTCCTCGATGAATCCTTGGTATCATTATCCGACTCTTCATTTGGAAATTTTCCGCTTGGTTCGTATTTACTCATACATCCATTCAAGATTTTCTCCTTAGTTACCGCATCAATCTTTCCGTATTTGATTTCGACCCAATCGTCGAATCCTAAATCGTCTAACCAAGGCAATTCTGTTCTTTCGAGTCATTAGTTGAGGTCCATAGGAACTCGGCTTCCCTAACTTTCTCTATACTGCTTCCCCCATTACATTCATAATCAAAAGGGTCGCAAGATGCCCAAACATTTTCGCCGAGGTTTTAATTTTCTCACACCAATGACTTGAGTTCCTCGTCATCGTTGTTGCTAGAAGGAATATCACGAGAGGTTTAATGGTCTTTCCTCAAGAATATGTTTTTCATATTTGAGCTCTAAATTTCTCAACAAAACTCGAATTAATTGTTGCGTCCCAACCTCATCGAATACCAATCACTGAATGATAGGTCCCCAAAATCAACGTCATGTCTTCCCGATTCATGTGGGCATATCCAAACTTTGTTCTTCACATTGCCCCCTCCGTTGAAATACTCACGAAAGGGGTTGCAAGTCGGCCATGCTTGTGTGAACTCATCTTCCGTGATTAGTAAGGGCCTGCAGCAATGCTTGATGGGTGGTCCTTCCACTTCGTTAATCGAGAATTTGGCTAATCTTTCTTCATCGTTAAGTGTAGTCCATATGTATCTATCATCATTAATTCTTTCCTTATCGACCCCTCCATCGCAGGCCTTGTTCTGAGGGTCGTATGAGGCCCATAGGTTATAACACTCTCCATCATCAATTGCAATAGCCTTACACCAATGATTCTTCCTTTTAGAGTCGTCAATTTTGGTAGACTTGTCATTGCTCGTATCCTGGTTACGTCGTAACTCCGATGTTTGGTTACGGCGTAACTCTCTTCTGCAATCAGCATCATTGTTTTTATTAGACTCATCGGTGGATTTGTAATTTTCAGAAAACACGGCTTTACATACTGTTGATTTGTTCTGTTAGGATCGTATTTATGGAGGATTTGGTGAATCGGGAGGTCGGGGAAGATGAAAGAACATCTTCATCATGTTAGTAAGAGAAAGTATGAAGAGAAGGGAGAAACTATGTATGTTTTATTATTGAAAGGAAAGGTTACACAAATGAGACTCACCCCTCCATGGAAGTATGGAGGGGTATATATACCCAAACACATACAACAATGGGTAATTGACATAACAAGCCCATGTGTTTAAGGTAATAAAGATAGATCTTGTAATCCGTCAATGTCGCTCCATTTACGAGTTAGGAGCGATTCCAACAATCTTCCCCAATGGGACGACATAAGGATTACTTACAACATTTACTACAAATACAAAAACAAATAAAGAAAGGTCTTCATAAGCTCTTCAAGTGCCGAGGATGATGAAAGTTTACGCTCTTTGTCTTCTTCTTGTACCTTGACTTGAGAACCGTTTTCTTCATTTGTAGGCAATGATGTAATATGCATAAATTGGATTAACTTCCCCAATTCATGCCGCATGTCTTTAGCGACTTCTCCGTACACTCCTTTTTGGCGAAGTTTACGATCGACTTCCCCAAATTGACAACCATCTTCACAGATTCAAACTTTGATGTAGTGAACATTTCTCTAACTTTTGAAGTTTTCAAGACGCATGTGAATTTGTAGATGAGCAATAAACCACACAAGGTAAATCTAACTTGTTGCGGAAAATCCGTTCGGGGTAACATGCAAGAAATCAACAAGATCTTCTCACGTATGTAGATGCTTCACACCAAACAAACCACAAAAGACGAAATGAAACGACTTCCCACGAATGTTGCGGTCTATCTAATAATAGTTACACGTGAATCTGCAATTACTCGATAAGATGACCATGTGTGGCATCACAACATCATAATTAGGTAACTTCACACACGATAATCGTGTGAAAATGAGACGATAACACCAAATTGAGAAATTTAACCATCGATCGTCTCATTTCTTCCCCCGATTGAAGAAATTCATGAAAGGAGAGGGTTTCGAAAAAAAAATCCAAAACAACAAAGGAAGCAGACACCACCTATACTCTCTTCCCCGATGTTTTCAATGAATCAGAATCATACACCACGATGTTGATGATGAATTGGAGACATCGAAACCATGTATGTCCAAGTAATCGAACAATTGTGAAGTACCATAAATATCATGTGAGAATCAATTGTCGATAAGACTTCTCTACTGTGTATACTCTTCTCGCCTAACTCTTTACCGACCCCATTATCATTCGACGGCTTTTGTAGTGACTCATCGATGGAGAAAACCCAATATGACGAACTTGAGGCAAGTAAAATAACCCGAACTTGTGACTTAAACTTGCACTATCGTCGACGAAGAACCCTTTTCTAAACTCCATCGAAAAAGTAAACTTAAAGTTTCTCAAATTATCCACACCTTAGTGTGACACTTGAGCACAACAACGTAGTAACTCCTTAAAAGTGATAGTTATAAGCTGTGAGCACAACAACGTAACTCCTTACATCAGGTTCAACTAGATAACTCAAGTCTTTGTCATTCGTGACGGTTAAAAGCTCGAACAAGGATCTCGAAGAATCATGCATCCAACCAACCCGATACCTTCAGATACTAAGTTACACGTATCCGTGATATCCCACTTCAACCTCAAATACATAATAGTGAATTCACGCCGTAGTCACATCTTGCGGTTAAACGCTCAAAACTAGCCTTCATTAACGGTTAAAATGAACTTTGATAATGGTTTCCCGATCTTGTCAAAAATTCTATCCTCGTGAAAATATATCATACCAAAATACCACCTCTTTTAGCCAAATATTATGCTAAAGTTAACACGATGTATTAAAATACATTGGATAGTAAAAAACATTTCAGCCCATTAACTAAGCATTATCAATCCAAAATTCATGTCTTAACTCATGAATCTAAAATTCGGCCCATCACACCCAAGTCTAACACATCATCCCAACGTTTAAACCTATAGGACAATCCCAATCCAAACGGTCTTAAACCAAGCGGTAGAATATCACAGGCCCAATCCAATTCAGCACAAACTTAAAATCGGTATAAGTAATATCTACCCTAATTACACTCAAAGTTGACATAACCCTAAATATTCTCTTGGATTTATCTGCCCCCATCTCACACTTCGCCTCTCACCAAACTTATCACAAGAAAAAAAATAGATCTCATCAAATTGATCCACTCAAATCGCTTCTCATCTTCATAACAATCTGTTGGGAATTATGTGAAGTTTGGATTATTGAAATTATCAGAAAGGATTCTATGAAGTAGAGTGGATTCTCGAAGACATAATCTGCTGAAGATTAATAGTTATTAGTTTGTTTCGGAAGTGATTATTCGTGTTTAGTTTATTTAGTTTGGATATACATGAGCTTTATTAGGAAGTGATTGTATATCTTATTTAGTTTTAGGTTTATACGTTTCTTGGGAAACGGTTTAGGGTTTTGTTTATGGTTCCTTGTTCATAAAAGGAACACATTAGAATGAGTTATGTACCGATTGGAAAAACAAAGTTTTAGTTAATATAACGATCCATAGAGGATCACAAGTGTTCTTAGTTATTTGTGTTACTTGTGTTTATATTCCACTGATAAATATAAGTAGTAGAGATTGTCTTTTATTGTGCTTGTGATTACATAGGCATATATAACGATCCACGAGCTCAAGATCTATCAAGGTGCATCTGTTTCAACAAGTGGTATCGAGCCTCGTGAGAGTCTCTACGATACTAAGGACAAGTTTTTCTCGAACACCTATATAACCATAACAAAATTATCATGCCCGGATCGATGTTGATGAAGGAATCACCAACAACCAAAACTCCACCCATCTGCAACAACTAAGTCTCTAATAGCAATGCTAAATTTCCTTACCTAAAAGGGAGGAATATGATCTTTGGCGATGAAGATGCGAATGGATCTCCAACATTGATTGGAATCTATGGAGATAGTCTTGAAGGAAACAGTTTGAAGAGAACTACCACGGATGCTACGGTAAGATGATGAATGTTCCTCCCAAATCATTGAAGAATTATGGCGGTTCGTAGAGAAACCAAGGTTAGAACCATTCTTCTTCAAGCTATTCCCGAGGATCACTTGAGTGATTTTCACTTCATGCAAGATGCTAAGGACATATGGTTAGCAATCAAGGCAAAGTTCGGTGGAATGAGGAGTCTAGAGACCGAAAAAGTCCATGCCGAGACAACAGTTTCAGATTTTCAAATCTCTCAAGAGGAAGGAATACACAAGGGCTATGACAAGTTTCACAAGATTTTAAGTCATTAAATCAACTGCAGCAAAGCCGATAATGATGATTGTAATTCTAAGTTTCGAGGTCTTTACCTCCATCCTGCTACGTAAGCATTGCTTTAAAAGCTAAAGGTGGTTTGGACATGATTACCTTTGATGAGTCAGACACAAACTTAAAGCTCTTGAACATGATGTAAGAAGCCCTTTTAGATCATCTTCGCGCTAGTCACACCGCATTGGTTGGAGCCTCACCCCAAAGACAAGTTATGGTCCTAGCCCATATTCATCATCATCTTATGCTACTCCTTCACCAAGATCTCATTCTAAATCAAGTGGGATTATGGAAGATGTTCTTGGATCTTTCTTTGTCGATTATGATCCTCAAGCAGGATCTCGCCTATGAGGATTTTGATCGGTGGACCCACTAGAGATGGAAGAGATGAAGCCGAGGTGGCGGTGGCCATGCTTTCCATGGATATCAAGAATTTTGAGCGCATAAAGTGGCGTAAGGTTTGGATTCAAGGACGAGATCCAAGAAGGTTTGACAAGAGGAAGGTTAAATGCTTCACATGTCGCCAGATGGGTCTAGAGAATGCAAAGACATAAAAGTTGGTGATGAGACAAGATACTCTTCTTATCAACGATGTCGGAAGGAGGCGGGGACTTCAAAGGGATCACCGCTTTGGTCACTCTAGATAGCAATGTGGATGGAAGCAACATGAGCGGGAAGATAATGATGGTCCCGTAATGATAACGTTTGTTTGATTGCAAGTCGTACTTCGGAGGATAGGCATGATCAGATTGCCTTGATGGGCATCTCGTGTACAAAAGCTGTTTGTTTGGTTGTAGTGAGCGTTATAATATACTCAAGGAAGCTTATGATATTTTGGAACCTAAATATAATGAATGCTATGTGGAAGTTGAAGCTTATAAATGTGCTTTAAAAACACTAGAAAGACAAAAGGTTTGGTTTCGTAAGAATGAAATAGCTTATGATGAGAAGATAGTGTTTTAGAAAGGGATCTCGAATGTGCTAAAATGAGTTAAAATGGTCCGAGAAGTTAAGAGCGTATGTAGTGTCGAAAATTTAGAGCTTAAGGAGAAACTTAATGAGGAAATTGCTAGGCATAAAGAATGGTTATTAAATGGAAACAAGTTCGCTAGTCACATCTATGCTAGTCAAACTCCAAATACTTCTATAGGATTAGGCTTTCAAGTATGTAGGATTAAAAGCTAGAGGTGACACTCAAAATCTACACCAAAGAGCCTAGCTAATTTTGTTAAAGAAGGTGACCTACATGTCGTCCGTGGACCTATTAGAGGTGAGCACATGCCCATTGACCTTTCCATTCTTGTTGACTTTGATGGATCACACCATCTCTATGGCAAAAGTCAAATGACTTGCTGGACCGATACTACTTCTAATGACTTTGTCTCTTGTGTTACAAATGACAAGTCCTCCAAGCAAGGGTCTACAGAGTGTGATTCAAATGACAAGTCCGACCTTCCCAAGTCTTCACCCCCCGCACCCAAGACTACCAATAAGCATGTCGAGTTCTTGCCAAGGAATCTACTTCCAAGACAGCTTGCCTCAAGACTTGCTTTTAATTCTTTGCATAATAGCATCGTTAAAAACAATTCTTTTCATGGTTTTGGTTTGAATACTTGCTTGTAATAACACATCTTTTAGTTTGAATAAATCTTCTAAACAGAAGACATGTTTTGTGTGTGGAAGTAAATTTCATTTAATTAAGGATTGTGATTATCATGAGCAAAGGATGAGTAGGGGTGGTGATTCTAGGAAATCTAGACCAATGTGGACCAATGTTAATGAAATACCACCTTATGTTCCATAAGCTATGAATACTAATACTCCTTTTCCTTGGAGGAGACCAGTTGTAAAACCATATGTTCAACCAACCAGTGAATATTTTAAAAATGGTTTTTGGCCTAGATATGTTAACCCTATAACTGATGGGAAAGGTATGGGATGTCTTTGTCAAGACCTCAAAGCAGTTGTTCTTGGAATAAACAGGACCTAAGTTTCAATGGAAACCAAGAACAATAGTGGATCTTATACTACCTTGGCATAACTCATATGATCCATAAGGCGTGTTCAAGTCAAGAATGACTTGAGCCTCCATAGTGTACTAATTTTACGTATATTTTTGTTGTTGTTGTAGGATCATCCCTTAAGCATAAAGATGTTGGCATAGTTGATAGTGGTTGTTCAAGAAGTATGTCGTGAAACAGGGGATATGATGCATAACTTTGTACCCATTGAAGGAGGAGGCAATGTAACCTTTGGAGGAAGTGATGGCGGAATCATCGAAAGGGACCATCAAAACACCTCACCGGACTTTGAGAATATATATTATGTCAAGGAACTTCAACACTTCAATTTGTTTTCGGTCTCACAAATATGTGACACCAAGAACAAAGTACTCTTCACAGAGGATGAATGTCTTGTGCTATCTAAAGACTTCAAACTCCCGTAAGAAACTTCAATTCACCGAAAGTTCCTCGCAATCACAATCTTTATACATTCAACTTAACTAATGTCAAACCAAATAGGTGACTTAACGTGTTTGGTGGCTAAAGCATCCGTGGATGAGTCCACCAAATGGCATGTAGGATGGCCCATGTCAACTTCAAGACCATAAACCGCTCTCTAAACGGGCCTAGTTCAAGGTCTTCCTTCCAAAGTCTTCACCAATGATCATAACGTGTTGCATGCAACAAAGGAAAGCAAAGACGAGCCTCATACAAAGGGGTTCTGTCACGGCAAGAACCATTATTTCGAACCTCTTCACCGCTTCATATGGATCTGTTTGGTCCAACTCAAGTGAGAAGCATTGATCATAAATATTTTTGTATGGTGATCACCGATGGTTATAGCAAATTTTGTTGGGTATTCTTTCTAAGGACCAAAGATGAAACATCCGTAGTGTTGAAAGACTTCATTACCCTTATTGAAAATCAGTTGAACAAAAGGTGAAAGGAATTAGGTGTGATAATGGGACGAGTTCAAGAATGTCAGACTTATAGAACTCAGAGGTCAAAATGAATCAAAAGGGACTATAGCACTCCAAGAACCCCTCAACAAAATGGGGTGGCGAAAGAAAGAATAGGACCTTGATAGAGGTCGCAAGATCAATCTTTGGCAGACTCTAAGCTTCCAACGATGTTTTGATCAAGTTGTTGGTACAACTTGTTATGTACTAAATAGAGTGTCCATTACTAGACCACATCTTAAAACACCATATGAACTTCTTTTGGGAAAGTTCCCGTTATTCATTACCTTAAACCGTTTGGTGTCAAGTAACAATTTTGAATACAAGTGATCCGTTGGGCAAATTTGATGAGAAAGCGATGATGGTTACATTGTGGGATATTCTCGCTCATAGTAAGGCGCATGTGGTTTAGAATGTATCGCTAAGAAGATTGAGGAGACATTGAATCGAGGTATCTAGAAGACAAGCCTAATGTTCAAGGGACGGTCATGTTTGGTCATTCGACCTTGATTACTTGACCGATTATTGGGTTATGCTAGACATATGGCTAACCAACATACTGATTCTCAAGCATCTCCAACTACCGGTCGAGACTATGAATGCTCATTCGACAGGTGGGTCCAAGATGATGAACAACCCATTGTAGTGCCTTTTTCTCCCCTAACAATTTTGTAGGTGACACTTCTAAAGATTATCTTGATGTGAGTGAAGATGAATTCCATTATGCCGAGGACCTTGCCGATCAAGAAACAAGAGTATGTAGCCAATTTAGACGCCGAGAGGAATGTTGAGGAGAGTGCAAGTGAAGCAATCGGTGGAAACATCAATTCTTGAAAGTGATTCTGCTTTCTCCTTACCTCTCTCATTCGGCCGAGAGACATGTTGACTCTACTCCTATCTCTTCTAGAGTGTCAATGCACCTTGGAGAACCTTATACACGGTTTCCAAAACCTTCGGATCTTGGTCATCATCAACCCAAAGGTGAATCTTCAACACACCTTCCTATGACACCGACTTTGAACCTCATCATGACTAATCTTGATTCCTCCATTAATGTCAACACCACTACTACTACAAGGATCAATAATACTCATCCACGACTAATATTATTGGTGATCCTAATGCACCTATTAGAACACGGGAATCTTGTAGCACGCTCTAAATATGGTCGTGGCTTTTATCTCTTATGTCTCAAATCGCAGAGAGAAAATCACACGGACTATGAACATTGTTTGTTTGCTTGTTTTCTCACAAGTGGAACCAACCGGTGTTACTCAGTGCTCTTGAAGACTCAAGTTGGCTTGAGGCAATGCAGATGAGATGCAACAATTTCAAAATCGGCGAGGTTTGGATATTGGTACCACTACCGATGGTAAGTATGCTATTGGGACTAAATGGATTCAAGAATAAGAGAGATGCACGAGGTGTTGTCATTAAAAACAAAGCCGATTAGTTGCAGGGTATAGACAAGAGGAGGGATAGATTATGATGAAGTGTTTGCACCAGTGGCAAGAGTTGAGGCCATACGGATTTTCTTAGCTTATGCATCCTATATGGGTTTTATGGTCATCGATGGATGTTAAAGGAGCCTTCTTGTATGGTGAAATTGAAGAGGAGGTTTATGTCACTCAACCTAAAGGATTTGAAGATCCGGATCATCCTAATCATGTTTATAAGGTAGTCAAAGCTCTATGGACTACATCGTGCACCCGAGCCCGGTATGCTAGGCTCTCTACATTTCTTCCAAGCATGGTTATAGAAGAGGTGCAATTGACAAGACTCTATTCCTTAAGAAGAATTCCACGACATTATTCTTGTGCAAGTGTATGTGGATGACATTATTTTGGATCCACAAAGGAAGCTTGGTGCGGGGAGTTTGAGGAGCTTATGAAGGAGAGTTTGAGATGAGTGCCATGGGAGATGACTTTCTTTTGGGTCTCCAAGTTCAGCAGAAACCGATGGTATCTTTATCGTCAGACAAATATGTGAGGACATCTTGAAGAAGTTCGGTATGGAGGTGTAAGGATCGCCACTACACCTTATGAAGCTCCAAAGACAAAGACCAACAATGAAGTCGATCCACCTGTGAATGTTCATTTATACAGTCTATGATTGGCTCTTTGATGTATTTAATGACTTCAAGGCCCGATATTACTTTTCTTGTGAGTGTTTGTTCACGACATCAAGTTACTCCACCGACTTCCCATCTCAATGTCATAAGAAGATATTTAAGTACCTCAAAGGCCAACCTCAACTAGGTCTTTGGTACCCAAAAGAGTCTCCTTTTAAGTTGGAAGCTTATAGTGATAGTGACTATCTTGGTGCAACTGGATAGGAGGTCCACCACTGGAGGTTGCCAATTCCTTGAGAGAGATTGATTTCTTGGCAATGCAAGAAACAGACTATTGTGGCTACCTCATCTATCAAGCGAGTACGTTCTTTCGCCAAAATTGTTGAGATGTGTTCTTTGGATTCAAAATCAATTGTTGGATTATGGGTACAATTTCATGAATACAACAATTTTATTGATAATCAAAGTACCATATGCATTGTTAAAAATCCGCTTTTCACAAGAGAACAAAACATATTGAAATCGGGCACCACTTTATAAGAGATGCATATGATAAAAATTTGATAAAAGTTGTCAAAATTCATACCGATGATAATGTGGCATTTGTTAACAAGGCTTTTGATGGACCAAGGTTTCAACACCTTGTGGTCCATATCGGTATGCTTAACCCTTAACTGCAAAGTTTAAGGGGAGGCATAGGCCTCAGGGGAGGCATATGCCTTAGGGGAGGATTTGTGTTCACTTTGCATTTTTGCTATGTAATTTTGTATATTTGTTTGCTTTTCTCTAACACTAACCTGCTAATGTAATCTTAGTTTGTTTTTCTTTGTTGGTTTGTGTGTTTCTCTGTGTTTATTCTGTTTTGCAGTTTGGTTGTTCTTATGGGATATGGTCAAGAAACCTCTAAAGCTTGTTTCTCCTGAATTCACAGTGATGAAGTGAGTCATTTGTTTCCTCTGAAGACAATTTGTTTCCTCTGAAGACAATGTACTGAAGTTATATGGTTTATTCAAAAGAAGTACTGAAGCAAATTGTTCATTCATTCATTCTAGAAACAGTTTACGACTTACCACTTACGTAGTACAAACAACATCAAATGCATCTACATGATCTCGCTAATCCTAATCTATTACATATCATCTATTCCAACATCTAATAGTCGTTGGATATGCATGATCGTCACATCTTTCACACTAGATCTTGGATATGCATTTGTCAAGTCTTGCATAACCACCCATTTATTCTATCTCGATGGTCAAGATGCATAACTATTATGATGAGGATGCTAAGGATCAAAATGGAGAGGATGGATTGATGCAAATCATGATGATGAAGAAAAATAATGTGTCCTTTGTGCTTCATCTATTGATTTCAACCAAAATGCAACCCATCTACTATCCCAAGCATTTCCTCTATACGATGTGTGTTTATGCATCAAAACACGATGCAGAAGACCAAGAACCACCTCTATCTTTGGGAGTGGTGGATTGCCTCGTGGCCTTCGTTGAGGCCGAGGTGCCGGAGGTTGGGAGTAAGATGTTCTCTCCTTACAGAGTCATCGGAATCATCGCCAGATTCACTTGGATTCACTACACTATCATCTTCGAAGAAGGGAGAAAGGGTGATTTCTTTGGTTGTGGATATGGTTGTGGAAAGTAATGAAGCCATGGGTTTGTATCATCACTGATGATGATGATGATGAGGATGATGTTGTGAGATCTATGATCTCAGGGTTGGTACTCATGTTTTATTGTGGTTAATTTTGAAGCATTGATGAAATTAGGGTTTGTATTGATATTTGGGGGTTTTTGATGAAGAGGTAAGTGTGCATTGGGATTGTTTTATAGACGGTTTCAAGTGGTAATGAGATTTAATGCGAGTGGGTGAAACGGTGAAAAGATATTTATCAAGCTTCTTGAACACGTGATCCTTCACGATAAGTATTCTTCAGCAGAATGGCTAATGTTTCTACCGAAGTTAAAAGTGAAATTGTGTAAAAGTAGAAGTCCACGTCAGCATTGGTCAACTTTGACCAAAATTGGGAAATTTCTACTTATTCTCTACTGGCATATATTCTTCCCATATTAAGTGATTCACTTGTTACTCTCATTCAAAACACTTTCATTTGTGTAAATCGTAACCCTAACTTTCAAAATCTCTTATGGCGCTTCAATTCAAACATGATCACAATAAGGTCACTTTTCTGGGAACTGCTAGGGGTGACGAGTTGTATAGACCGATGATTGAATTCTGAGATCAAAGATTCAAGATGCTTTAACACATTCTCCAAATGCTATATATGAATCGTTGGTTACTCAATTTTGGGCATCGGCTATGAAAAGGAGTGATATGAGATTGTAGCAAGGGTTGATAGAGCGTAGTATGTGGTGACAGAGGAACTCGATCGAAGACAACTTCGTTTGAATGATGAAATGGGGTTTATCATTCTAATGTTGCGGTGGTACTTGAAGGGCTTAGAGCAATTGGATATCAAGGTACTTGACCGACATGTGGTTAAAGAATCGCCTTTGTCCTATGTGGAGGTTTTGGTTCATACATTGCTTGATGTTTAAGCAATAAACCGGAGGATGGGATCGATTTTGACTCGGTTGGATGTGGTATTATTTGTCTATCTCAGATTTGACTTATAATTTTTCTAAGTTTATTTTCGATAATATGGTTGAGAATATAACTAGGAAAAAGGGCAAGTTTTGATGTACCCTAGGTTTTACAGATGATATTGGATGTTTCTACCCAAACCCAAGCTTTTCTTCCCATAGAGTTTTAACTTCTAAGTTATTTGCTTCAATGAGAACTAAATTGAGGGGACACATTTTCCTTTATTAGCGACCATGTTGCCTCGTGGAGAATGAGATCACGATGAAGATAATGTTGATACTTTACCTTCTATCAATACTACTGATGTTAATCCTTCAGTTACTATTGATGAGGGACCTTCTGCTACTGCTGAGGCATCTTTACCTTCACCTAGACCTTGTCCTAGTCCATCTCCTACACAAGTTTCTCTTGATGAGGATCAGGTTAATACTGATAGATTGCCCACACCTAGTCCTGAAAGGTCCAATGAACCTCCCATTACCACTGAGGAATCAGTTGATGGAGCTGAGGCATCTATTACACTTACCTCAAGATATGCTCTAGTGAACAAGTATGCAGTGAGGTAGGCGATCTCAAGAAGGAGCTTGCAGAGACCAAGTCTACTCTTGGTGATAAGATTGTGGAGTTGCGTACTAAAGTTGAGAATTTGGAGGAATTATCGGGTCGAGGGTAAAAGAGAGTTTTGGTTTCTTCCAAGAGGAGCAAGAAGAGACTCAAGATGCATCACTAGGAATCTTGGTCGATGCACTCTTACATCCGATGTTTCTTCTCCTATTATCGAATCTTCAAGGAGCAAGGTACCTATTATATTTGCTAGAAAAGAAGAAGACAATATTTGAATAAGGTATCTCTGAAACTTCAAAGGAGCCAAATGTTGTTGATGCATCCGCCGATGTTCTAGTTGAGGAGGTTGTTTCGATCATGGTCCACCTCATTTGTACCGTAACAACAAAATTCTTTACCTTCAAAGAATTGATGATGAATTTTTATGGTGGGAGAATTTATAAGTTGAATTCTTCTTCGAAGTTTTTCTACACCGCTGAGGAATTGACTCAACATGTTTCTTCCGATGTTGGTTTGGTTGTTCCTTCCGACGCTCAAATTGGTTCTCACTGAGGAATCTTCGACAAAGGAAAGGAAGCTCGATTGATGATATGATTGGTTCAGTTTGGTAATCAAGAAGAACATCAAGCTCAAGCTAGGATATTTGCCGATTATGAAAATATGCGTAAGAGTCGAGTAGTTCTTTAATTTCTTCAAGCTCGCCTAATTCTAATTTGTCTCACGAAGAAAATTAGAGCTTGATGCATTACTTCCTAAGATCATTGATGATCAATGGGATGCATATACTACTCAAGGTGCATCTGATCCAAATCTTGCAAAACTTATATTAGGAGCATCTTTTGATGATGAGAATTTTGTGGATCAAATGGTGGCTCTTGGTAATCAAAAGAAGCAAGAAGCGGTTGCAAAGAGGAGAGATCTTATTGCTCAAAGATATAAAGCAAAAAGAGAGAAACCAATGACTGTTGCTCAGAAGAGGAATCATATGAGGAGAGTTGTGAAGAATCATAGTTCTACTATTTATAATTCTGGCATGTCAATGAAGCAAATCTCTGCTTTGTCTGATGATGCTTTGATTAGACAGTATAATATGATTATGAAGCTTTCTTCTTCTGGTTCTACTTCTTCTTCTAAATTGGGAAGGATTGCTACTATGTCAGATGTTCCTAAAGCAAAGAGACATAAAACAGTTGATATAGTGGATAATTTTGATGCTGTTTTGCCTCTGGTGATCTCTCCAGTTGTTACTTCTGAAACAACTTCTGAAACTAATCTTTCTAATGATAAAGTTATTTCTGCTGAATCTTCTGTTGTTTCTTCTGAAGCATTGCCTAGTGAGGATTTGGGTGATCCATTAAGTAAGGAAGATGATCTGCAGATTGATACTGATAAAATAACTGGTAGGAGGCAGAAAAGCTTGGTTAAAAGGAAACTTAATTCGTTACAGAGTTCTGTCAGACTGGCTAGGAAACATTCTTCAAAGAATACTTCTTTAGATCTCAAGGCTGATGAGTCAACTTTTATTAAAGTTGGACCGTTGAGGTTTTTCCAAGGAACACATGCGGTATTGGTCAATTGGAAAGTCGGGAAGTTTAACACTGCTTATCGATCGGATAATACTATTATTCGCCTCAACTTGAAGGAAATCTTTCATTTGGTGAATAGACATGATTTGAAGATGTTGTATGAACATGTCACCAAGATTATAATATTCATTCACCAACGGGTTCGTTTATATTTATTGGGTGATCTTCAAGTCTTGTTTGATTCTAATTCTCCGTAGGTAAAGGGTATTCTATTTGGAAGAATTCACATCGCTGGAGATTGAGAGTTGGATATTTTATCCTATGCCCTGTGTTCATGTGGTTCAGACCACCTGTGGTATGATTTTGTGTATGCTATCGGATAAGCTTTATCCTTTATCAGTTGATTTTATGGAAAGATTGTCGAGATGTGTTGGAAGTACCTCCTAATCCCGTTGGCAATGATGAACTTCATGCTTATTAATGTGTTGGTTTGATTAAAACTCAGCTTCTGCAACATCAAGGTTCATCTTGATTGTAATAGTTTGTTTATTTTGTAATTTTTGTTTTCTTTCTTTCTTAGTTAAAAAAAATAATAAAAAAAAATGGGTTTGTCTAACTTTTATTACAGGTTTGTTGTATACTTTTGATGGTTCTTGACTCACCGATATACCTTGTGTATGTCAAAGAGTTAGCTAGTCCAAGGGTACAAACTTTGGTAAAGACACATCAAATCTGTTGATAGCTGTAATGGTTTGCTCAAAATCATAGGGTATGCAACCACCCATGCTTAATTGCTGAGTGTTGTATGGTTTTCAATTCACCATGGTTTATTTCTTTTTGGAATCCAAGAATTGACTAGCCCACTTGTTTATGGCATGTGGTAAAGGCAGTGGCATACCATATTTGGTTATCAATTCACCAATTCTAAGAATTGACTAGTCCTGAGGAAACGGCTACAGGTAAAGACATCTCAAATCCGCTTCTATGGTTTCCGGTTTGCCAATAAATCGATGGTTATCAATGTACCATAGTTTACTTAACTTAAACATATGGCTACTCCAAGAGTGATGGCTATTGGAAGAGACATCAAATCCATTATTTTCAATGATTCACCTCTCACGGGAGTTTACACACCGGATGTGATGAGAATAGTATGAAACTAATGCTTTTGATGTACCGTTGTCATTTGTTGCCGCAAAGATATGGAGTTTCGTAGTTTCTTCATCACAAAGATGTTCTAATTTGGATTCTTTTGTCGCCGTTGTTCGTGCACAATCCTCCGGTGTTGTCTAGTTAAAGATCTATCAAGAAACCGGAACTTAACCAAGTCAAATTCCGCTAGGGGAGGATTGTTGGGAATTATGTGAAGTTTGGATTATGTCAAATTATCGCAAGGGATTCTATCAAGTAGAGTGGATTCTCATCAAGACATAATCAAGATTAATAGTTATTAGTTTGTTTCATGGAAGTGATTATTCCGTGTTTAGTTTATTTAGTTTGGATATACATGAGCTTTATTAGAAGTGATTGTGTATATCTTATTTAGTTTTATGTTTATACGTTTCTTGGGAAACGGTTTAGGGTTTTGTTTAGGTTCCTTGTCTATAAAAGGAACACATTAGAATGAGTTATGTACCGATTGGAAAACAAAGTTTTAGTTAATATAACGATCCATAGAGGATCACAGTGTTCTTAGTTATTTGTGTTACTTGTGTTTATATTCCGCTGATAAATATAAGTAGTAGAGATTGTCTTTTATTGTGCTTGTGATTACATAGGCATATATAACGATCCACGAGCTCAAGATCTATCAAGGTCTGTCTGTTTCAACACAATCACACCACCTCCTTTAATCTTCTTTGAAACTGCTACAAACACAAAACATCAACCATACCCGCAACCTATTACAACGTTTGCAGCACATATCCGAACCAAGAAGGCATTTAAATGGCTTCAAGATCCTTTTGAAGGGTCTAAGGTAGGGTCGTCTTGTGTTGTTTTGTTTTCGAGTCAAATTAACGAATCAAAGAAGAGTTGCAATAGTTATTGTTGACAAACTCTCTTTATATTCGGATATGAGTGATAAAATGAGACAATCATGTTAATATTTCGATTTACTTATAAACGAATTAAATAAAGTATATAACAAAATTGTTATAATACTTTGTTTATATTCGAATAATAACAATGATCAATGATGTTATCTTACTTTCGTGAGACCTTCAATGTCTTGATATACTTTTGTATTACACGAAAGGAAAATAGACTGAGATTGTTTTAATTTCTTTTGAGTTCGAGTCTTTGTGAAGGGTCAGTGTTTGATGTGATGATGGGAATAGAGTAGATTAGATTAATTGTTGTTGAACGAGTGATAGAAAGGTGTTATGTTGAATTAGGGTTAGGTTATTGTTTGGATTGATATGGCTGTTTTATGCATCGAGTCACCATCAGTCGAGTCTTGTGATTTTTGATAAGGTGTAGAGCTTGGCTAATGATGTGAGAGCTGAAGTCACATAGTATGTTGTTTTGGTTTGGTCAAAAAGGTCTCTTCTTCATCATTTATGTTCGTCTTACGTGTAAAGATAGTTTAAAAGTCTTATGCGTAAACTAAGATTTTCTTATGCGTAGAATAGACATACGCGTAATCCTTTTGCTTATGCGTAACTTTGGTTAGGCGTAAACCCAGATTCTTAAGCGTAAGCCTAGGCTTATGCGTAAAAGCATACACGTAACAATTTCTTAGGCATAACTTCACAGTTATGCGTAAATATCTCTGAAGATGCTCCTTATGCGTAAAAATAGGGTTTTGACCCTTTGTTGACTTTTTCCGGCGAGTTTTCCGACCAAAAGTTCCGTCCATATTTAACCCAGAAATATGAACATCTATGACCATTTTTATTTGACCCTGTTTGACAATGATAAGACCAGTTGACCAGATGACTTTCACGTGATGGACACACACAAAAAATTATACGAGTAAAAAGGACTGAATAAAAAAAACTGTTGAGACAAAAACAGTTTTATGACAATTCATCTTTACCAATATAAGTTTTGACCATTAAAATACAAGTACTTGTAAAAAATCTGTTGAAGAACAAAAAATATATGTGAAAGGTTGATACTTTGTTAAAAAAAACAGATTTTTTGACAAGATTTTGACAAGATACATCACCAAAATCAACCATTGAGAACAAACCGACCTTGCTCTTGATACCAATGTTAGGATCGTATTTATGGAGGATTTGGTGAATCGGGAGGTCGGGGAAGATGAAAGAACATCTTCATCATGTTAGTGAGAGAAAGTATGAAGAGAAGGGAGAAACTATGTGTGTTTTATTATTGAAAGGAAAGGTTACACAATGAGACTCAACCTCCATGGAAGTATGGAGGGTATATATACCAAACACATACAACAATGGGTAATTGACATAACAAGCCCATGTGTTTAAGGTAATAAAGATAGATACTGTAATCCCGTCAATGTCGTTCCAGTTACGAGTTAGGAGCGATTCCAACATGTTCTTTTGTGCCTCATTTCTTTTTTGTACCTCATCGTCAAGCTTCCCAATCATAGTTTCCAAGTTTTTTAGTGATACGTCATGGCTAGAAAGGCTTTTGTTTGTATTATCTTGGAAGTTTTTCAGCCATTCTTCTTGCTCTTTTTGTCTCTCAATCGAATCTACAAGGTACTTGTTAATCATTTCCTCCAAGTTAGCTCTTCTTTCACCATGATCATAATATGGGGGAGGTCCTCTACGATAGCCATTACGATTATCCCCGTAAAATGGTCGATTTTCTCCATATTTAGCTTCTTCGATCGTGTTCTCTTCGTTAAACGTTAGGACAATTCTTAGTGAGATGTCCTCCCCCACAACTTTCGAAACCTACTTGGATGGCATGAAAAATTTCCTTGATTTTTAGCATATCTCGACCTAGGTTCTCTAGCTTGTTAGTGATGGCTTCAAATCCGTCAAAACTTCCGCCTTGGTTTCTTTTGCTTCCTCCATCGTGCCATTTTTGGGAATGATCGGCCATTTTTTGGATGGCTTCAATTGCTAGAGTAGGAGTCATGCTCGGGATTGGTCCTTGATAGTCCAACATTTGTCTTGTAGTTACGTTGATTCCTTTGTAGAAGATGTTGACCTTTTGCTGGTTGTTCAGATCATGTGTAGGACACTTGTAGAGGAGATCGTTGTATCTATCCCAGGCTTGATACAACGTTTCATCGTCTTCTTGCTTGAAGTTATGGATATCCAAGAGCTGGTTAGATATCTTCGACGGAGGACAATACCTCGGATGAAGTGCTTTTTGGAGAGCCTATGTATCAATTGCCCGTGGTAATCTTCGATCCATCTTCCGGCATTTCAAAGAAGAGTCATGGGGAACACCCTTAGCATAAAAGCGTCATGAGATACACCCAGAATGTTGAAAAGGCTTGCGATAAATAAGACATTTTCAATGTGCTCATACGCATCTTCGTCCCTGTTTCCTGAAAAAGGGTTAGCACGAGCCTCATAAATTGGTCTTTAATCTCGAAACGGACATCAGCTCCAATTGCTGGTCTTACGAGCCTCGACCCTTGTTCTTCTCTTGTCAACGCAAAATATTCCTCAAGAGTGATGTAATCAATGCTAACAACTTCCATGGTACCTGAAAATTGAAAAGAGATCGTGAGAATTTGAGAAAATTTTAAAACAAAACAAAAATGAAAGACTTAATAGAAATCCTAATATAACTCCCCGGCAGTGGCGCCAAAAACTTGATGCAAGTTTTACTGACCATGTTTTAATATTTATAATTACTCGATATACCTATGGTCTACCCTAATGCACTAACGGGAAGTGTACCCGGTCGTGTGTAGTGTAGTATTCGGTAAAACCGAGGTCGTCCCAAGAGTTATGTGTGCGGATTTTAACTAAGTCTAGGTGTCACAGATTTTAATATGATTATAAGGTTGATTTAACTAATTAATTACTAAAGAAAATAAAGGCGAGGGTTGTGATCAATAGAGGAGAGGGGTGCTAACCTAACTACTCATCCTAATTAGTAGTCTTTATGTCTAATTACTTCCAATTACTTCAAGTGGGGTCAAAGTCGCTAGGATAGCATTTGGTCAGTTCGTCCTAACCTATCAGCAAAGGGTCCCACTGGAGAAGTCAGGTGTCCCCTCATAAGTCCAGCTATTCCTGGTCCTCTAAGCCAAGTCATTACGAGCCCACACACAAACACTTAAACCAAGTATGTTCGAATTGAGCTAGTCGAGAACGTTTAAAACAATCAACCCCTTGAATTACTTGAATACCACGAACAAGAAAACCCCAAGAACACAATTCTTCTTTCTGCCCGAGAACCTGCTGTCCGAGAACAGCTTCCAAACGTCACCCGATATCGGACAATGATGTCCTAGAACTTTCCCTTTGCTGTCCGAGAACCACCACGACAGAAAACCAAGAATCTTGTTGCTGAAACAATTCGACCAGGAACAAGAACAAGATAACACCAATAATCAAAACCTAAACTACTTGGATCAATAAGAGTCGATGCAAGTTTAGGGTTTCCAAACCAAAGAAAAACCTAATCGGTTTGTATGCAAACCGATCAAGAATAGAACAAGTGGGATGGGTCGATTACTTTAGGTTTTAGGGATAGTATATGCGTTATCATGGATGCAAGGGTGTGTTTGTTTATATAGGGTCAAGAACCGACTCAAGCATGGGCTTGATGCTTGCCCACCAAGCTACAAAACCAAACACCCCCGATCGGATATGTCAAGGCCCAAGGCAAACATTAAACCGACCCAAGTTGTAAGTGGATCAAGTCCATGGGTCGTTTATAGGATCGGGTTTTCATGCATGCATAAAACGGGCCGAGTATTCAAATATTAAAATGTTCGTCACGTACTTTTGTGTTTAACGTATGTGCCCCATAGGCTCACACACTTCTAGTCGTTTACGTGTGTTTCTAACTCCCACAAACTAACACTTTTGACATATAATAAGCAACTAGCAGGATACCCGCTGTTAATGCATGGCACACTCAAATAAAAATTTCGATGAATAATGTATTTTAGTTTATTATGTTCTTTTAACAATAAATTTACTTGATATCAAAATTTCAGATAAGCGTACTGCTCGGGCTCGAACCCATTGGCCCGTGGTTCGCTTCGGGATCGAGCCCGCTTGGTCCGCTACTGCTCGTGTTCAAGCCCATTTGGCATGTTGCCTGCTCGAGCTCGAAAGTATTTGTATAATGTGCTTTATTATTTGTAGTAGTGAAATTTAATGTAGGAATTGTGTTTAATTTGGTTGTACAATATGCTTGATAATTTGTATTTCTTATGTAAGGGGTGTTTTAATAACTGTATTAATTGTATTTATTGACCAATTAAATAATTGAATATATTAAATGGCATTAATGTGATGTTTTGTTGTACACTATGCTTCTTATCTTGTACGTCCGAAAATTATGTGCATTAAAGTGTTGTACACTATGTTTTTTTTCTTGTAAGTAGTAGTCATTATACTCATTAATAACATTGACCACTTTAATAGCATTAATGTTGTAAGTCTGAAAATAAGTCTGAAAAATACATCATGCTTATTTTGTTGTACATTATGCTTATTTTGTTGTAATCGAAAATTGGTTGCGCTTATTATACATTGTGCTTAAATGGTTCTAATTTTTGGTAAAAGGTGTTTTTAATAACATTAATGTTGTTTTATGGAATTTTAGCCTTTAAACGACACCACGTTTTATTTTGTTGACAAGATGTTTACTTTGTTGTAATTCTGAAAATTGGATGCATTAAAGTGGTGTACTTTATGCTTATTGTCTTGTACGTTTTAAAATTAAGAGTAACATGCCTTCGTGCATTATATATAATACAGATAAAAAGGATGATAAAATTAGCTATTGAAAGCGGAATCCCACTATCTCCATCTTTCATCAAACCAATCAAAGTTGTCTACTTAAAAGTTAAGAATTTAGCATGATCGGAGACCTTTTCATATTTGGTCCTGTAGTTTCCTACCAATGTGAGGATAGAGTGGCATGCTGAATTTGGCCATGGCTATTGTTCAAAAAGAAATCATGGTAATGAATGTGAGCTTAAAGTTTAAATATGTTACTTAAGAGGTTATGTATAAGAAGATTGAAGTTTGGTTTAAGGGTTAAGAATGGGAGAAAATAAAAGTGAATTAGGCGTGTTTGGAAATGTTATAAGTTGGTGCCACTTAGGCATTAACCGGTTTGTAGGTCACCTAATACACGGAAAATACCGAATTCAAAAGTAGGTTACGTCAATAAAGAAAATAAAAGATGGTCACACAGAACTATAAAATAATGCAAGATACATTTTCGTGTGATTAGCCTATTCTTTTATGAGCGTGTGGGAAAAGACATTCAATTGGTGGAAGGTTAGGAGTGTCAAAGCTTCTCCATTGGCGAATTATTTTCGTCTAGTGAGAACATTGCTATTCGTAATCATTCTTCAATCGATAGCAAGCGTTTATATGGACTTAGATACTACATCAAGAAAGGAATGCACGTTTTTTTAAAGGGAAAGTTTCAAAGCGTAATTAGAATGTTCGAGACATTCGGTTCAAGAGTCACAAGTGAATTGTGAGACGAGATGGATTGGCTACCTGTCTTTTTGAACCTAAGGAATGTCGACTGCAAAAATAATTCAGGTTATGTGGCTGTTGTCTTCTATTTTTGGACGCAATCAGGGTACTTGCTTGATATGTTTTGTCATTATGCTGCTGTCTCCACATGAGTAGGTCTTTGATTTTACATATGAGGTTGAGATAGTCATATTGTCATGTGGCCCAATTCTTTGTTTTTAGTGTAGTGATATATACATTTTACCGGTAAGTCCTATTCCTTTATGTTGTTTTTATGTGGCTCCTCTCGTGGGATTGCATATGCTTGGGCCTTTGGGATTTCTCCTAAGACATCCATCTTATTGGAGTAGATGTGGGGTTCTTTTCTCCAATGTTGTACTTGTGGTTCAATAGAATTTTGCCATTTAAAAAAGCATGTGACTTACAGGGTTTGGGTAAATCAAATATATTAAACTTGTATTTTAAAAAGTGATTTGAAATGAAATTTGGAAGATAGCGTTTTTTTTGTTAATTTTAAATCTATAGAATTTAGAGTGACAAAACAAAATCTGAAAGAAAATAACTTTGAAAAAGACAAACTATATGATTACTAAAAAGACATTCAAAAATATCGACATTAGTTGATTTGAATGAGCATATGAAAACAACAAATCTTCGGATAATTGTGGCAAAGATCAAAATTTTCATTTAGTTTTCTTATTTTTGCAACTTTCGACTTTTTACATGAAAAGAAGGTTTTGATTATAAATGCAAACACACCTAGTTCACTTTTCTTTATCACCTTTCATTTATGAATTATTTTCTCAAGTTCAATTACTATTTTAGTGCAATGATCACAGTATGATTATTATTGTTGAATGAGACAATATTGCCCAAAGCGGGTGAAAAACATCATCTTTATATCTACGAAATAAAGTTTTGACGGTATTTGCAATAAAAATGCTAACAGTAATAAGAAAAATTATGCAAGAGAGTAAAACTATAAAGTTTAATGGGTGTATGGCTAGTTTGTTACTATATTTTTATGCTTAATCGTGTGTTAAAATACAAATTTACTCCATTCAGGGACCATTTCGTATTATTAGTAAATTTAAAAAGGTGTTTTTAAGTATGGTCAACTTATACCCGATTTCAATTTAAGGTACTCTACTTATTTTTCCCAATTTAATGTCATCTAACTTTGTTTGATTGCAAACGTAGACAATCAATAAAGGTTAGGTCACCATCTTCTCCACATGATTTTCCACGACCTATTTTCTACAAATCTTTCCTACGCTGACATCTCAAACTCGAATAAATTTTGGGTCATTGATACTCCACGCTACTTCCATATTTGCAGCTTCTTAAACAATTAAAAGTATTTAAAACCACGACAAACTAAAGCTTATTTATACATACTTTATAGTATGGCATGGCTTATTGGCTTGTGGGTACCTTTGTAGCTTCTCGTATTAATTGCTTATTATTAAAGTCAAGTAAAATTTTCACATATTTTCTATCTTATGTATAATAATTTCTTGAAAGAACGAGTCTATAATTGTTTGAGTTTGACATATATGCTAGACAACTTTTTTTCTGTTTCAAAAACTTATGTTATGTTACTGGAAAGATTTGTTTCTGGAAAAATTGGTCGCCGGAAAATCAGTCAGAAGAAGGAGGTAACCTGCTAACCTATTGATTGTCTACATTTGCAACCAAAAAAAAGTTGGGTACATTAAATTGGGAAAAAAAAAAGTAGAGTACCTTAAATTGAAATCGGGTATAAGTTAAGTACACTTTTATGCGATTTGCCCTAAATTTAAACATAAAGCATAAATAAAGCATAATGAGTTTAGGACTAATTCGTATTACTATTAGATTTAAAGTATTTTCGAATATTTTGGGGTTAAAATATAAAGCATATTTATTTTGGTAGGTGATTTGCACACTTTCAAAAATGATTAAGACACTTAGATTTTTAGTGTTTGAACATTTATACCCTCATATTATCTTTAGTTATGTTTATCCTGTAAAAATATAAATGTCCAAGCACTTAAAATTTAAGTGTATCAATCATTTATTATGAGGCACTTTATTTTGCATACTCAAAAATCCTTGCATACTAAGGGATAGATCCCCACCTTCCATCTAATTTTTTGATATAATCGTGGAGATTAACCTATGATTTAATATGTCCAAACCTAAGTCCATTTTTTTTTTTTCATATATTTTTCTTTTCTTTTTTTATCTTTCTTATTTATTTTATCTTTTTTTTTTCTTTTTTTTAATCCCTTTCTTTAATTTCACTTATTTTTTTCTTTTTTTACGTTTTCGTCAGTTTTCATACGTTTTTGTCCGTATTTTTTGCTTTTTATACGTTTTCGTCCGTTTTCTTACATTTCCATCCGTTTTTATACATTTTCATCCGTTTTCTTACGTTTTCTGCTTTCTTACGTTGCCTCGCTTTCTTACGCCGTCCGCTTTCATACGTGGCCTCTGCTTTGTTACGCTTTCATCCGCTTTAAATTACGCTTTTGTCGGCCTTGTTGCGTTTTCTGCTTTCTTATGTTTTAGTCCGTTTTGTCCGCTTTTATACATTTTCGTCCGTTTACATACGTTTGCTCGTTTTTACATTTTCATACGCCGTCCGTTTTTCACGTTTTCCACGCCGCCTCGCTTTTCTTACATTTTTGTCCGCTTTTGTCTGCTTTCACACGTTTTCGCATTTTCTTATGTTTTCTTCGCTTTCACGCTTTTGTCCGTTTCGTCCGTTTTCACACGCCGCTCGCTTTCATACATTTTCCGCCATTTTCAAACGTGTTTTGCCACTTTCATACGTTTCCCTGCTTTCATACGTATTCGCCCATTTCTTACATTTTCGTCCGCTTACACGCTTCGACTATCACAGTGATTTTTGTGATATTCGAATATCACTGTGATTTTATGAATATCACTGTGATTTTCTGAATATCACTTTGTGATATTCAGAAATTACTTTGAGATATTCAGAATATCACTTTGTGATATTCTGAATATGACTTGTGATTTTCTGAATATCACTTTGTGATATTCTGAATATCACTTGTGATTTTCTGGATATCACCTTGTGGTATTCTGAATATCACTTGTGATTTTATTTTATAAAACATTAGTTGAAAATCACTTATAATATTCAGAAAATCACTTGTGATATTCTGTAGAATATCACAAGTGATTTTTTGAATATCACAAAATATCACTTGTGATCATCTGAATATCATAGAATATCGCTTGTGATATTCTGTATATCATTTGTGATACTCAGAATATCATAGAATGTCACTCTTGATATTTTGAATATCACAGAATATCACTTGTGATATTCAGAAACATATGAAAACGGCCGAAAACATTTAAAAACGGACAAAAACGTATGAAAACGGACGAAAACGGACGAATATGTATAAACTCTAAACCAAAATTTGATCATTTTCTCTTTATACGTGGTAAATATAAACTTACATATTTTTATAAGTTTCAAAATAAGAAAATTAAGCTTGTTAAACATAAACCAAAATCACATAAGCTCGTAAGCAAATAAAATAAGGTTAAACAAATACCCCCAAACTATGTAACTGCTATTCAAATTATATATTTGTGATATTCTGAATATCTTTTGTGATTTTCTGAATATCACTTTGTGATATTATGAATATCATTTGTGATTTTCTAGATATCACATTCTGAATATCAATTATGATTTTCATGTTACAAAACATTAGTTGAAAATCACTTGTGATATATAGAATATCACAAGTTATATTCTGAATATCACATAATATCACTTGTGATATTTAGAAGCGTATGAAAACGTCTGAAAAAGGCCGAAAACATTTAAAAATGGACGAAAACGTATGAAAAATGGACGAAGACGTATGAAAAACGGACGAAAACGTAAGAAAATGGACGAATATGTATGAAAAAGGGCGAAAACGTATGAAAGCGTAAAAACAAGTATGAAAACGGACGAAAATGGACGAAAAACGTATGAATAATGAATGAAAACGTAAGAAAACAGGCGAAAACGTATGAAAACGGATAAAAACGTAAGAAAATTGACGAATATGTATGAAAAAGGACGAAAACGTATGAAAGCGTAAAAAAAGTCTGAAAACGGACGAAAACGTATGAAAACAGACGAAAACGTATGAAATCGAAGAAAAAAACACGAATTAAAAAAAAAGAACATGAGTTTAGTATAAAACGTGAATTAAAAGAAAAAGACAAAAAAAATGAATAAAAAAAAGACAAAAAGACAAGAAAAAAACATGGAGTTAGGTTTATCTAATAAATCTTAGGTTAATCCTCACCATTACATAAAACTAGATAGATGGTGGAGATTTGTCTCTTGCTAAATACCAAAATAAAGGTAAGCAAATGAAAATTCTTTCATTTATTAGAGTGTGCAAATCACCTCCTATTTATTTTAAGGACTGTTTTATATTACTATAAATCATAAGGAAGTATTTTAAAAAGAAAAATTCAAAATAATCAAAAAGTCTTTGACGTTCGTTAAATGGTCATTTTTAGGCCTTTTCCCATTTTAGTAATCTTTCATTCGTTCATCGCCGACTCCTCCCAAATTTTGACACGTGTCATTCTTTTGTACTTTTTTTTTCGAAAAGTACATAAGAACGACACGTGTCAAAATGGATGAATCGGAAGTTAATGATCAATAAAGTCGAGCAATGACCGCCAAAAGAATGACACGTGTCAAATTTTTGATTGAAGTCGGCGGTTGAGAATCGGCGTGACCAAAATGGGAAAAGCCTAAAAACGATCATTTATCGGACCACGCAAGACTTTTTACTTATTTTAATTTTCTTTAAAAATGGGCAATTTCATACATATCATAAACAGACATCATAATTTTATTTTTTTAATACATGCTTTGGAAGCATTATGCTTGTGAATTAAAAACTTATCATTTAGATAAATATGAAATTATAAATTTTCTTTTGAGTATATAAATGAATTTTTCCCTTGAGACTAATTCATTATATGACTAAAAGGAAAAGAGGGATATCCTCTCAAGTTGGAAACATAACTTGACTCAAGTTATGGATTTATGAGTCATTGGATTTAATCCAATGACACAAATCAAAAAAAGTTCTTTTGATTTGAGTTATGAATTAAATCCAATGGCTCACAATCGTATAACTTGAATTAAGTTGTGTTATACAACTTGAGAGGATCTTAATCCAAAAGAAAATTGTTCATCTACGGTTGTAAAATGTTATATATGAAATGAATAATCATAAACTTTTTGTATGATTATCATGTTATATTTTTTACTATTATCTTATCTCAACTATCTATACTACTATATAAAGTGTTTAGGACTTCCTATAAAAGGAAGTATTAAAAAGATTAAGCCTACACACTTGTCACTTATGAAATCATTTTGTTGGTTTCTAATCATTACAAGTTCTAAAGTACAATTAGTATACCACATGCTACAAAACAATAGTGCATAAATAATTTTTTTCTTCATTAAAACACTCACTAAACGAAATTTATGAATCATTAATGATATTATTAAAATACCCCGTCACTCAAAAGTACAATTAATATAACATATGTTACAAAATAATAATGCATAAATCATTTTTATGTTTTTTTTCAAAAACTCATTAAATGAAATATACAAATCATTAATGATATTATTAATATACTTCATCACTCAAAAGTACAATTAATATATTACATGGTATAAAACAATAATGCATAAATCATTTTTTTTAAACACCCACTAAATAAAATTTACAAATCATTATGCATATCGTACAAACCAATCTTTTATGTAGTCAAACTTTCTGACACAACCTTTTTCGACCACACAATGGACCACCATTTACGACCGCAACTTAGCAACACATACACCATCAAATGGCGCCGAAACCGCTACTTTAAAACACCCTTTATGTTTAAACGTTATATAATATTGCACTTCCAAAACAACTAGCAATAGTTGTGACCACCGTTTTCGTATCGTCGTTGTATCGTGATGCATGTGTTCACTGCCATTTTTTATGAAATAGTGTGCGATAAAGTTTTTCCCTAAAGTTATCGTCATGCGTAAAGTTAGCATAATGAAAAACATATAATTACTCACCAAAAATTTTGATTGCATGGTGTCCGCCACCGCAATGCGTGAGTACCCCGCTATAAAAGTTTTTTATAATGTTACTAAATGCATAAGCAAGAATACCAGCTAACTTTCAATTAATAACATCTGTTAGACATTTTTTCTTCCTTCTATAAAAGCAATTCATCGAAAGGACCTTACCGCCGCCGACAAAAATAATCAAATCAAGACCACGCACAACTACGGCATCTGGCCAAGTATATTAAAAGAAGACAAATACTTTAAAAACTTTGAAATAAGAACTAGAAAATTACTAAAATACATTTAATTAAAAAAGACCGTTATCATTAAATTAATAGTTTAAATATTTTTTTTATCTTTAAACTTTTATCGTTAACCACTATACATTGTCGTTATGTTGTACTCACCTATTTGTTAAAAATAGTGATTATCACATTCTTTTTTTTTTAATCTTTTTTGACAAAAAGTCTTAAAATTCCTTTAAATAAAATAAAATAAAATAAACTAATTTGAAAAAAAATGCAGTTAAATACCTTTCTCACAAGATTTGTTATCCTCGTTCGAGCCAATTTTACGTAATCTAAATATTAGAGCATCCACTATGTGAGGTTTATGAATAGGTTTATAAAACTTAAAAATGTTCACATTTTGTTTCAACCATAATGGATATTTATTTCATGATTACATGGCATGAAAAGTCCTAAACCTTAAACCTCTTTACAATCTTAGAATATTTAATGTATGTGTTATGTGAAGCAAGTATAAAGTTAAAATTTATACCATAGAGGAAATAGGTTTATCATCTCAAAAGGTTTATAAATTATTGAGGTGGTAAAAAATAATAAATGTATAAAGCTTTATAAAATTTCACCATAGTAAATGCCGTTAGCACTATAGTTTGTCATCATTCAGATACAATTAAATTGAGTTCATATCCATTGTTGGGATTTATTTTAACGAAACGCATAGAATGGCTATGAATAACTAAACAACTGTATAGAAATTGAGGACTTATCCGGAATTGATTGCATTAAAATGAAACAAACAAGCCCTTAATCCAGTCACATGATTAATATGTTTAAAATACAAAAGGATTTCGATAACAACATAAGGTAAATTATGTGTCACTCACTCACATTATCATCACCAAATGCTCATTGGCTAAATCCTCCGATCCATCGGTCAAAGAAGAAACAACACAACAATTAACAAACTTAATATAGATTACATGCATATCATTTGTGGGTACAGATCGAATAGTGAACATGTAAACTACCCCAATCACCATTCACCAATCATGCATCCTTACAAATTTTGAAGGTTGTTGACTAATATCAAAAAGATAAAAGCCATCACTTGATACAATCCAGTTACATGTATTAACCAAACCATCACCACATTGTTTCTTTAGACTGTGGTCATAGACATGAATATTTAAATCCTTTTACTCCAATAGAAATCACAAGAAACTATTGTTGCATTGTTTTTGTTGGCATGAACCTCGATAACAGATTCATTTCCAGGATTGATTAGACGAGATGTTATATATTTTTACCTGAGTAACAACTGAAACCAAGTGCCCAAAGTCCCGCGTCCTTGATCGAAATGTTGTAGTGCTTATGTGTAGCTATCGGGTTATGAAAATTAACGTCCAAACGAATGCTTGATGAAGAAGGGACGATGATAACTATTACATAGAGAAAAACAAAGAGAGTTTTCATGATGAGTTTAAACATATGGCTATTCTTAAGAATGATGTTGGGTTTTTGAAGAGTTAGGCCATTTTAGAAGTCAAACATTTATATAGAATACAATATCTCTTTTTATCATTAAATAAATAAAATTAAATGCTCGTAATTATTTCTTGCGTAGTTAGTCAATAACAAGTAGGTTATACTGCATTAGCATTACTACGCGATATTCATCATTTATTGGAAGAAATTAATATCCATTGTCTATTTTAATTTACTAAAAGTAAAAGCATAATATCTTATATCTTACTCTCTTAATATAATAACTCTAGCCTCATACCCATATTCAGCTTCGTCAAACAATATTTAAAATAAGGTGAATTTGAATTTGATTTAATTGACTTAACATGAAAAACAAATTGAATTTATTAAGTTATATGAAAACTGTTTGTTTATGATTTTATAGAAAAAGATAACTAAAAATATTAAGTAATAAAACTGAAAGTGTTTGCATTAAGTCATCTTTTGATTAGAGTTTGGGGTATCGAGGTGCCATTCATGGCGCCAAACCCACCAGCCCAAAATGACGAACGACGCACTACTACGAACCTGGCGCCATTCATGCTCGCGCCGTATTTTCCAGCCCACGCCATTCGGTTTTTTTTTATGGTCTCTTTTGAACGTTGGAATTGAATGGGAGAAGAAAGGAAGCATTTGGTAACGGTAATATTGCCGTTTGGAAATGATTTTTACAAAAAAAAAAAAAAACTTTTTAACCCACTAAATTAGCTAAAAATACAGGCTAACCACAATCAACACAAAATATTATCTACACTCTACTTCAAATTCAAATTAAAGGCTACAGTACGAGCAGGAGGATTCAAAATTCAAATTCAAAAATTTTCCTATATATATCCACACTCTTTTGTTTCTCATACACACAACTCACACACAGATTCTCAACAATCTCTTGTAAAGACTTCTCCCAACAATTCTCCTGTCATCACGACTTCTCACAACAATTCCCCAGTCACCACGACTTCTCACAACAATTCCCCAGTCCACACAACTTCTCACAACAAATCCCCGACTCCAACCCAACGGAAAATGAAGTTTATAACACTCAATCGGAAGATATTTTTCCGGTATTCCCAACTGAAAATGAACTGGTTAACACTCCACCGGTTGTGGAACACCAACCAAATTCATTTAATCTTACTGAGGATCAACTCTGAATACTTGAGCAGGATGAGGAAGTCAGGAGAGAAACAGAAGAAAGAGAACTACGAGAGGAAGATGCTCGTATTGAGCAAGAAGGAAGGGAAGCCCAATACCGGCAGAACAACTTGTTTGACATCTTGGAAGAGAGTATGAAGAGGACATGATTCTTTGAGTCTTTTGAAGAATTATATGACGAGGTTACAACTCGACTTTTCGTTGTAATTTGTATTATTTCTATGTTTATGTACTAGTTTTTTTTTTTTTTTTTTTTTTTTTTTTTTTTTAATTAATGTAATGTGTGTTTTTTGTTTTATTTATTTAATGAAGTTTATTTTAGTTAATATTATGTATGTTTTTTGTAAATGAAAAAAAGAAATAAATAAAATAAATTGGAGAACGGCACCACATTTTCTGTTGCCAACGGTAACGGCACACAATGTGGTGCCAAAGATTTTCTGGTACCGTTCTGTGTTTTGCTTACGTGTCATCACTTTTAGAGAACGGCACAAGCCGAACGGCTCCACAATACCTAATGCTCTTAAACATGCCTTAATAGAAAATTTTAACCAACAAGACACAAAGTAGTTTGACATGTGAATTTTTTTAGTTAAAAAAAAAAAAAAAAAAAAAAGGGGCCCGTTTGGTTTATAAATGGGTTTGGATTTGGATTTGGATTTGTGGTGCATGAAAATTAATATAAAGAAAATATATTTTAATTGATATTATACTTTATACTAAAAATCATTAGGCGATGAACAGTAAAAAACAGTGCGCAACAATTTTTTATTTTTTCTCCTGAGGTTATTGATCCATTGCATACTTAGTCCTTAAAAAACGGCAATCGTTTCATTTCGAGTATAGATTAAGTGTTGTGAGAGAGATATAATGGCTCCCACGGGTTTTGTATAAAACCCACCATATTAGTGTGGAATAATAAATGTCTTGTCAACGGGGTTTGAAAGGTAACTTTTATCAACCAAACATCATTTTTTGTCTCTCATGCCCAAATCCAACCCCACGCCCCCCAAACAAACCCACCCTAAAAAGAAAACAAAAAAGTTAGGGCTCAGAAGAAAGAAAATCGATGGGCGAGGGCGGTGACAATCTAACCTGGAGATTCATTCCACAACAGGCAACAAAGTTTCAATGGCAGCAAAACAATTGGGTTCCCAAAAGAGGCGTTTTTTGGACCCAAAATGAACCACCTCCAACGGATAGATCATTATTGTTAACACCTGGGGCTCGTGAGTAAATTATTGTGTTTTTTATTTTTATTTTTTATAAATAGTCAATTAATTAATGCTCAAATAGATGTTGTCCGCCCAGAATACTGGGAAGTTCATGAGAAGATAAAAGATGCATTTCTTAATGTTGATCTGTCTCCTTATCGAGGTTTACTTATACAATTTTGGACACTAGTAAACGCCGGCGCCACAGTAGGCCCAGAATCCTTATTTTCAACTTCGAATCAACCTTTTTCTCTCGACACCTATTATCACCTTTACAAATTTAGGCTCGAGTGTTGTTCTAATGATAAACGTGATGACATGATCTCTATGGCGTCCATCAACCTTTTTCCGGAGGTCATTCCAGATATCAGGGTTTTCCACGGGGTTCCTTCTTTCCGAATAGCTATTCATTACGGATTCACTTGTTGTATCTTGATCCCTGTTTTTTTATCCTAATCATTTCACTCCCAATCGAATATCCTCTTGTTGTGGTGTTGTCCAGTGCTTAATGAAGCTTAATGGTCTTCTTCAAGTTTTCGATCACTTGAAATTATCATTAGAGGCATTACGTGTTTCTAGCTTTTGTTTCTCCATAATAATCTAATTCCCTTTTTTTTTTTCTTTTTTTCTGGTTGTAGAAATATGGGTTGGAAACCTTTCCTGCATCTAGACCAAGACCATACATGGTAAACTGTTTTGCTCTCTTGTTCTTGTGTAAAAATTGATACGCTCTCAATGAAATGGCTTGTTCAGACTCTTTTATTTCCCCTCTCTAACTACTGTTGTCATCAAACAGGGTATTACTCCCTCTATACTTCCTACCGATGAAATCAAAGACGCATTACGAAAAGTTTGTGAATCACTTAACATCCCCTTGTACACGATTTGTATAGATTATGGTTTTTTTAGCTTGAATTTGTGGAGTTGTTGTGGTGGCGGCGTGATTTACTATCTATCTAGTCGGGAGATGAATTAAACAACATGCAATTATCCTTTGCTATGAAAAAGCAAAAGACAGTATGTCATCTTTTTGGCTTGTTACGTTTTTTTCTCAAGATTGGTAAAGAAACATTTGCGGGTTTCGAAGATTCATATATTTCTATTAACGGAAATTTCATTTATGTTTTTTTTTCCTTCATAGATCTGTGTATGTTGCTTTTTTTTTTTTTGGTTTTTCACAGATGTCCATTTGTGTCTCTTCCTTTGGGCAGGTATGTAAAAGAACCGGTAGCACTATATAATTAGTTTTCAATATAGACCTAAGAAAAACTGATAGTATATTATTGTGTTTAACTAATAGAAAGTTTGACTTTATTTATTTTGAGGTAAAGTTACGACACCAATAATCCAAGATAAATAGAATTCGAAAAAATGATATAAGAAAAATGAGACTTGTTTGGTAATGAGATAAACTTTCAACCGTTTGATGAAAAATTATGATGTCTTAACTTTTGCATGTTTTACAGCCCATTAGTATTTAGATTTTAAGACTTTGTTATATGAGTTTATGCAGGCTGTATTTGACGTATATCATCTTACATTTTTATTCATGTAGTTATCTACGACTTAAGAAGCCACAAAAAAAAAAAAAAAAAAAAAAGATCTCTCTTAAATTGGAAAATCTAAAGTTGTTGATAGTGGGGTAGAGGCAAGTTATACGCAAACCCACCCTCCCCAAGTTAAGCCAAAAAAAAAAAAAAAAAAACCCCAAGTGATTGCTCTTCAAATGGAAAATCTAAAGTTGTTGATAGCACATTTGAAGCGGGGGCAAGTTATCATAACCCCCCCCCCCCCCCACGTCAAAAAAAAAAAAAAAGCCACCCTCATTTTTTATTTTTTTTATTATTTTATAATTTTGTTTATATCAAAAAAATATAAACCTGGAAGTACGGAACAGAAAATATAAAGTTTAATAAGCCAAACGCTTTAAACTGACAGATATATAGTACATAAAATGATAAAAAATTGTGTTGTACTGAAAACGAAGAAGACTAAAAGAATCTTTTGACTTTAACCCCCCTTTCATGTCACATCAAGGACGGGTATAACAAATCCCTATTGGGTAATGTGATTGTAAAGGACTACGAGCGAAGAAAAGGGTGAGGTTATTTTGACAGAACTATTTTTTTAGATTAACCTCTCTAGGGTACTTTGTCCTCCTTTTTTTTTTTTTTTTTTTTTTTTTTTTTTTTTGTATAAATAGAAATAAATGTGTGTATAATAATGTATTGTACATGTATAATGTTTTGTATACTTTTGTTTAATAATGTTTTGTATATGTATAATTATTTTGTTTGTATAATAGCACGTTAAATATTACCACATTAAATAACTGCAACAACAACTGTTATTATTAAATTAAACGTCAACATTAACATATTATTTAAATACAACAACATCTACGACATATGAAGATTATTCATCTCGTTTAAAAGATCATGGAGCCTTGCACCCGACTGACAAACGTGATTGTAAAACCCTAAAAATATAAACGCATAATAAGACTATTTTACCCTTGAAATCGAAATTATAAAATACGTAAAATACACTAACGCTCATTTAACGAAATTTAAAATCTAACTTATATTCGTGATTTTATACCTAACGAGTATATTCAAGTAATCGACATTGTACGACGGAAGTTGATGTCTCGCTAAATAGTTGGGCCTTGTTTTCGTTTCTTGTAAACCAAGATGGGCCGTTTGTTTTGTTAGCGGACTCAGCGAGAGCCCATATGGGCGTGTGTTTGTTTGTTCGGTTGGACCCAAGTCGAAGCCCACACCCTCTCAAAAGCCCTAGAACCGAATTTTGTACCACCTATATATACAATCACATAAACACAATTTGGAAACCCTAGTTTTGCCTCTTTTCTTTCTTCTCTATTCGCCGAGCACCAACTCCTTGGTGTCGAGACTTTGTTCCCAACGAGCTAAGGTATAATCACGCTCTATTCGCCTCACTTTGATACATCTAACTTTATAATATGTTGTAATATGTCTTGTTTAGCGAAGCTTATGTTTTTGTGTCGAGCCATATGAAACCGAAACCAACTACATAATGAATCGGACCTTATATAACATGCAAACGGGAATATGTAAGATACGTAGAAGAGTTGGGGTTTGCGTAAAATATATTAGCTGAAACCTATGTGGTAGCCGAAACATGTAAGAGTTTGTGGACGCGTGTTAAACAAGTAAAAGACATGCAAAACCAAAACCCTAAGTGTAATTAATGGTCTAAACATGTGATTATAATGGTTTTAATAAACCCTAAACCGGACAGCATCATATGTCGAATTTGTGTGTGTTATAGATCCAATTTTATAAGTGCAATAATCTGGGTTTTTGTGGGAAAAGTTTATTTTATGTCTTAGTTAAGTTTTCCAAGTGGTTTGGTCGAATTTGAGTTGTCTAAGTCGTATTTTAAATTTTACAAGATCAAGTGTCAAAGCTGAGAAAACGGGTCTGAAATTTAGGTTGGATTCATCTAGGTGTTATCTGATGATACTTGCATGTTTTGGGTGATTCTTGAGCCTAAACTGTAGTACTTTGAAATAGCTTTCTGGAAATATAAGTCTTGTGTCATTTTCAAACCTGGAAGTATGATTTTATATTTTGAAGTTAGGGTGTCTGAATCTGAATTGCTGAGTTGAAATTTATAATGTAGTAAATGATTTTTAGTATTTAATCTATGAGGTTCTGGAACTTTTCCTTTGGTGGATATGATTTTTATATATTTTGTGACACCTGTAGCTTTTGGTTTGATGTGTTGAGTAGGGTGAGTGTGTTTGTTGGGGCCATACTTTGGTGTGTGTAAATCGGGTGAGTTCGGACAGGTCTGGACTTATGATTTTCCGTAGGTCATTTAGCATGGAAATAGAACCCACCAATTTTTGTAGAGTCTCTTAACTCATATGGGAACCCTGGGATTTTGCTTGATTTCATTTGAGCTAAGTAAGTATTTTATAAAAATCGCTAAAGTCTCGGTCCGAATATGAGTTTAAGAAACCGAAAGATAAAATATGATATCAATAGGTAACACACTTACAAATGCATAAGAAGCTTGTAAAATGAGAATATACTTATAACTCTAAGAATTTTAATGCGATGAATCCGTTATAACTTTAATGATGCTAATAAGTATTAAATAAATCATAATCCGTGTAGATTCGTTGAAGGAGACGCGACGTTATATCTTTGTGATTCACTGCTCGCTTGCTTTTCTCTCATTTGCTTTAAGGGCAGATATTCGACCTTTTCAAGAAGGTTCCTTATAACATTTTCTTTTCGTTAGCTTTTATATTAGGGTTTCCTAAGCCTTGCTATGAACCCCATTCTGCTTTGTTTGATCCGCTGCTTATCCGCACTTCGCTTTTATTGAACCATGCAATATCATTGTGAACTTGTGTTATGAAGACAACGATATGCATATTTGTTGAACCTCATTAAGTGTAACTATGAACTTCTAAATATGAATGTATGATTTGTGATTGTGATAAGAACTTCGACTTCAATGTCGGAATATGAACCTTATAATATGAACTATCCGATATGTTATCTCGTGACCTTGTGTTTGATTATGATCCATGCCATATCACGAAGATCGGTTTGACCTAAGTTAGTTTGACACCGAGCCAAATATTAACTAGTCATGGGGTTCCATGTCCGTGTCGATGATGCACCTCTCGACATGACTCTAGGGCGAGAGTGATGTTCGCCACGCCCCTTTCCGTTATCTGCTTATTAATAGTATGGCCACTATCCGTCTGTTGGGGCGTATGGATGCATCCTAGATTTGATATGTTATCCGATATGATTTGTCTGGTGAATGATGTCGTGTGCAATACGCTCTTCACAAAATTTTGGGAGCTAGCTACTCTAAAACCATTTCTGAGATTATTTCTGTATAATTATGATGTTTCTGATATGATACGTTCTGGGCTCGTGGTAGTTAACTAAACCTTTATCTGTTATTTCTGTGTTAAGTATTCCGATTATGATTCGGTATGTTCAAGTGTTTATAATTATGTGTTAGGCTTATTATAAGTTATTACATGTGTTTATGCTTTTGTATGTTTATGTGACTACCGTCTATTATGCTAGGTTATGATTAACATGTTTAAATATGATTCACATGCTGTCATCTGATGTTATGTTAGTTTATCGTTATGTGAATTTGTTTGTCTGTGAGATGAATGTGCTAATGTGAAAGTAAGTATCCTGAAAGTTGATAAGTACGATTGTTTCGTTAATTTGATAAACTTTGCCTATACGTTAGGGTATCTATCTGTTTATGATTTGATCTGCTATGTTAAAACTCTGCTGATGTTAAGATTCGATCTGAGAACTGGTTTAGTTTATGATATCTGTTCTGATAATTGCTAATGGCTATGCTATATTTTGTTTGGTCTATTTAGTTATAACTTGTCTACTATGTTTTCTATTTGCTTGTGTGACTGCCATGATTTGACTGTTATATCCGCTGCTGCAAAATTGGATTAAGAGCGTTGATTTTAGATTAATTGATTTGTATAAATGCCATGTTTATTTTCTAGGAATTGTTTCCGTTAGCTTTTAGACTTTTCGTTTGGTTTATATGTAATCTATTTTCTTGATATGTTAAGTGTCTGGTTATTCTGATGTGTTTGCGTTTGTGTCATTGATGTGCTACGAGGTGTTAACATTATGTGTTTTCTGGTTTTGTGATATTTGTGCTTCGCAGAATCCTCAAAGATTCGCTCATTTTCATTCCGTTGGATTTCGTTATTCGTATCTTTGTTTTGTTTAGTTTTTGTTTCATATATCTGCTCACGGGCTTTGTAAGCTCACCGCATTTTCTTTTCCTCGCGCGGTATTAGGCATTCAAGATGAGCTTGTGGGATGGCCGATCCGGGTTGAGAGTATAACCGAGAGCAAGTTGTGACTATAGAGATCTTAGATTTATTTTGATTATTAAGTTATTACGTTTTCTTTTGATTATTTTGTAAAGACTTCCGCTATTGTATATTATTTAAAGTTCTGATATGAAACCGTATTGTGATATCTTTACCCTTGTCGGGTTGGGGTGTTACAGTGATCCTTAGGATTCCTTGCCAATTCTAACTCCATCTCCAGCGTCTTTATTCTTGTCTTCAACAGCTTGATCTCATTATCTTTAGCAACGCAGTTGAGTAATCGCGTTGAAGATGAGGCTCGACTAAAGTACCGTCTTTCAAATTCATCTTTCCAATCAAGTATCGACACCCATAGTCAATTGTACCGGTCGTTACATGTTAAGAAAATAATAAGAAATGTATTTTAACAAACAAATTATTTACATAAAACCCTAAGCAAACGATGATTATTTACCACCGAAAGAGGACATGCATAATACGGTCGGCCCCGACTACCTTCTTTTCGTGGATTTGCGTTCTATAATAAATCCTCTATTACATCGACACCGTAAAGGATTTCCTTGGCCCACCTAACAAAAGAATTTGCATAAATCAAGAATCAATCATTTACAACATAAAACACGTATCATTTACAATGTTATTATTAATTTAAATATAAACAAGAATCAATCATTTGCAACATAAATCAAGAATCAATCACTATGTTTACAACATAAATCATTAATCAATTATTTACAACATAAATCAAGAATCAATCACTATGTTTATAATTATTTACAACATGAATCATTAATCATTTACAATGTTTTGTATGTATATATTATTTACTAATTTGGTAGTCGATGCCTATATAATGATTCCCACGGGATGCATCTTGGATCTGTTCCTCCTCCATTGTGGGTGGAGATGCGGAAGTGGAGAATGTTCGCTTAGCGCCGAACAATGTAATGACCTACTTGCCCCCACACGGGCTATCACAAGGGGTCGGGTTCTTGTGAGAAGTCCGGACCATCGAGAAGCGGAAAACACATATTCCAACCCCGCCAAGATATAAATGCAACGGGTCGCCTAATCGGTTCGCAATAACCAACCCCGTGTCCGGCATTACCATGTAGCGATCATTCGGTGCATTTCCATGTCCGAACTAGTCTATTGTACGGCGAAGATCGTTAAAACCAACTTGCCCCACAAACCCATGTAAACCTCGCCAATGTAGGTCCATCTCATTGCAATAAAATCGCCTAACTTGGCGCCACAAATGTTGTTGTTCCCAAACACCATGGGCAACGCACGAAACCCACAATTTCCGTCACCCACCACATTATATATCACGATTATGTATGGATGCCAAAGGACCTGAAGCATACCCATAAGCATTTCGTTTCTGATCTCCATCGTACAACCTGTGTCTTATTTTTGGTTGATCACTAGGACCCGTGAAAGAACTATGTCGGGCGTGTTCTTTTTGAAGTTCGGGACTTGTTTAGATCTTGTAGCGGTGCTTCTTCGGTGATCTACGGTTGAAACTTCATTCAAGTCCGGTCTTCATTCAAGTCCGGACTTGTGTAGCCTTGCCCATTTTGTCCTTTGCGCTACGGACGTCCACGGGTATTTTTCGAATAACAGTTCCCGTGTGTCATCGATGCAGGTTGGTATATCGATCTCAACTTCGTTATCATATTTTTCTTGACAAACGACGATGCTTTGGTAAAACATTCTTGAATAGCCGAATGTCATCTCTAAACGAAGTATCATGATGATGATGATGATCATCATCATCATCATCATCGGAAGAGCTATCTTCAAAGCGGTGGCCTATTGATATTAGGCCACGGAACATGTAGGGTTCTCCAAAAATATTAAGTTCTTCCGGTGGAATGGGCGCGCCCGAAATCATTAAAAGTAGTATATTACAATGTCGCCTGTAAATAAATCATCGATATTAATGGGAAAATAACTTGATAGTTATAAATTTACTTACCATTATATACATAGTATTGCATCTCGTGAAAGCATGGCAATCCGTAAATTGTACGCAACTTATGGCTACAATCTTCTACGGTGATAGACATGTGGAGTTCTTTGTGCATGAGTTTGAAAGCATGGTGAGAAACTTTATACCACAATTCTTGAAATAGTAGTATATTACAATCATTTATTTTCTCGCGATGCTTCTATTAAAACTCTCTTTTATCGCATTTTCTTGCGCAAATACAATCTTATCGATTGCACTCAACAACTGTCTAAATTGGATCGTGTGCGCTAAATATAATTTCAACAACGCGTGGTGAGCCTCAACACTACACGTTGTTGTCCGGTCAAGGAGCGATATTCATCGGTGATGTACGAGACAAACATGTGTCCGTAATCTCGCAGCCATTATCTAGATACTCGGCGATAGTGAAAAAAACAATGAATTAATCAAAGGTCATTCGGTGCTTACTAATTGAAGTTTCTCACCATGGTTGACCAAGCGTTGTTGTAGGCGCTCATAATGTTGCTCGAACAAGAGGCGTGTCGGAGCTTTAACCAACCGATCCCATCTCCTTTTAATGGAGTCATACTCATCTATCCCATCGCATCTGCTTTCATAAACTTGAGCAAATTTTGATCTATATGCCATCGACGAGTAATTTGTGAGCGGTAGGAAATTTCGCTCTACATGCCCCAACCAACGCTAAATCTCATCGGTGACAATAACACGTGGGTAGTATCTTTCGCTATCACCTCTTTCACGCGTTGCAATACCATCGAAAATTATGCCCCTTTTCACCGTAGAAAGTCAGACGCCATTGAAAATGTTTTATTCGTTGGAGTTACTCCAACAATTTCCAACAATGGCAATTTAAACATGGTGGTATTGTACGTGGAGTCCATCAAGATGATTTCGTGGAACGACGCCATAGAGCATACGATGTGGGGTGAACAAAAATAGCTCCTCAAGCTCATTATGCTCATTCACCCTCGGGTAATATGCATACACTGAATCCGTCAGATGCGAGTAAAGGACTTGAATTTGAGTTCTATCACCTACTCTGGCTCTCCGGAACTTATCAAGTGCGTTATATATAGTTCTAACGCTAGACATGTTATCCAGATTACGTCCCTTTATTGTCAAAAGTATATTACGTGGTCGTACGTTATACTCTGACAATTCTTTGACCAAACTCAACTCAGCATCTTTTAATCGCATTGCATATGGCACACCATGCAACGACTCTAGCAACTCATAATTATGGATATCACACTTCACCCTCAAAATCTAATTATATCGTGTTGGTCTATATTTCGCAACTAATCTGAATGGACAATTGCTTTTTTTTGTTTTGGTTTTCCGTTTTCCACTACCGTGATATTCATAAATCCCGCCCTTTGTACACCTATAATTAATTTCGTACATCCGACCATTTTCGATTTGGTTCTCTTTTAACAATGACAAAATCGAGCCCCGAGGCTATATTTTGCACCCACTCGCCATTTCCTCGTGAGAACGGAAAGCCCGAAAATACATAACAAATTTTATAACACACTTTTTTAACTAATACTTTTTTAATACTTTTATAACGGAAAGCCCCGAGGCTATATTTACCTCTTGTCTGATAAATGGGCAATCCTCTGATACTTCCTCGTGAAAACCGAAAGCCTTAAAATACAAAATACTTTTTTTTTCAACAAATACTTTACATTTACATTTTACAACTTTACATTTACATTTTACATTTACAAAATACTTTACTTTACATTTACATTTTACAACATTTACATTTACATTTACATTTATAAACACATTTTTTACATTTTAAAAGAAAAATAAAATAAAAATAAAAATTAAACGCATTTTATACGCGTTTCTCTCTCTCTCTCTCTCACTCTTTATCACCCACACACGCACACACACGCCTCTCACTCTCTCTCTCTATCTCACTCTGTTCTCTCTTTTTCTCTCTCTAATGTTGATCTATGGTACGTTTGGGTTTTTTGGTTCTGTTGGTAAAATATGATGTTTATTTGATGTTTATGTTGGTAAAATAAACATATGATGTTTATTTGATGTTTATGTTGGTAAAATTAAAAAACGCCTAATTTTTTTGTTTTAGGGTTTGGGTCTTTTGGTCCCGTGATGGTGATTATGTGATGTTTGTATGATTTTTATGTGTTTTCTGGGTTTAATTTAATAGATCTGTGGTAAAATTAAAAAAACGCCTATTTTTATTTTTAGGATTTGGGTCTTTTGGTTCTGTGATGGTGATTATGTGATGTTTGTGTGATTTTTATGTGTTTTCTGGGTTTAATTTGGGTCTTTTGGTTATGTGATGGTGATTATGTGATGTTTGTGTGATTTTTATGTGTTTTCTGGGTTTAATTTAATAGATCTGTGGTAAAATAAAAAAACGCCTATTTTTTTTAGGGTTTGGGTCTTTTGGTTCTGTGATGGTGATTATGTGATGTTTGTGTGATTTTTATGTGTTTTCTGGGTTTAATTTAATAGATTTGTGGTAAAATTAAAAAACGCTTATTTTTTTAGGGTTTGGTTCTTTTGGTTCTGTGATGGTGATTATGTGAAGTTTGTGTGATTTTTATGTGTTTTCTGGGTTTAATTTAATGACACGTGGTAAAAGCGTTACAAACCGCTATGTGAGTGGTGATTATGTGATGTTTATGTGATTTGGGGTTTAATTTAACAAACCCTATGGTAAAAGCAATTAAACCGCTTATGTGAGTGGGTGATTATGTGATGTTATGTGAAACCGCTCGAGTTGTGTGGGTGCAAACGGGTAGGTTAACACCTTGATCCGCCACATTGAGTGGTATGAATACCGCCCGCCTACCCCAACCACTGTGCTCGTGTGGTTTCTTGGGAAACCGCTATGTGCTTATGATAAAATGTGCTTATGTGCTTATTGAAACCGCCGAGTTGTGTGGGTGCAAAAGGGTAGGTTAACACCTTGATCCGCCACCATTGAGTGGTATGAATACCGCCTGCTTACCCCATCCATGTGCTCTGTGTGGTTTCTTGGCAACCGCTATTGCACACAAGCGCATTGCACATGTGCTCGATTAGACCCCGCTCCAATAGTACTTACGGGTTGGGTTATATTGATTGTGGCTATTATTTTAGATTAACCTCTCTATTATTTAGAGGGTTTGGAGATGAAATTGCTTATGAATCGAAAATAACAAAGCGCTTATATGCTTGATAAGCGCTTTGTTATTTTAAGTCGATTGAAAATTGTTTAAAAAAAAAAAAAAAAAAAAAATTTTGGCGGGATAAGGCAACGATGATTTTAAAAAACATGATTTTGGCTTGGCATTTCGAATGGAAGGAAAAAATTTTATTTTGCAACCTTTGATGTTGCAGCCATATATGATAATATGTGAAACTTAATCTATTAATGTGTAAAATTGTCATTACCTCTGGTGATTGAGACATATCGGCAGCCTAAGATATTTGTTGTTTCTTTGTGGTTTGTTACTTGCGCCTTTCACTTGCGGCTTGTGTTTCACTTGGCTTGTGTTATAACCCAACCCTAGGTACTAGAGAGGGTTAATCTAAAAAACCTGGCACCGTCAATATAACCCAACCCTATCTGTAACTTGTTGTAACTTGTGGAATCTTCACTTGTTGTAACTTGGTAAATCTGCTTGTGGTAACTTGGGGGTACTTTGAAAAACCCTTTGTTTGTGGTGAGAGTAACTTTGTGAATCTGCTTGTAGTAACTTGGGGGTAGTATTTTAGCTTTGTTTGTGGTGAGAGATACTTGGTGATAGTTGCTTTGTTTGTGGTAATTTGTGAATGTGATACTGCCTTGTGGTGATGAGGCTGAATATAACACGGGAGGTTTCACTTGTGAGTTCCTGCAGTTTGGGAATCTTACTTTTGCTTTTGGTACTTGCTTGTGAACATTGTGAAACATGTGTTTCACTTGTATAATGTGGAATCTGTGGAAGCACTTAGGCAATCTAACTTGGTTGCAATCTGGTATTGTGCAATCTGATCTGTGCACTTGTGTGCAATTTGCACTTGGACAAAAAAAAATTTCAAAAAAGGCGATGACGATTGGTTTTATAACCGAAAGGATGGCAAAGTGATATTTTTATCACTTTGCAACCTTCATATCCGAGCCTAACACTTTTCTATCATATGTGCAAATGGTTTTCTAAATCGGCGATGATGATTACGTGTTAATCTGAGCCTTTGTGCAATCTGCTTGTGTGCTTATGCACTTGGACAAAAAATATAACTTGGACTGCTTGTGTGCTAATGCAATCTGCTTGTGTGCTTATGCACTTGGACAAAAAAAAACTTGGCGATGATGATTACTCTAATCGAGCCTGTGTAATCGCTGTGTGCTAATGCACTTGGACAAAAAACTTGGGAGTGCTTGGGTGCACATCGCTTGTGTGCTTATGCACTTGGACAAAAAACTTGGACATTGGCGATGATGATTACTCTAATCGAGCATGTGTGTAATCTGCTAGTGTGCTAATGCACTTGGACAAAAAAAACTTGGGAGTGCTTTGTGCACATCGCTGTGTGCTTATGCACTTGGACAAAAAATACTTTGGGACAAAAAAAACTTTGTGCAATCCTTGGGACACAAAAAAAAAACAGCAAACAGACAAAAAAATAAAAAAATAGGGGACAAAATCTGCAGAAAAGTACCCCTCCCACTAGGGAGGGTTTGCAGTCCAAGGGGATAGACCCCGTTCTAATAGTACAACCCGAAGAAAAATGAAGTCCTCTTGATGTACAAAGAAAAGTTTATGAGAGTTACAATAGCGCTAGAGTCTAGCACTAGAGGATTAGACGTAAGAATGACAATGGGTGTCAATGTTAGGTAAATGATGATAAATGTTTTCATGTTATTCTTTATACTTTTACCTTTTAAGTGCAAAACTATTAGTGATGTACTAATTTTGAAAAACTTTATTATCATAATCGTTATAGTTGTTAAAGGAGTAAATTACACCGTTCGTCCTTGTGGTATACGTTGACCGACAAGTTTCGTCCTTTGACCAAAAAAGGTTTAGGCCAAACGTTATCTACCGTTGGTCCTTTAACCAAACTGACGTTAAATTTGACCGTTAAACACCCTCATGTGCGAGTCACATGAGGGTAAATTAGTCTTTTTCTTTCTTTGGTGAGTCCCATTACCCTTACATTAAACCTTTATACCATATCATCAATTACAACCACAACTACCACTCCTAATTTTATACATCCTAATGTTTTTTTTAACCATAAAATCCAACTGCCACACATTATTCATCTTGCACATGATAGCTTACTTTGAATTTTACATATCCTGCTTATGCATCTAAAAGATCTTAAAGTCATTTGCTACAAAATAAATGAGATATATTTCAAGCAAGAATATAAACATACTAGTGTCACAAAACAAGACCATCACATCCGTGGATCAAGACCTTGATAACCTCATCACCACACAGTTGTCGTCATCAAACTATTTAATCTTTAACAAACGACACTATTCTTGTACACTGTCGCCGCAACTTTCTCCGTCATTTTGCCGCTTCCACTTCGGCCCACACCACTGTAACTTGCACCTTCAGATAACACCATAGATCTGAAGGTCTCACCAGTTAGATTTGATATCTCCGACCAAAGATCCGGCGACAATGTATAAGAATAGTGTCGTTTGCTAGATTTGGATACAAAAGGTTATAGCAACGAATTTGGTGTGGTAGTGGAATCGAGCTTCAGATCTGAAGGTTTAAGGGACTGAAGTGGTGTTTTAGTAGCTAACTCATATAGTCATATAGATCAATTTTTGTTTTTTGTTTTTGTCAAGTATTTTTTTTTTCTCTTGAAACTGGTATATGGTATAATGGTAGGAAAAGGGAATGCACATATTAAAGTGTGGGGGGTAGTTGTGAATTACTTAATTATTCATTACAGTAGCATTTATTTTTATGAAATAAGTAAATTTAATGTTTTTATTTTTATGAAATAAGTAAATTTAATGTTTTTAATAGATTTAGCATTGGAGCAGCAATTGGGAGCTTGATTTGGTTGTGTTGGTGATAATTTTGTAAAGATTAGAGTATAAATTTAAATGGTTGTGTGTGTAGAGTAAATTAGGGAGGGTTAGGTGCTAGTGTAGGCTGGTGTCCGGTAGAGGTGGCTGGCGTGGGTAGTTGTAGCGGGGGTGGTGTTGGTGTGGGCTAGTGTGGGTTTATGTGTTTATGAAGATGAATGGATATTAAGATGAGAATGATGATATGAAGATGAGATGAGATTGGTTTGTGTGTTTGTGGTTTAATTGGTAATTGATAGAAAAGATGAGATGGTTATGAGATGGATGTATTGTTGTTGAAGATAAGTGGGGAAGATGAAGTGAAGAGAGAAATGGTAAAAGGACAAAAATACCCTTACATTTTTAGACTTAACGATCGTTAGTGTGTCCCGTTAAAGCAAAGGACCAATGGTAGATAACGTTTGGCATTTAAGGACGGGCGGTAAACCTTTTTTGGTCAAAGGACGAAACTTGTCGGTCAACGTATACCACAAGGACGAACGGTGTAATTTACTCGTTGTTAAAAGGTTGTTATGTTTATTGTATTCTTGGGTCATGCTTAGCACGGTCAAAAAGACTTAACTATATACATATGCATAAACGGGATGTTAACTTGTTGAAATAAGTCTATTCTTTAATAGAGATTAGGTTATAGGTTATTTATAAACTGTATCTTACAACTTATGATCATAGCTTGTTTTTAACCACAATCAATATTTACACTCCATGTTATACCTAATGTTTATGAAATTTTCTTTTATGCAGGTGCATCAAAGAAACAAGATGAGTAAAGCAAAATGGATGTGACTAGGGGTGTCAGTAGGGTCGGGTTGATCCCAACCCGATAAGACTTATCGGGTCGGGTTTTAAAAAATTATGCCGAGTTGTTTGACCCGAACCCAATAACCCGATAGTGTTGTCGGGTCGGGTTAGGGTTAGATAATTAACTTTATCGACTTATCTGGTCAACCCGATAAGACCCGAAAATCGCTTTGCATATGGAATTATCACTTTGTGGTGTCAACATTTTTGGTGCAGCCATTCCAGTCAACATCTTTGTAGTGTCAACATTTTAAAATTTTATATGTCAGACTGTAAATCTTAGTTTGGGTTCAGCTTAAGCTCATTTTGACTCTTTTACAGGTTCACAAGGTATAGTATGAATTCCAAATACTTGACGATCATCCTTTGAATGGTAAAACGTCCTTCAGTGTGAGCTAATAAAGCGTATTCTATGAACATTTTGTTTGATGTGCAATAAAATTCAGTTTATAGCACCAGAGTCAAACAAAAAAATATATTCATGGAATTAGGCATTGGTGGCTTTCTCTGCCATGTAGAACTATGGACTTAACGAAATCCTTTCAACATATCTATTTGATCCCAAAACATTCATAAATTAGGGTTGCGATCCTTTACAAAGTAAAGGAAAATTAAAAATGCTAGAAAGTCACTCACAATGTGACAAGTGTCCCTCATTCACTCCCTCATTTTTCTCTTATTAAATTCGGTTAGAGGGTATTTTTATCATTTTAACCCGTTTTTTATATTCCACCTCAAATTTCAAACGCAAGTAACTTTTAAACTACAAACTTTTACGAAAAACCAATTTCATCATAATTTTTAAAATTCGATTCTCTTTAATTTGGTATAAATCTTGATAAATATTTCAAACTTTTTTTTACATATCAAATAGTTCTTGATTTTTTTTTATGGCATTTTCGTATCGTGAAAAACTTAAAGCATGAAAGTTATAGATTTTTGTTCACTCTTTACCCAAAAACTTAAATCACTCAAATTCGATGTCATATGGGTAAGATATCACACGTTAAAGATGGTGTTTTACTCATATTTGTTGCATATAAGGTGTTTGATGAAATGTCTAGCTTAGATTTTTAGTGTTTTTGTTGAGCTAAATGCACTAATGTTTGTCACACAACGCATCATTAATCATTTTATTAATGTAAGATTCAAAAAGTGATGTTTTTTAATAGTTAATGTTTTTAACTATTAAAACTGATGAACCAAACTAAGCTGTTTAAAAAAAAGCATAAAACAAAAACTGATGAACCTAACCAAAACTGAAACTATGATTAATGAACCAAACCAAAATTGTTGAAAAAAAGCATAAAACCAAAACTGATTAACCAAATCAAACTTAGTTAATCAGTTTATTTTGGTTCATTAATCATAGTTTCAGCTTAACATATTGGTGTTTGTTTTGTTTTGTTCATCAGTTTATTTTGGTTCATCAATAATAGTTTCAGTTTTGGTTCGGTTTATCAGTTTTGGTTTGGTTCATCAGTTTGGTTTGGTTAATTAATCATAGTTTCAATTTTGATTTGGTTCTTCAGTTTTGGTTTTATGTTTTGTTTTTCAAAAGTTTTTGTTTGGTTCATCAATCATAATTTCAGTTTTGATTAGGTTCGTAAGTTTTGGTTTTATGCTTTTTTCAAACAGTTTTGGTTTGGTTCATCAGTTCATCGGTTTTAATAGTTAAAAACTTTAACTAATAAAAAAACATCGTTTTTTGAGTTTTACATTAATAAAATGATTAATGATGCGTTGTGGGACAAAAATTTGTTCATTTAGCTCAATTTTAACACTAAAATCTAAGCTAGACATTTCATCAAACACTTTGTGTGCAACAATTATGACTAAAACATCATTTTTAACGTGCGATATCTTACTCATATGATATCGAATTTGAGTGATTCAAATTTCTGGGTAAAGAGTGAATCAAAATCTAAAACTTTTGTGTTTTAAGTATTTTATGATTCGGCAATTTTTAAGGTAAAAAATAGGATCAAAACTAGCAAAAACATCAAGAAAATCATGACCTAATTAATATGTCAAAAAAAAGTTTCAAGATAATTAAAAAAATTTTATACCAAATTAAAGAGAATCAAATTTTAAAAATTATGGTGAAATCGGTTTTTTCTAAAAGTTTGTGGTTTAAAAGATATGTGCGTTTGAAATTTGAGGTGGAAAAGAAAAATGGGTTAAAAGACCATATTACCCCTGGGCAAATTTTATGTATAATTTAAAGTGTGGGACACGTGTCACACTATGAATGGCTTTCTACACTTTTTAATTTTACCGGAATAGATCCCCAACCTCATAAATTATCTAAAGAACAAATTAGCTCATTTTAGCCATTCAATTTGCTTTTATCTAATGGTACAGATCATAAAACAAATAACAAAGCAAGAGCAGAAATGTAATTATATAAAAACCTATTTTTCACCTTTTTTTATAACATATCTTGCAAAAGGTAAATCTTCAAGTTACGAAAATTACACCTTCATGACGAAAATTAAATCATTTTTCTATAGATACACTTTTATATACTTTCAACAAACTTTTTTTTTCCAAAATTTCCGCCCTAAAAAATCACGCGTGATTTGTAAAAAATCACTTGTGATTTGTTATTTTAAAAAATCATAAGTGATTTGTAATGTAATTTAGCGGGCTCATAATGTCGAGTCTAAAAACACAAATTTCAAAAAAAAATAAAAAAATCACATGTGACTTTTAAAGTAATACATTTAATGTGATCTTCAATATAAAATCAACTTATACCTTCCTTTTAAAAAACAAATTCGTGAAATCACGTGTAATTATAGTTTTTTTTTAATGAAAAAATGTAATTACATGTGATTTACTCTTTACTGTTATAAACTGAAACACGTGTGATTCTATTTTGGTCTAAAAATGAGTAAATCACACGTGATTTTGTTTTTTTTTGTTGTGATTCGTATGTAAATCACATGTGATTCGTGTGCAAATCAAATGTGATCAACTTAAAAAACATAATTTGATGTAAAATCACACGTGATTCACCTATAAAAAGTAATTTGAGGTAAAATCACATGTGATTTGCACATTCATAACATACCAAAGAAAAACCGACACACTACCCTATACGAGTAACAAAGAAACATGTCACCTAAATTATCATGATAAATAACAAAGCTCGTCACCACTCTTTCTTTACATCACAAGCCCGCATTGAATACCACAAATTTGCTAGGAACAGATACATTAATATTATCTTTTGAACTTTCTCTTTTCACGATTCCTTTGTTTTACCTTTTGATTTTTCATTAAGTTTTGGTGCAGATCCAACTTCTTTCTTTTTATTGGTTTCACATCCTTTCTTTAGAACTTCCTTTTAATGTTTTTATATAAAACAAATTCTTGAAAATAACATGTGATTCTCGGTTTTTTTTTTTTTTTTTTTTTTTTTGTAAATCACGCAACTTTAAGTTTAAGTGAAAATCTAGCCGCCATCACCGATAGGTCGAGTCAAGTCGGATCGGGCCGGGTCCTATTAAAAAATCCATGTAAAATCAAACATATGCATCAAAAAGTAGTTAAAGTTTTAAGAACTAAATCTACTCTAAAGACACTCCACACTATAAATATATGGTAAAGTTATTGTTTAAATCTACTTTACTACAATTTGAGATGATAAACCTTAGAAATAACCTTAGAAATGATAAGCCAACGGTTAAAGAGTCAACAACTATAAGAACAAAACAAACACATGTGCAAATTTCATCATATGTACTCTAACATATCACTTCTACAAATAGCCATGCTAAAACCTGTACTAAGAGAACAAGCATTTAGGGTGCGTTTAGTTCAAAATGGGGAATGGGAAAGGGAAAGGAAAAAGAAATGCAAAAGAATGGAATGGAGATTATCATTATCTTTGATAGTGCTTGGTTTAAGAAAAACACATTAACCTCCAAAGTGGTGGTGGTGGTGGCGGCTGGTGGTGGTGGTGGTGCTACTAAACTGATATCACAACACAAGTATAGAACAACCGATTTTCATTAAGAAATTTCATTCATTGAAGTTAAACAAGTTTACATGATTTATTTAGTGCGGAAAACAGGCCCAAAATAAATAGGTCATCATTTAAGTTTATCAGAGAACTCTATGACCATGCCATGCCTTCGCCTTGCACCTCCAAAGTTAAGCTATCGCCTTATAACCTGAAAATACATGCTAAAGAGTGTCAACACGAGGTTGGTGAGTTCATAGGTTTGTTTAAATAACATTTCAGTGTACCATTTATTAGAGTTTAAAACATTCAGTTTTGTGACCATTGTGTCTCGCACAATATCATGAAAGTTCGTTTTTACCTAGATAAAACTTTCTTTGTGGACCGCGTGTAGGGTATATGTACATTACAACGAATATAATGCCATATAGTGTATCTATTACGCTAGCACTAAGTTCATTCAATCTAAGCTACGACAGTTTATGTATGCAAAATGTAGTCATACTAGTAAGGGGCCCATAGCGAGTGTTTATCCCATTACAATCGGTTCCGACATGCTATACATTTCGCTTTGACCCATGTATGGCCAACCGAACGGGGGACTCACACCCAATAGATCTATTTATAACATTCACGCTTCCCAGCTGGAATTGACGGTTCATGAAGTGGGAATTTTGGGATCTAATGACTTAGGCTAAGCTGTGTAATATTTTAAATAAAGCATTTTGTGTGGTCCAGAAAGCATTTTTGCGTGATGTAACTTTAAACAGTTAAGTTTGCAAGAAAACATTCAATAGTATGGTAGGTAAACACATCATTTAAATAATCATATCAATCATAAAGCACTGTTTGCATGGAAATGCACATTTTCAGTAAAGCAATTCATTTAGTTTAAGTAAAGCGAGCATGTATCTTCCCCCAAAACAGATATAAAACAGTTTAAAAATCTAAGAAAAGTTTTAGTCTTTATTCATGTTTAAGACTCGATAAAGTCTAAGAAGTATGTTTATATAAAACTTAGTGTGAACCAAGTGTATGTTTTCTATTTATTTAGGTTGACGAAATGTCCAAGTTGTATATCGAGTTCATTATCCGGTTTCTAATAGTTGAGAATATATGTTTTTCGAAGTTTATGATTTCGTAAAGTGTGATATAACCTTTTACATTCGGTTGCGATGTATAACTGTTACTTGTTTTAATTATCTCGTGTCAGGTACTAGTGTGGACAAAATATTATATGTCGTGTGTTTAATGTATGTCGAGATATGGCGTTGGGTATGATAAGTCGTACCATGTTAGGATTTAGAAAATCCGTTAGTTAAAGAGTCGGTCACCTCAAGTATATGTATTCATTAGAAAGCTCGTGAGTCGTAGTCAAGTTATGTTAATAAATAGTTAGTTAAGTAACACCGTGGAGGACTGGACGGTCTTTACCCATCAGATGCCACGATCCATGCCTGTAGGAGGCGTGTCTTGTAAGAAACTATAAATACCTCTACCTCCCAAGGTAGAGGGTTGAGCTTAATATCATTTTTCTTTGTCTCACCAAGTTCCCAACTCTCTTTACTTTTCTCTAAACTCAATTCATACACCCTTGTTAATATGATTTGATGTGTTTATGAAATCCAATATGTTACAAATGGTATCGAGCCATGGTTTGATCACTTATCTTTCATGTTCTTGGATTTCTAGTGGTTTCATAAGGTTTTGGGTTTGAATGAGTTTAGAGTAGTTTACATCATTTGGATCATTTCTAGTGTTAAAGTTTGGATTTTGATTGTACTTTTGTGTTTAGAATCATTATAAGTGTTTAGGTTTTGATTTGGAAGGCTTGAATCATCGTGGTTGAGTTGTTTTTGGATTGAAAAGTGGTGTTTTTTGAATATTTGTTGGATGCGAGTTGAGTCTCGTTGTGCATTTCTTTTATGCGAGTTGTCCTGATTTGTGAAGCGAGTTGTGTATTCTGAGCTTGCTTATTGAAACGAGTTTTCTTATATGCGAGTTGTCATCTTATGCAGTTGTGCCTTAATCGAGTTGTCGTTTAAGCGAGTTGTCTAGGGTGCGACTTGTATGGGAAGCGAGTTGTCAATTTATGCGAGTTGTGTTTTATGCGACTTGTCTATTAAGCGAGTTGTCTATTTATGCGAGTTCTGTTTCATGCGACTTGTCTATTAAGCGAGTTGTCATCAAAGCGAGTTGACTAGGGTGCGAGTTGTCTAGGGTGCGAGTTGTCTTGGGTGCGACTTGTCAAGTGTACAACTTGTCTATTGAGACTTGTCATTTCTTCGTGTTACATTTTACGGTTTTTCTTTTGATTTAGTAAAATCCCGTGAGAGAATCTATTTCCCGGTTTAATCAAAGAAGAGTAAAATCACGTAGAATCTGCAATCATGTCTACAATCACTTCTTCTGTTGCGGACGACGTTCAAGCTGCACTATCTGATACTCGTCCTCCCATGTTGGACAGAACCGACTATGACTCTTGGGCTCAAAGAATCAGACTGTATTGCTTAGGAAAAGAAAATGGGGTTAACAGACTTAAGTCAATTGATGAAGGACCTCATCAAGTTGAGACTAACAGAGACATTCTTGAAAGCTGCTGGCGGCGGTTCGTTGATATTAGGATTGGATAGACCAATGACATATGATGAACTTATCGATAAGGAGAAGAAGAGATACGATGTCGACATCGTGGCTTCAAACATCATACTTGTGGTTTACCTAAGGACATTTACAAGTCGATCAATCACAACACAAGCTAAAGCGGTGTGAGACAATGTTAAGATGCTTTTCTATGGCTCAATTGACTAAAGAAGAGGGAGTCTCAGTTGTATGATGACTTTGAGAACTTTAAGATGAATCCAGGGGAAAGTGTCACTGAATATCATGTAAGATTCCACAAGCTTGTGAATGATATGAGGAATATCAAAATGACAATGCCAAATATTCATCTCAATTCAAAGTTTGTGAACAACATGAATCCCGAATGGCACAAATTTGTCACTGCAGTCAAGCTTAACAAAGGTTTGAGGAACACCAACTATGAACAATTGTATGCATATTTGCTCCAAAATGAGAAACATGTTGTGTTTGAACGAATGATTTTGGAAAGTTCAAGAACAATTCGAGATGCAAGCTCATCAAATGATTCAACTACATTTTACACAAATGTAGGAATTACCACCAAAGCATCACAAGTCATACCAACCGGAAATGGCAATCACAAACTCATTCCGGATCCGGTATAAGCCTCCGCACTCGCACACATTCATGGAACATCTTGTTAATCAATTGGCTTTAATGGTCAAGCGTAACTTGAACATCACCCCACACACCAACAATCATCTCAGAACTGCATCCAATCTTCACAACCATGTTACGGTTAAAGACGGAAGGTAGTGGTGCAAAATGTGCAAGAAGACAGAATGCATACCTTCCACATAATGAGCAAGCGGAATGTTGGTGTTGGATATGGGAATGTTGGTGCCGGATATGGGAATGTGGCGGTGGTGGTGGATATATTGGTAATCGAATCGTGGAAGGAACATGGCTCAGGTCAAGTAAAGCCTATTAAATGTTACAAGCGTGGTGGAGAAGGACACATCGCAAGGAATTGCACTCTTCCAAAACGTCCACAAAATGCGAGTACTTGAGGACAAGATGTCATTGTGCAAGCTCAAGACAATGGAGCTATGTTGAATGAGGAAGAATTGCTATTCCTTGTCGAGGAAATGCCGAACTTATGATGCGGATGTGGATGAACACCAAAGGTAGGGTATGGGTCGAACAATCCCAACGCATTTCAAGTTGCGATCGTGATGCATTTGATTCAGATGTTGATGATGAACCAACTGCCAGACCATCTTCATGGCTAGTATCTCACCAATGGTAACTCCAAGGGCTTCTACACCAAAGCAGGCCAATCCCTCCAGGGACTATCATTTCAGAGGTATTAAAAGTTTAAAACTATACGATGAGGTTGATGTGCAAAAGACGCATGACAAAGTACAATCAACTGAAATTATTGAATCAGATATTGAAAATATGGGTAATAGCAATGTTATCCCATATGATCAATATGTGAAGCAAGATGGAAGTGAACATGTACCAAGTTATGCATCTTCTCGCATCAATGATGACTATGTTTTGATGAATACACCGCATGTGCCCCGATGATTCCATAACCTCACGAACATAATGCCTATAAGGAATAAGTTTCCATTTATGAACAACGTGCTAAGTTTGAATTGACCACCCGTGAGCAGGAGATGGATAACCAAATACGTACAGTCATTAGAAAAAGTAACTTTAGGGAAGAAATGTTAAAATAAGAGTTAAACTCCTTACAAGAAAAGCTTACTAAAACTATTAAGCAAAAGCAAGAACTTCAAGAAAATGTAAAAGTGCTTAAACAGGAAATTAACGCTAAGGAATCAAAACTTTTGAATGACTTTTCCAACCTAAAAATTATGAAAAACAAACTTGAAAACAAACTGTACATACAAGGGAACACCATTCAGACTGCTTACATGATCACTAAGCATAGAGTCTTAAGCGATAAACATAGCCTTCCCCTTGTAGAGGTACCCAATCCAGAATATGGAAAAGTTGCTAGAGCTGCACTAAAGGTAGTCTATGATGGTAATGAGATTCTTAAGCCTAGGCAAACACCATCATGTATTGGATGCACTGATGAGGATAAAAATTTGAAGAAGCTTCTAGGGAGAAAATGGCAAAGAAGTTAAATGATCCTAATTGTACAAAGTATAATATAACGTATAAACCCCATGATTACACTAAGGAAAACTGGATTTCCTTGAACATGGTTAAACCTCAAACTCAACTAACCCCTGAACAAGTTTTCTGGAAGAAAGATATAGATAAGCAAAAGGCAGATAATCTTGTTACAAAGAATCCCCCTTGTTGGAAATTGCCTCCAGCCACTGTGTATCCTCCAAATATACCAATGCATTTAGTGCCTAGAAATCTTCCACTAATAGCAAGACCTTAATCAGCCTTTATGTAGTTTACCAACTATTTGTTGATTTTGAGAAAACGTGTAAGAAGAGAATCACACCCACTGGGATAATCAAGGGAAAGGGTTTTGAACAAACTAAAGAATGCTATTTAACTGAGGTCATGCCTTTCTTTAAACAACTTAAAGAACAATTTGAGAGTCTTCAAAAGGGAATGGACACAGAGATTAAAGAAATGAAAAAGATGTTTAATGATATGGAATTTGAGGTCAATAAGTATGAATGTGAGCTTAAGAGTAATGAAATTGATATAAAGAATCTGCACATCATTAATGATAATTTGATCTTTCAATGTGTTGCTCAAGATATGTTCTACATCGTATAAATTATTCTATTATCGTCTTAATTTCATGAATTAACTGTTGCATTAAAAGTTTCCCATGATCGTGTCATTGAGCTTGAAACCACAAATTCAAAATTGCATGATAAAGTTGAACAGATGATCATGATAACTTGGTCAAACATTTTTCTAAATTGGAAGTTGAACATCTTGCTTTGCAATTAAAATATCAACATCTCAAAGAAAATGTTAAAACCTGAAATGTCAAGACATCCTCGGATGCTCCTGGGTTTGATGCAGTTTTTGAAATAAGCAAACGTGATGAACATATTCGAGCTCATTGTAACACGATCAAAAGATTGAAAAACCAAATTTCACAATTGAAGGGTGATAAGAATAATTTTAGATTCTCAGAATTCTCAAAACTTTCATCTTCAAAACATCATTAATGTTTTACAACAAGAAAATGAGAGTTTTCTAGAAGAAACTAAAAAGGTTAAACGATACTTCAAAGAGTTATATGATTCAATGAAATTCACTCGTGACAAGAACAATAAAAAAAATAACTTCTTTACAAAAGGAAATTGAGAATCAAGAGTCGTGTAAAAGGAAAATGCTACTTGTCCGTGATGAGAATGTTATATCAAAGGCATCTCATGATTCTAAGTATGTTGTGATCGTAAAGTATATTTCTCCTCATCTTAGAAATAACTAACTTGTGTTTCAAGAATATCTTTCGTACCTTAAGGATAGTCTAGAATGTCTCCGTGAGATTGTCGAAGAGGATAGCATAAATAAACCACTTGATAGTGATGTTAGGTATGCATGCTTATATGCCAAACGATCTCAGGAACTTTTAGAATGTTTAAGAGCAACATGCCCTAAATCCTTTTGTAAGAAAGATAAAGTCGTTATGCCTTGCTCTATGCCTAGTGTTAAGCATGCAACCCATGATATGCTTTGTTCTATGCCGAAAGTCAAGCATGTGAACTTTGATGTGCCTGCAAGTACTTTAGATCCTAACACTTCTAGATCAGGAATGAAAAAAGTAGCAAAACCAACTAATGTTCCCATCATTCTCTATGTGAGTAATCGGTGATACAAAAGCAAGCGGTCAAAGCCTCCGTGCAATACAAAGCAAGATAGGACCTCGCAAGCTAAGAGTGATCAATGGAATAAATTAGAAGACCACTCTAGGAACAATAAGTTTGTGTTGGATAAGACGAATCGTGTTGATTCTAGTATTAGCTATAAGCGTCTTGTAATTAATTCGAATTCGCTACTACTTGCAAAACATGTAATGAATGCTTGATTTCCGTATTAATCATGAATGTGTTGTGAATGATGTGAGTAATGCTATCAAATCTCCGTAAAAAAATGCTAACACTAGAAAACATGATAAGAAGGTCAAAAACCAAGGTGGAAGAGGGCTAGAAAACATTGAAACCAACAGAAAAAATTTAGTAATGTAGGTTATCAATGGATACCTAATGGCAGAATTTAATATTAATGAGTTGTACCTAAATTATCTAAATCAATGCCCATTAGGAAATGGATGCCTACTTGGTAGAACTGCACCTTTAAGAAGTGAACATACTTTCAATAGATCCACCGTCACTACTAGTTTTGCATCTACTTCTAATGATTTCATTGACTCGCTTTACGATGTGGATGTTCCAATCTCGTTTTCTAACCAAGTGGAACCCATTCTCGCATGGGGATCCAAACCGTCCGATCATCCATACTTGTCGTGTTCAACCGCAGTCGCTCAAATCATTATGTGGTACCGGACTCAGGTGCTTCAAGCATATGATTGGAGATCGCTCGCGGTTCATGAACTTCGTGAGTAAATTTATCGGGACTGTTAGATACGGGAACAACCATTTTAGGGCAATTATGGGTTATGGAGATTATGTGGTTGGTGATAGTGTAATTTCGCGGGTATATTATGTTGAAAGTCTTGGTCATAATTTGTTTTTACGTAGGTCAATTATGTGATTCTCGATCTAGAAGTGGCCTTTAGAAAACATACTTGTTTCGTTAGAGAACTTGATGGTGTGGAACTTTAAGAGGAAAACGATGGAACAAACTCGCACACCATCTCTATCGAAGATATGATGAAGTCTTCTCCAACTGATTTTTATCTAAAGCCTCTAAAACAAAGTCATGGTTATGGCATCGATCGTCTTAACCACTTGAACTTGAACCATAAATGATTTGTCTAGAAAGGATCTTGTAAGAGGTTTACCCAGATTGAAGTATGAAAAAGATCATCTTTTTCAAAGATGCCAATTGGGAAAAAGCAAGAAATATGCCCATAAACCCAAACCCGCAAACTCGGTTATGGAAGTTCTTCATACTCTTCACATGGATTGTGTGGACCCATGAGAGTGCAAACTATAAACGGAAGAAATATGTATTAGTCGTGGTCGATGATTATTCTCGGTTTACTTGGGTTAAGTTTTTGAGGTCAAAGGATGAAACTCCAGATGTCATCATCAAACTTATTGAGCACTCTGAGTTCGACTTAATAAAACCACAAAATTATCCGAATGCACAATGGAACCGAAGTTTGTTAACAAAGAACCGAGTCGAGCTTCTATGAAAGCATTGGAATCACCATCAAAGAAGTGTTCCACGACTCCTCAATGTAATGGTGTTGTTGAAAGACGGAATCGGACTCTTGTCGCCGCAAGAACTATGCCGATTTTCTCAAAGGTTCCAATGTTTCTCGGTCAAGCCATTGCCACCGCTTGCTACACCCAAAACCGCTCCATTATTCACACCTCTCATGGAAAGACTCCTACGAACTTGTCCACAACCGAAAACCTCGATCTATCTTTCCTTCGTGTGTTCGGTGCCTTATGCTATCCAACGAATGATGGTCAAGAATTAGGAAAGTTAAGAGCTGGCGGACATTGAGTTTTTGTTGGTTATGCACCAAACCGGAAGGGTTACCGAATCTATAATAAAAGAACCCGAGATATCATGGAAACAATTCACGCCACGCTCGATGAGTCAGTTCGAGCAAATGACCTGTGACAATCAAGTTCTGGACCTGCATCTCAACATTTATCTTGTAGTCCTATTAGTTCCTCTCTTGTACAGAATCCATCACCTGCAGTTCCATATGTACCTCCTTCTGAAGAAGATTTGAAGAAAATGTTTGATCCAATGTTTGATGAATATTATGAACCTATTGTTAATGATAATTCTACACCATCAACAGTGGTGGCTTCTAATCCAATCAACACATATAATCCATCTGTTTCAATAACACTATCTCAAGAAGCGCCAGCTGCAGATCACTCATCTTCATACTCAAATCCTCAATCTTCAGCTGTACATCATGGAAATAAAGCTACAAATTATGATGAAGATAACCCTTTTGCTACTCCCGAAGATGCTCCATTTGAGAACATATTTGCTCCTGAACCAACTTCGTAACCATCTTCATCGGAGATCCGAACTCGCTACCTCCGCCTCAACAACAACCACACGAGCACCTTAGAAAATGGACACATGACCATCCATTGGACAATATCATTGGGAACCCTTCTCGTCCAAGATCCACTCGTAAAAACTTGCAACCGATGCCTTGTGGTGCTTCTTCAACTCCGTATATCCAAGGTCGAACCAAAAGATGTTAAACATCCATGATCGAGATATTGGTTCAATGCCATGCAAGAAGAAATTCATGAGTTCGATCGACTAGATGTATGGGAATTAGTACCGCTCCCGACGTGCTATGATCATTGCTCTAAAATGGATCTTCAAAGTAAAACTTGACGAGCATGATGATATGCTAAAGAACAAGGCTCGACTCTGTCGAAAGGATACCGCCAAGAGGAGGGTATTGACTTTGAAGAATCATTTGCTCCGCTTGCACGATCGAGGCAATCGTAATCTTCTTGGCTAACACCGCTAGTAAGAACATGGTAGTCTATCGGATGGATGTTGATGAGTGTGCAAATACTCATCATTTTTGTACCATTTAAAGCGCAAAACATCCGAAACACTTTAAATGCATCAAATGATAAAATATCACAAATAAGTGTTTTATGTGTTTTAAATGCAAAATACCAAAAGCAGTTGAAAACGTATCAAGTTTGCATAATTGGCGCTTTAGTCCCCAAGTTTCAAAAGTTGTCAAAATTAGTCCCTGGTAAATCAAAATAAAGCAAAATATCATTTAAGGTTCATAAGATTCAAGAGTTGTCAAACTTGGTCCTTGAAGTTTAAAATTGCAAAATTACAACTTTGGTCCCTCAATTTTGAAAAATGTCAAAAATAGTCCTCGGATATTTAAAAATGGAAAATTATCAAATATTACCCTTGTACTATTCATATTTGGCAGGATTGGTCCTTGTGTTAACTTTGGAAAATTGGCAGTTTTGGCCCCTCATTTTCAGAATATTACATGAATGGTCCTTGGGCTTATATTTCTACAAACCAAACCGGACCCTCTTTTGTTATTAACCCACCGGCCCAACACACAAACCCAAGCCCAACCCAATCACTGAACCTTGACCCTTGACCCTTGAGCCAATCCAATATCCTTTTGACCGCGCTAATATCCATTTTGAACCCCAACAGATTAATAAAACTCGGTCAAACCAAGTCAACGCTACCAAAACCAGATTATCTGCTTATCTTCCTCACCCACGCCTGCAATTCCAAAACCAAGTGGTTTTACCACCACCTCACCACCTTTCCACCTCACTACCTACTCTCTCCAACTCATCCCCCTCCTCCTATACCACCCACCTAGCATTTAATGCTTCCCACCATAGCTTGCTTTTCATGTTACCCTCACAACCCTGCTTTTGCTTTTCACCTCACCCTAGCCCCATACCTACTTCCCAACTTGTCCCTCCACCTCCACAATAACCCAAAATCCTTAATTGCTAAAACATGCTCTAATCCACTAAATGACTTTTGGCGCCAAAATGCCAAATGGATGCCTTGATGAGTTCAAGGATCCAATGGTTGGAAATAAGTGGGAAACATTCAGAGGTGTCGATAACACTCAAAAAGATCCTTAAAAAGCAAGAGAGGAGCAATGTGAAGGAATATCTAGTTTTAATTTAGTTAATGTATGTCGTTTTAATTAATTTTCAAATTCCAGTATTTCTTAGCTTTCAAGTCATCGTTTATTAATTTCAAAGTATTGTACATCTTTATCAATAATCAATTTCAAGTTTCAGATCATTTTCAAGTTTATGCATTTTCAAGCTTAAAATCTCAATTTAGCTTAATGTTGTTTAGAATCGTTATTATGGACTCATAAGCTCACTTAAGCTCCTAGAAAGCTTTTCTAAGCTTTTAGAAACCATAAAACCGCTTTAGAAGTAAAACTCAAAATTACCAAAATACCAAAAATTAGTAAAAATCAAAAATCAATGAAGAAGATCATCAAGAAGTTTGAGCAGTGGTTGATTGTGGATTGCCTTGGTTTAGTGCTTCGGGAAGCTATAGGTTGTGTCCTTGGCTCTTGATTCTCGGCCTTGTGCATGAATTCCAATTTGTAAGCAATTTTCTCAAAATTTGCATTTCCTAGTTTACCGTTAAAAGTGTGTTAATTTTGGCTTAAGTCTGCCTAAATATAGTTAGTATAAGTTAATCAATAGCTTTCTTGGTTTGAAAAGTCGCTTTAGTGTTTAAAGCTTCATAACAAGCTAGTTATAGGGTTGTTTGGATTTGTTTAGTTAACTCGTGTTAGAGTTTGTTTAAGCCTTTGTTCTTGGTTGATACATGTTACATTAGGTCAATATAGCTCATTAAAACAAATAAAACCAGTGCTCATTAGTGTAAAAGTCAAAATAGATTTTGATCACATCTTGTTTATTGTCTGTTTGATTTTCATGTTCCATGATCATGTTTTCATGTTCATAAGTTGTTAGAATTGATCAAACCAGTCTTAATTCACCTTATTACAACATAATCAGTAAGTAGAATCAATTCAAAGTTCATATTAGTCAACTTGATAGTGTAATTTAAAAAGTCAAATTTTCAGTTTAGTCGTTTTTGAATAAAATAGATCATTTTCTATAGGATTTAATTTTGAGTTTCATGTTTTAAGCTTTTAGGTTTATAAACTTTAGTTGCTCATCTTTATCATAGTATTTTTTATAATTTCTATTTAGCTTATTTAACTGCTTATTTCTTATCTTCTTTTAACCCTTTTCTAAAAATGTGTCCCGTGTACGCTTGAGCTAGCTTTTTCATAAGCTTGTCAAAAGCTCATTAGTAAGTTCCACTTGTGTACTTTAGCTTTTGTGTAGTCGAACTACCCATATCTTTAGTCCAAGGTTTAATTTCAACTTTGTAGCTTATTTAATAGGGCTGCTACTAGCTTTTAAGTTGTCCCATTTTTGTGTACATCGACTCAAGATATACCGAGTCATTGCTCGATGTTTACAAGCTTTTTTCTCAAGCTCACATGCAGCTTAATAGTGGACCCCAAAGTGAGATTCTTGGCTTTTTGGAAACCTCAATAAGCTGCCTTATTACATCAAAGCTCACTTTGACCTCTCGATCCCTTGCACCTAGTTAAATTTGGCCTACAAAATCCTTGCAGGCCTGTTTGTTTTATAGGTTTAGCCAAGTGCTTTTTTGCTTATTAAAAGCTTATCAGTGTAGTACTTTGTGCTTTTTAGCTTAATATAAGTAGCTTTAGCTTATTTGCATCTTATTTCACCTTTGGTTCCAACTGTGAAGCTTGTTTTAGCTTAAAAAATCAAAATAAGCCATAAGCTTAACTGTTGAGATCATAAGCTCATTAACTGCTTATTTTTAAGTTTTAAAATTTTTGTTTTCATTAAAAGTTGTCTTATCAGTAGTATAATAGGTTTATAAAAGAAAAATCACAAAAACATCATTTTAAAAATAGTGATAGCATTTATTTAATATAAATTAGCTTTTTAAATTTTCTTTTCAGCTTATTATTAAGCACTTTCTGTTTTTATAATTTTGAAGTTTAATCAAATTTTGGCGCCATTACCGGGAGGCTTTTAGCGTGTTTTAAGCAATTTTCAGACCCATAATTGCACATATACCACCGCTTGTAAACAGCTTTTGTAAAGTTATAAAATCAAAAGTTCATTAACACTTTTCCTAAAGTGTTAACAACACCAAAAAATATAAAATAACAAAACAATCGTAACGCTTTTCTATCCCGTATTTTCTTTAAGGTGATTCTTAAAGAGGTACGATTTGGTTAAACGAGACGATACCAAAAATATTGTCCAAAAGTATTTAAACCCTTATCACAAATCCATACCTACGCCTTTTCAGTGGTACTTAATAAATACATAAAATCAACCACCGCAAAACCAAGGCGTAACATCTACCAACCTGGGTGCGAACATTAATAAGTTCCCAATCTTAAAGATCAAAACTTGCCTTTGTGTCCTTGTGATTTGGTGTACTTTTTTAAAGAAGCCATTTAATTTGTGATTATTGGTTTAAGTTCACTTGTCGCCTTGCCTCGCATTTGTTTTTGAAAACTGATTTTTATACTTAGTGCATGCGCACTGTTCTTCCAAACTCTTCAAGTCCACTTTCGAGCTTGTAAGTATTCCACGAAACGAGAGGACGCTCGCCCTTCACCGCGGATCGACGAACGCCTAGCACCACCACCGTCGTAATGGCGTAAGATAAACTAATGAATGAGCTTCTCCAAGCACCCATCGAGGTTACGGAGATGCCATTGTTGTCCCAAACCATCGTGGTCGATACCTTCGAGCTCAAAACCGGTTGCTTAATCTTGTAACCCAAAGCCAATTTTATGGTTTTGAGCGGGACGACATATTCTATGGTTCAACAAGATTGCATTGACCATCAAATACAAAAATGTCCCTGATGAGTGTGTAAATACTCATCATTTTTGGTCAAATCTGAACTGCAAAACATTTAAAAACGCTAAAAAATACATCAAAATACTGAAAATATCCCAAAATTGCATTTTATATGTTTCAGATGCAAAATGTTTAAAATCGATGAAAACGAGCAAAGTTTGCATAATTGGCGCTTACCCCTAACTTTCAAAAATGGCAACTTTAGTCCCCGGAATTTCAAAGATTGATGAATTTACCATCGACCTTTTAAATTGGAAAATTAACATTTTTAGTCCTTTGGTAATTGGAACTTGTCAAATTTGGTCCTTATAATAATTTTTGGAAAATTACAGCTTTGGTCCTTTCGAGTTTCAAAATGATGTGTTTGGTCCTCGGAATATTAGAGATTTGCGTTTGATCCTTGGAATTTTCGTGAGATTGTCAAAACCTACCCTTGGATTACATTTGTAGAATTTATATCTGTGGTCCCCGAATTTTCGCTTTGGCGCTTTAGTCCCTATAGTCTCAAATGGATTCAAAATAAATCCCTAGTCCAACCCAAATGCCCAGGCCCAATCCAATAATTTAACCCACGGTCAAACCCAACAAAAACCCGCCCCTATGTCTTCTTCCCCTTTTCCCTCCAAAACCTGTCTTCCTCCCAACTGCTCTGCAAACACCAGTCCTTCCCTCACCTCCAGCTCACAAACCCACACCCTATCCCCTCCACCTCAACAAACAAACAAGAAACAATTAATACTTCTTCCTCCTAAGCACTCAATCCACCCCAAGTTGTTAAATTCGTTTTCCCGCCAAAATTCTCATCAACGGCTAACATCAATTCCAAGCATCCAAAGGTCGATTTTTAAGGGAAATGATCGAGGAGAGAAAGAGCACTTTTGCATGTAAATTGAAGAGAAGAGAAGGCTAAAGAGAGTAGGAGAGTTAGTCGGCTTTTAGATTTTGAGCATCTTTTCATCTTTTCTTTTCAGTAGCTAATGTAGTTTTCAATTCGCTTTTATGTTTTCAAGTAATATCGAGCTTTGTAATTTCTAATTTGTACTCAAGTTTTATTGTCAAATTAATCATTTTGCTTTTAATTCTCATTTCAATTCTAAATTACGCCTTATTGGTTTCATTAACTCGTTATAAACCTATTTTAGCTCAAAAGAAAGAAAACTCTTTATATACTCGCCTACTTTCAAACTCAACTTGGGTCAATAAAAGTCAACGACAAGAATCTCATGTTGATTGTTCGGGTGTTAATGTGAAGATTGATATGGGTTGAGATTGTATTCATATTGGGTTAAGATCGAGGTTTAGGATAGTGATAATCTCATCTCAATGACATGCCATTGTGACCAAGACTATTGTAAGCTCTATTTTTGTTTCATTGTTGAATTGTAGTTCGAATTGTTTGATCCGATTTAATGATGTTAAAACTAGTGTAGTGAGTCTTAAATAAGCTATTTTGATCGTTGTTCGAGAGCTCCTTAGCTTAGAACCTTATCTCGCTTGATTTTCCGTTGAACCCACATTAGTGAGAGTAAACCGCTTTAAACTGTTATAGTGGTTAGATCGAGTCACATTCCGTAATCTTGCATACCAACCGATTTAAAGGTTAGTTAAAGCTAGGTCTAAGTTGTGGATTGGAAACTTATTGAAAAGTAGCATATAAACCAAGTGTTTGGATCTGTTTCATTTGAGATTAAGGATCAAGCTCGTGGTTGATTCAAAGTTGCGTAAGTCTTAGTTAGCATGGTTAAGCCAAATTTGGTCATCACTTGCATGCCCGAATCAGTATAAGTCAAAATTACATAGAATCGTTCTTCGTGATCAAAAGCAGTTAGCGATAGGATTGCTATGACTTGCATCCGGGTGTAGAATGCATTAGAGTAGCTTAATGTAGTCTTAGTATAGCTTAACATATCATTTTCGGTTCAAGCATTGGAATCAAATCTCATTAAAGTCAACATATCAATTACGTGTTCAAAGTCAAAATTGTCAAAACTCGCTTTTCACCAGGTTGGAGGAATTTTCATTGATTCATTATTGATCAATTCAAGTGATATTTTGGATTACTCAAGTTCAGTTGGTCAAGTTCCTTAAATGATTTTTGTTAAATTTTGGGAACCTTTGAAGCCTTAAATCGACTCCTCAAAGTAGCTTAATCTCCCCGCACACTCTATGCATACAGAGTCACAAGACAGCCTTTTGGCAGATTTCACCTGTGTTTCAAAACAGCTCATTGGGGTTTCAATCTTGGTTTATAAGTTCTTTGCTAGGTGGTCTTGAGTTGCCTGTTTCTAGTTTCCTATCTAGCTCAGTAGATAAGCTTGTGCAACAGCTTAAAGATAGGGGGTTAAGGACTATTTGAGTTAAAAAGCAGTTTACATAAATCTTGATTAGTGCATCATTGGTGGTTAGGATTAGTTGTAATCAGCTTCTTTAAGTTAGTTTTAGCATATAATAGCTGTGTTAATGAATTGGTGCTTTCCAGAGCTTTTTAGCTTATTCTAAGTCCTTATTTATAAGCACTCTTCACTGCAGCTTCATATTCTCACACATAAGCTATTGTTTTTATATTTTTCTTAGATTCAGAATATTATTTTAGACTTTTCTTGAATTTTTCATATTTTTCCAGCACTGTTTGATATATTTCCTCATTTAAATCAGTTTTTAGTACTTTTAAATTAGCTTTTAATACAATTAATTCAGAAAAGCTTCAAAAAAATAAGTTTTCATTTTTCCTAGTTTAAGATAAATATAAAAAGCAAAAAAATAATTTTTCCAGATTTTCTTAGTTAAATTTGTAATTTTAGCAATTTAATTAGTTTTAAATAGTTTTTAATCCATAGAAAATAGAAAATAATCGTAAAAATATAAAATTAGTTTTGAAAATTCTCTTTAGTTATTTTAGATTTTTCTAAGTCATAATTTCATTTTTCTAGCTTTATTTCCTATTTTCTTATATTTTAGGGTATTATTAAATAGGTAAAATTAGTTTTAATTAATAATAATTAAATAAATAGTAATAAAAATAATTTTCTTTTTCTAAAAATTTTCTCTTATCATTAGGTTTGTAAAATGTCATTTTATATTTTTAGGATTAATATTGTTTCGTTTCACAATTTCTTTTGTACGTTACGTAGTTTTTAAGTTAAATTTGTAAAGAAAAATCAAAACATCATTTTAAAAATAGTGATAGCGTTTATTTAATATAATTTATCTTTTTAATTTTCTTTAATTTGCATTTAAGCCCCTGTAATTTATAAACTTTTTCTTTAGGTATAATCAATCATAACCCTTTTCCCGTTCAAATTCTCCCGATCACTATTCGTTTGATTATTTAGTGCACAGCTCGTTGGGACTTAACGACCGGGAAACTCTATACTCCTCTTGATCTTCATTGCATTGGTGTCTCGAACTGCTTGAAGTTTATTACGGTTGACCATTCACAAGTGGTCACCAGTGATAAAACTTGACGGTTTGGCATCGATCGGTCCCACACGAAGCAATTAAGCTTCTTCCTGTTCCTATTCTCTTTAGAGGACAAGCCCGGAATTGGCTTGAGAAACAACCCCTCGCTCCATTGAGACATGGGAGGATCTAGTCACTAAGTTTGTTAACGAATTCTATCCTCCATCCCGAACTACAAGTCTTAAGAATGAGATAATGAAATTCGCTTCAAAGATTTGATGAATCATTCGGTGAGGCATGGGATCGTTATAAAGAGTTGCTCGAAAGTGTCCGCATCATGGTTTTACCGAGTTAATGCAAATGGATACTTTCTATAATGGTCTGAACCGGACTAACCAAGACTCTTTAAATGCCTCCGCGGAGGTAATTTCTGAGCAAGACCACAAAAGAAGCCTTGCAAATCATAGAAAACAAGTCCTGTGTTCGCTTCTTTCCGAACAAAGACATATCGGCCTCGCCTAATGCGGGACCTTCTACTTCATCTCATGTGAGTACATCTAGCAATCGATGCTAAGATTGACAAACTCACGATATTGTTCGAGCTTTGGTTCTTGCTAACCAAAAGAAAGTCACTTTCACGCATACCATCACATGGTGAAGTAAAGAAAGTCGAGGTCTCGTGTTACTTGTGGTGGCCCTCATGCATACTACAATCAGATCGCCACCGATGGTAGTCCTTTTGAAGCCAATGCTATAGCCGGTACTTCACATCGTGGAGGTAATCATACCGCCCTCAAATGAACCAAACCACCGTGCTAATACTTATCGTGGACCACCGGTTTAACCGAATCCTAACATACAAAACCGAATCGAACCAACCTAGAATGAACCAAGGTTATCAAAACCAAGGTAATTTCTATCCCGGAGCAAATCAAGGTTTCCAACATCAAGGAAACCTTAATCAAAACAATTTCAATCGAGGGAATCAATTTCATGGAAATGTGAATCCTAATCAAGGAAATTTTCAAAATCAAGGCCCTAATCCGAACAATATAGGCGTAATTTTCCTAATCAAACTCAAGCCATTGTTCCAACCGGACCATCATCCGATGAGTTATTGAAGCAATTCATGAAATCCCAAGATGAAATGAACAGTTGTTGGTCACCGATCGGCGATCTAAAGAAGTCTTTAAATGATCAACCCCGGGCTGGGAAAACTTCCGAGCAACACGATCGCTAACCCGAGGGGCGATGCAAAGGCGATCACAACCGAAGTGGTGTTTCATACAATGGACCCGCTTATTCCTACTACCTCTTCTTCTCTCTCCCGAAGGTAGTGGAAAGTGAACACGAGGCGACAAAGGACAAGGAACTTCCTACTAATAACGGAGGTACCAACGATGTCCATCCTCAAGTTGTCCCGAAACCCAATCCAACTCGAGTTGTTTTGAACCTCCAGTAGCTCCTGCTGAAAACCCCAACCAAATCTTCTATTCCTTACCCATCACGTTTGAATGAGCAAAGTCTTAAAAAGCCGACCATCAAATGGACAAATTTTTCAAATTTTCCAAGAACTACATTTTGACATAAGCTTTGCGGATGCTATCATGCCGATGCCCAAGTTTGCATCAACTCTCAAACACATGTTAAGCAACAAGGAAAAGTCGTTTGAAATGGCTAAAACTCCTCCGAACGAGAACTACTCAAATAGCTTCATAAAGAAGCTTCCCGAAAGCTTGGAGATCCCGGAAAATTTCTCTTACCTTGTGTATTTCTGTGGATGGTTGAATGCTTTGCCTTAGCCGATCTTGGTGCAAGCATCAACCGATGCCTCATTCAAGATGGAAGAAACTTTCTTCTTGGGACCTTACTCCTACATGCATGACTCTCGAGCTTGCAGATCGTACAATATCCCGTCCACTTGGCATTGCCGAGGACGATTTGAAAGTAGGAAAGTTCCATTTTCCACCGACTTTGTGGTTGTAGATTTCGATGCCGATCATCGGGTTACTCTCATTGTTGGACGAGGATTCCGAGAACGGGCCGTGCTCTCATTGATGTATTTGAGCAAGAAATCACATTACGTGTAGGTAATGAAGTCATCACCTTTAACCTTGATCAAACTCGAGGTACTCCGCAAACTATGATTCCGAGTCGGTTAACCGAATAGATATCATTGATGTTGCTTCAAGAGTACTCTCAAGAAGTTCTCGGTTATGTTCATAATTCTTCGAGTGATAATCTCACTCATTCATCTCAACCCATCATTGCCAATTCTACTCCTTCTCTCAATCCGCTTGAGGAAAGTGACTTCATCTTGGAAGAGATTGAAGCATACTTGTCTAGTGATTCGGTTTCATGGAAATTGATCATGCTCCAATTGACATCGAGGGAGATATTCTTCTCATCGAGAAGATGCTCAATGATGATCCTTCATCACTCCCTCCGTCGAGCTTCATAACAAGGAAGTCAAGTCGGTTGAGAAAACTCAAGAATTTCCGAGGTAGAACTTAAGGACTTACCACCTCATCTCGAGTATGCATTTCTTGAGGGTGATGATAAATTACCCGTCATTATTGCTCGAGATTTGAGTAAACATGAAAAGATCGCTCTCATAAAGGTCTTGAAGTCACACAAGCAAGCAATTGCTTGGAAACTCTCCGACATTATGGTATCAACCCCGAGTTTGTACTCACAAAATCTTGATGGAGGATGACTTCAAACTAATCAGCTCAACATCGAGAGAAGAGTAAATCCAAAAATCCATGATGTTATCAAACAGGAGGTTATCAAACTTTGATGCATGATTAATTTACCCGATCTCGTATAGTCCTCGGGTTAGCCCATTCATTGTGTTCCAAAAGGGTGGCATAACTGTTGTCACAATGAAAATAACGAGTTAATTCCAACTCGGTACCGGTAACGGATGGCGTGTTTGCATTGAATATCGTAAGTTGAATGACGCCACCAGAAGACCATTTTCCTCACCCTTCATGGACCAAATGCTTGAGAGATTAGCGGGGAATGAGTACTATTGTTTCCTAGATGGTTTCTCGTGTTATTTTCAGATCCCCATTGATCCACGTGATCAAGAAAAGACCACATTCACCGCCCATACGGAACTTTTGCCTACGACGTATGCCTTTTGGCCTATGTAATGCTCCCGCACGCTCCAACGATGTATGATGGCCATATTCCACGACATGATCTGGGAAACAATGGAGGTGTTTATGGATGACTTCTCATTATTGGGGACTCGTTTCAAACATGTCTCCCATTTAGAAAAATGCTCAAACGGTGTGAAGACACCAATCTTTGTCTAAATTGGGAGAAGAGCCACTTTATGGTCAAAGAAGGCATAGTCCTTGGCCATAAGATTTCAAAACGGATTGAGGTCGATAGAGCAAAAGTCGATGTTATTGCTAAATTGCCTCATCCTACTACCGCTAAAGGTATTAGGAGTTTTTAGGTCATGCCGGTTTCTATCGCAGATTCATACAAGATTTTTCTAAAATCGCCTACCTATGACCCATCTTCTTGAAAAAGATGCTCCTTTATCTTCTCACCCGAGTGCATCAAGCTTTTGAAACATTAAAGAAAAAGCCATCGAGGCACCCATTCTCGCTGCTCCCCACGGGACTTGCCTTTTGAGCTCATGTGCGATGCAAGTGATTTTGCTATCGGTGCGCCTTAGGGCAACATAGAGCCAAGCATTTTCGCCTATCCACTACGCGAGTAAGACTATGATCAAGCTCAAACCCATTACACCACCACGGAAAAAGAGTTATTAGCCGTGGTGTATGCTTGAGAAGTTTCGCCATACCTAATCTTGACCAAATGTGTGGTGTATACGGATCACTCGGCCTCAAATATCTCTTTGCAAAACAAGATGCAAAGCCGAGATTGTCTGTTGGGTTCTCCCAAAAAATTTGATATCATTATACGTGATAAAAAGGAGCCGAGAACCAGGTCACGATCATCTCGTCTCGATTAGAAAACCCACACCAAGATGTTTTCGAGAAAAGGAAATAAATGAAACATTTCCTCTCGAGACACTCAATGCGGTTTCTTTTCGTGGAACTCTACTACCCCATGGTTTGTCGACTTCGAAATTACCATGCGGGTAACTTCATAGTGAAAGGAATGTCACCCAACAAAAGAACAAATTCTTCAAAGATGTTAAACATTACTCGGGACGACCCTACTTATTCAAAATCTGTGCGGATCAAGTCATCCGACGGTGTGTTTATGGACGAAGCTATGGACATTCTCAAAGCTTGCCATTTGGACCCAATCGGGGCCATCATAGTCCAAATTACACCGCCAAAAAGGTGTTTGATTCCGGTTTTATTGGCCTACTATTTACAAGGATGCCCACGAATTTGTCAAAAATGTGACGCTTGTCAATGTCACTTTAAATATCTCTCAAAGAAATGAAATCAGAAACGCCATTCAAGTATGCGAGATCTTTGACATCCGGGCAATGACATTATGGGGCCATTTCCATCATCTCGAGGAAACAAATACATACTTGTGGTCATGACTATTTGTCAAAATGGGTTCAAGCGAAGCTTTACCTACCAATGATGCCCGAGTTCTTGTGAAATTCTTAAAATCTCTTTTGCTAGGTTTGGAACTCCACGAGCTATAATCGATGATCGTGGTACGATTCTGCAATGACCAATTTGATCGAGTCATGCAAAAGTATGGTGTAACCCACGTCGCTCTCTATCGCATACCACCCCAAACAAGTGGGCAAGTGGAAGTTTCCAACCGTGGTATTAAAAGAATTCGAAAGGACAAGAGGCGAAACCGCATCCCGGTCGGATAAACCGGATGACGACTGGGCCTTCCGTGCGACTTATAAACACCAATCGGTGTACACCATACAAGCTTGTGTACGGAAAGGCATGTCATCCGCCGATTGAGCTTGAGCACAAAGCATACCGGGCCTTGAAACATGCCAATTTCGATATTCAGACAACCGGTGATCACGAAAGTTCAAATGAATGAATTAAATGAACTACGTGATCAAGCGTGACGAGAACTCTTTGATCTACAAACAAAGACAAAGAAGATTCATGACTCTAAAATTAAGAACCGCGTTTTCAACGTCGGTGATCGAGTCCTTCTTTTCAATTCAAGATTGAAGATTTTCTCAGAAAACTAAAATCCTACCGGTCCGGACCATTCACCATCACTAAAGTATTTCCTTATGGAACTATTGAGTTATCTCAACCCGATGGTCCAAATTTTAAAGTGAATGGTCATCGGTTGAAGCACTATTTTGGAGAGGACATTCCACCCGGGTTGTCCCGGATCTACAAACTTTCCCATGAACCAATGAATGCGGGATCGAGTCAAGCTAGCGACTCGGAATCAAAACAATAGTACACCACATGGGTTTTCACCCGTGAGTACCACCCTAGTGTGGGAGTCGCTCGATGTTGTATATAAGTTTAATATAACCAAAAAAAAAAAAAATTGTATATATCAAAAATAAAATAATGGCCGTAGTATTTCCTTTACGCTCTATGTTTCGCATAACCACGGTACTTTGAATATTGAGGGCAATATTCATTTCTAGTGTGGGTGGAATTCTCACGAATTTTATCATATGTATTACCACCCAATTCTCCCGCTTTTGCAAAAAAAAAAAAAAAAAAAAAATTGGAGTAAGTGTTTTGCACTTACTCAAAGAACTGTTATCATCCGCCATGTCTAATAAACTAAAGGATTGGCTAATCCAGGAGCAAACGGCTCTTGGTAAAGATATCTCAAACCGCTTACGGCTTGTAATTTGCTCCAAATTGTATGGTGTTCAATTTCACCATATCTTTAATTAGTGAAGAGTTGGCTAGCCCGCAAGTTTATGGCTTGTGGTAAAGGCGCTTGGAAAACCATAATTGGTAATCGACTCACCAAAGATAATTTATCTAAGAGTTGGCTAGTCCGTAGCAAACGGCTCGGTAAAGACAAATCAAAACCGTTGAAAGTCGGTGATTTGCTCAAAATCATTTGGTTATCATTGTACCAAGGTTCTTACTTGAACTGAAACAATTGGCTACTCCGTAAGTGATGGATTTTGGTAAAGAGATGAAATCCATTAAGTTTTTTCAAAAGATTGCTACTGACTAGCAATATCTTAGTATGGGGATTGATGAGTATGCAAATACTCATCATTTTTGTAACATTTAAACTGCAAAAACATCCGAAACACTCGTAAATGCATCAAAATGATAAAATATCACAAATAAGTGTTTTATGTGTTTTAAATGCAAAATACCAAAACAGTTGAAAAACGTATCAAGTTTGCATAATTGCCGCTTTAGTCCCCCAAGTTTTAAAAGTTGTCAAAATTAGTCCATGGTAAATCAAAATAAAGCAAAATATCATTTAAGGTTCATAAGATTCAAGAGTTGTCAAACTTGGTCCTTGAAGTTTAAAATTGCAAAATTACAACTTTGGTCCCTCAACTTTGAAAAATGTCAAAAATAGTCCCTGATATTTAAAATGGAAAATTATCAAATATTACCCTTGTACTATTCATATTTGGCAGGATTGGTCCTTGTGTTAACTTTGGAAAATTGGCGGTTTGGCCCTCATTTTCGTAATATTACATGAATGGTCCTGGGCTTATATTTCTACAAACCAAACCGGACCTCTTTTGTTATTAACCCACCGCCCAACACACAAACCCAAGCCCAACCCAATCACTTGAACCTTGACCCTTGACCCTCGAGCCATCCAATATCCTTTTGACCCCGCCAATATCCATTTTGAACCCCAACAGACATAAAACTCGGTCAAACCAAGTCAACGCGCCAAAACCAATTATACTGCTTATCTTCCTCACCCACGCACTGCATTCCAAAACCGAGTGGTTTTACCACCACCTCACCACCTTTCCACCTCACTACCTACTCTCTCCGGTGATCCCTCCTATACCACCCACCTAGCATTTAATGCTTCCCACCATAGCAGCCATTGTTACCCTCACAACCCCTTTTGCTTTTCACCTCACCCTAGCCCCATACCTACTTCCCAACTTGTCCCCTCCACCTCCACAATCACCCAAAATCCTTAATTGCTAAACTCGCCTAATCCACTCAAATGACTTTTGGCGCCAAAATGCCAAATGGATGCCTTGATGAGTTCAAGGATCCAATGGTTGAAAATAGCGGAAACATTCTGAGGTGTCGACAACACTCAAAAAGATCCTTAAAAGCAAGAGAGAGCAATGTGAAGGAATATCTAGTTTTAATTTAGTTAATGTATGTCGTTTAATTAATTTTCAAATTCCGAGTATTTCTTAGCTTTCAAGTAATCGCTTTATTAATTTCAAAGTATTGTACATCTTTATCAATAATCAATTTCAAGTTTCAAGATCATTTTCAAGTTTATGCATTTTCAAGCTTAAAATCTCAATTTAGCTTAATGTTGTTTGTAATCATATTATGGACTCATAAGCTCACTTAAGCTCCTAGAAAGCTTTTCTAAGCTTTTAGAAACCATAAAACCCGCTTTAGAAGTAAAACTCAAAAATTACCAAAAATACCAAAACAATTAGTAAAAAAATCAAAAATCAATGAAGAAGATCATCAAGAAGCTGGAGCAGGGTTGATTGTGGATTGCCTTGGTTTAGTGCTTCTTGGGAAGCTATAGGTTGTGTCCTTGGCTCTTGATTCTCAGTCTTGTGCATGAATTCCAATTTGTAAGCAATTTTCTCAAAATTTGCATTTCCTAGTTTACCTGTTAAAAGCTTGGTTTAAAATTGCGTTTTTCGATCCGATGCGCTCAAGTTCCCAGAGGCTAATGCGTAATGCGTGATGCGAATGCGAGCGCAATTTAGACACGATGCATTTAGTATTATAAAAATAAAAAAAACATATTGATGCGTAGTATATTTTTACCAAGTACCAAGTAAATGGAATAAACTTATAAATAAATCACTATTTACAAGTTACAAGTTATAGCAGTAACAAAATCATAATTTACTCATAATTAAATCAATAGTAAAATTCAGTATTATAAAGTTTAGTCAAAGTTGAACAACATATGAGTTCTAACGTTGAATCAAAGAAAGTAACTCACTTTGTATCTATTGGTATAACATATGTGATTATTATAATCAAAAAAGAATATGTTAGTTTACGACTTGAATCACACAACATTAGGAAGAAAACTATTTGATTATGCATTAAAGTAAAACATTTACTCAGTTTGTAGAATTAGTCGCACCACTGGGAGCTTGAATGAGATACAAATGGGGTAATTTGGATATACGGCAAGAATTATGGCTGTCAATGTGTATTTTTATGGTTGTCATTTGCTAAGGTCCTCAATAAAATAGTTAGGCTTCGTATAAATGGTTTTATTTTTACAAATCAGCCCAAATTCCAAATTGTGCTAATTGCGACTATTGCTAGCATTACACAAATGCGATAAATTACGTTCAATTGCGAGCGCAATATGGAATGACCTCGCATTAGGTACCATGATGCGAAAATTTAAATACAATGCAATGATGCATGCAATTTGCGCAATGATGCATGCATTTTTAAACCAAGGTTAAAAGTGTGTTAATTTTGGCTTAAGTCTGTCTAAATATAGTTAGTATAAGTTAATCAATAGCTTTCTTGGTTTGAAAAGTCGCTTTAGTGTTTAAAGCTTCATAAATGCTAGTTATAGGTTGTTTGATTTGTTTAGTTAATCGTGTTAGAGTTTGTTTAAGCCTTTGTTCTTGGTTGATACATGTTACATTAGGTCAATATAGCTCAAGAAACAAATAAAACCAAAGGCTCATTAGTGTAAAAGTCAAAATAGATTTTGATCACATCTTGTTTATTGTCTGCTTGATTTTCATGTTCCATGATCATGTTTTCATGTTCATAAGTTGTTAGAATTGATCAAACCAGTCTTAATTCACCTTATTACAACATAATCGCAGTAGAATCAATTCAAAGTTCATATTAGTCAACTTGATAGTGTAATTTAAAAGTCAAATTTTCGCTTAGTCGTTAATAAAATATATCATTTTCTATAGGATTTAATTTTGAGTTTCATGTTTTAAGCTTTTAGGTTTATAAACTTTAGTTGCTCATCTTTATCATAGTATTTTTATAATTTCTAGTTAGCTTATTTAATCGCTTATTTCTTATCTTCTTTAACCCTTTTCTAAAAATGTGTCATGTGCACATTGAGCTAGCTTTTCATAAGCTTGTCAAAAGCTCATTAGTAAGTTCCACTTGTGTACTTTAGCTTTTGTGTAGCTTAACTACCCATATCTTTAGTCCGGCTTAATTTCAACTTTGTAGCTTATTTAATGTGGTCGCTACTAGCTTTTAAGTTGTCCCATTTTTGTGTACATCGACTCAAGATATACCGAGTCATTGCTCGCTGTTTACAAGCTTTTTCTCAAGCTCACACGTAGCTTAATAGTGGACCCCAGCAGAGATTCTTTGCTTTTTGGAAACCTCAATAAGCTGACTTATTACATCAAAGCTCACTTTTGACCTCTGATCCCTTGCACCTAGTTAAATTTGGCCTACAAAATCCTTGCAGGCCTGTTTGTTTTATAGGTTTAGCCAAGTGCTTATTTGCTTATTAAAAGCTTATCAATGTAGTACTTTGTGCTTTTTCGCTTAATATAAGTAGCTTTAGCTTATTTGCATCTTATTTCACCTTTGGTTCCAACTGTGAAGCTTGTTTTAGCTTAAAAATCAAAATAAGCCATAAGTTTAATCATGAGATCATAAGCTCATTAACCGCTTATTTTTAAGTTTTAAAATTTTGTTTTCATTAAAAGTTGTCTTATCAAGAGTATAATAGGTTTATAAAGAAAAATCACAAAAACATCATTTTAAAATAGTGATAGCATTTATTTAATATAAATTAGCTTTTTAATTTTTCTTTTCACTTATTATTAAGCACTTTCTGCTTTTATAATTTTCTTAGCTTTCATCATCATAGGATATTTATAGAAAAATTTCATAATTTTCTTAGTTTGTTTAGTATTTATTAGAATTTAAAATAGTTAAAAGTATTAAATAATTAATAATAAATAAATAAAAACATAAAAATATCTTTCAGCTTTTAAAATTAGTTTTATAATATTTTAGATTTCTAAGTTAAAATTTCATTTTCTAGGTTAATTTTATATTTTCTTGTATTTAAGTGTATTTTAAATAATTAATAAATAGTAATTAATTAATAATAAATAGATAAAAGTGTAAAAATATATTTTCAGTTTTAAAATAAGTTTTATAATATTTTAGATTTTTCTAAGTCATAATTTCATTTTTCTAGCTTTATTTCACATTTTCTTATATTTTAGATTATTATTAAATAGTTAAAAATAGTTTTTAATTAATAATAATTAAATAAATAGTCATAAAATAATTTTAATTTTCTAATAATTTTATTTTATTATTAGGATTGTAAAATATCATTTTCATATCCATAGGTGTTTTATTCTTTTAAATTTACGCTTTATTTTGCACGCTTATTTAAAATTTAGTAAACGACGCGCTCACGCTTGTTTAACTGATTGTTGTGCTTTATAGTTCTGTATCCAAATAAAATTCCAATCAATCAAGAGTGTAATTACCAACAAAATCCTTACTGATCATTATCCTTAGTGATCATTCGACATCCGAACGCTTTTTAAGCACCATTAATCGTCCGGACTTAACGACCCGGAATCCACTATATTCCAAGGAAATTGCATTGGTTTTAAACTGCTTGAATTTTATTACGGTTGACCATTCACAAGTGGTTGACTTGTGTAATAAACTTGACAGTTTGAAGCTTAATCGATGTAAAGACCGCTTTCATAACGGAGATCCGAAAGAGGTTGTATACATCACCACTAAGGTTTTGTGAATCCGAGCATCCTACTCATATCTATCGCTTGAAGAATGCCCTTTACGGCTTGAAGCAAGCTCCAAGGGCATGGTACAACACGCCATCGAAGTTTCTTGTATCTAATGGATTCAAAGAAAGGAGCGATTGATCCGACATTGTTCACCGTAAAGTCATGCAAACACTTAATTCATGTTCAAATCTATGTTGATGATATTATTTTGCCTCGACCGACCCCAATGAATGTGACCGTTTTCTAAGGAGATGGGCTCCAAATTTCAAATGTCAATGATGGACAAATGCCATTTTTTAGGATTACAAATTTCACAAAGTCCCGTGAGCATCTTTATCAATCAATCTAATTATGCTAATGAGATCTTAAAGAAATTTGGATTTGATTTTTGTGACCGCTGACACTCCCATGGTGGAGCGTACTAAACCGGATGAGGACCACTCGTGGATCATGGTTGACCAAACTAAATATCGTAGTATGATTGGATCCCGATGTACCTTACCGCCAAGAGACCGTACATCTCTTCATTGATGCATGTGTGCTAGATACCGACTAAGCCTACCAAAAGCACCTTGAAGCGGTTAAACGGGTCTTCGGTATTCCAAGGAACCATCAACATGGGACTTTGGTACTCAAAGGACACCGTATGTCAATAATGACTATGCAGATGTCGACCATGGTGGTGTCAAGATACACGTCGAAGCACGTCGAGGTGCTCAATTTTTGGTGATAAACTTGTGAGCCGATCTTCAAAGAAACAAATGAGTACCTAATATCCTCTACAGAGGGTAATACATAGTCATGTCTTCTTGTTATGCTCAAATCCTATGGATGAGATCCCAATTATCTGACTATGGCTTTGAATTCAACAAAATCCCTCTGTATTGTGATAACAAGAGTGCCATTGCTCTCTCATGCAACAACGCTCAACATTCAAGAGCAAAGCATATCGACATTCGACATCACTTCATTAGGGAGCAAGTGGAGAATGGTGTGGTGGAACTATATTTTGTTAAATTTGAATATTAGTTTGCAGACATCTTCAACAAAGCTCTTCCTAGAGAACGTTTTGAGTTTATCCTTCCACGACTTGGTCTAAAGAGTCTACAACCGGAAACACTCAAACGTCTTCAAGAGGAAGACGAGGAGTAAAGGCTTTTCTTCATTCATCTCTTGCACATATTTATTCAAAAAGCAAATTACAAAATTATAAAACCCACAAAAAAAATAGAAAAAATATAAAATTTCAAAAATCCATAAAAATCATAAAATTTTTGAAAAAGCACAAAATATTATTTTTCCCATCTTTTCTATTCTTCGATAACATCTACGGTCTTTGATTTGTCACCTAAGAATGACACGGTCTTTAGATGAAGTTCGATTGTACATAAACCTTTAAAAAAATGAGATGGAGAAAATGGTAGTTTATTGTCATATCAGGCAGTAACCAGTTTTAAAAGAAAGAACAGAGTCATGCTTAAATTAATTTTTGAATCTTCATGCTTTGATTCTAAAAACAAATGTTTGTCGCCTAATAGACAAATGTTTCCATCACAAATATTTTTCCTTCTAAATATTCTTCTGAAAAATATTTGTTTTCTAATGAAAACAGCTTTGAAAATAACTAGGACTATATTTTTGAAAATCATCAGGACTTATCATTTGTCAAAATCTCTAACACTCAATCAACAACTTATGTCATTGATTGAGGGGGATAATGATTTCAATCAAATCAAAAAGGTTATTTTTCAAACAATTAGCATGTAAACGAGCAACGTCTACTCTTGGATAATCCAAAAGAACAATGTTTAACAATGTTTTATACAATTGGTTCAAGACCTTGGCTAATGTTATGTTTTCATAAGATACTTAAGCATGTTTGAACAATGGAGATTAAAGTCTCAAAAATCGATCCTTATCGCTTAAAATGTTTGTTCAAAAGCAAGTCACAATTATCCTCAAAAGTTTTCAAAATTAATTTAATCAATAGAGATCACAATTCTCAAAGGACTTGAAAATTGTGATCGGGAGAATTTGTGATTTAAATTGGATATAAACTGATAATTCGATAAGTGGTTTAGAAATATATTAACAAGCTCTCCTCCCTACATGTGCCAAACGATTTCAATTTTTCAATGTACATGTTGAGGGGGAGCATATATCTAAAACCAAAAAGAATTGAAACGTGATTGATTTGTCTCTAAGTGCAGGTTCTCTCTAACATGTGCAAAACACTTTCGAATCTCGATGCATATATTGAGGGGGAGCAATCATAAGAAAACCTCATCCTTCCCAAAAGTATTTTATCCAAAGTATTTTAAATTACTTGATGTGATCGGTAAGTGATGAAGATCATTTTAGAAAATGTTAATCAAAGATTGGATCTTTAATTCTTAATCTAAGATTTCAAGTCCTCTTGCCTCCATGTGCTAAAGAAATTTCAAATCCATGATGCACATGTTGAGGGGGAGTTTTCTTCTAAAAATGTCAAAAACAATTCAGGTATTAAATGTTTTGATCTTGTATCACGAGTACCTAGATTGATTTTCAAAAGGTTTTCAATCGGTTTCAATGGCAGAAGAACAATACCAAAAAGACTGACAAAATTTACTTTATGCATTGAGATATAAGGATGGTTAGGTTAGGTATTCGCTCCCACGATCCCGCCAGAGCCGGAGGGATCTACCTGTGGAAAATCCACTAGATAGTGTAAAAGTCCTTAGGTATGATGGAAAAGGAGAAAAGTGAGAAATGGGAAGAGTGCGGACCGAGATAGAGCTAGAACCGAACAAACCCAACAAGGTTCTAGTTATGAAATCTCGTAAGCAATCAAGGGGTTGAAGAATGAAAAAGAAATGAATGAGAAAAGGGTGAAAATAAATAGCCTCCATTATTTCAACCTTAGGGCGTAAACCGGGTTCAATTATATGTTACTTGGTGGTTACCAAGGTAACACCGTATTGAAGACAAGACGTCATGGACCCAAAGGACGACCGAACTACAAATTCCCAAGCTACTCAAGTTCCTCTTAAAAGGACTTGTTTCATTCTCACGGGAACCTACATTATCTATCGACTTTCTCTTAGAGATTGTTGATATGAAGAAGGAGAACCTCTCCCTAGTCTCCCAGATAGGAACCAAATGTGCACTATTGAGTCTACAACCACGAGATCATCAATAAATCTCACTAGGACACAATCAATGAAGACTTCATTGTTTCACACAATGTGGAAAGTGAGAATATATCTTAAGAGTCCTAGGCATTATCCTTGTGGTATTGATATGTTCACATATTCACAATGAAGATGGAAAACCTTCTAGAGCCAACATCAAACAAGCTCTTGGTAAGTGGAATGTGAGATATATCCAATAGATTAAACATGTGACAACCGGATAGAACGATGGGGCTTATTACACCATGAATCAACCTTGGTCCAGAAATGGATTGACCGATACCTTTGAAAACCGGTCGATGTGCACAAAATTATTTTCTTTAGCACGTCGATCGTGTAGTATGTTTTCAAAATCAAAGGTGTTTGTGATTGAAAATTGATTTCAATATAAACCTTCGTTGTATTGCAAAATGCTTTCCGATAAGCAATACACGATTGTTTTCAAATCATTTTCTTAAATCAAGAAACCTCAATTTGTCGGGTTCACTCACTCCGTGTTGTCTTCTTTGAGACGCTCCGGTTTGAGAACAACTAGAGCACATGCGAAACCCCGCCAAGGAGATTCTTAGGAATTATACCGATCACGTGAAGTACTTGTATCGATCAACGGGAACCGTGGGTCGTGTACCTCAATTCAACGAAGTGATCAAAGACGCTTGCGTGCATTTTATTGCTAATCACAGATGTGCAGTACACCCAACGCTTGTACCGATCAAAGTTGAGGAGTCAATCCATAGCCGCATGCTCACACATCACATTCATGTCTAAAGAATTCATGATAAGTGCATATCTTCATCAACGACTACGATATTTTCACTCCATGCTTCGCTTACCGCCGCAAATATCATGAATCAACAAAAGCTTCAAAGAACTCGATGAGAAGATATCATGATCCGTAATGTGAGCATGTCGGTCCAAATGTCACAACATCACATGATGGCAACACTACAAAGGAAGAGTCGAGATTTATGGTAGCCGATGATCTCAAAGTCGGCTCAAACTTATCATCACCGGATCGCTTAAAGACCTCCACTTGGATTAACAAAACATGCGTAATATGAAGAATTAAATACTACTGCCACAGAGCAAAGAACTTAATCAAGAATCCAAGAACAATCAAAATGTGATATCTGTTTGTATTCAATATAAATTGAGGTGACCTCCCTTAGGGGGAGATTGTTAGGATTTAGAAAATCCGTTAGTTAAAGAGTCGGTCACCTCAAGTATATGTGTTCGTTAGAAAGCTCGTAGTCGTAGTCAAGTTATGTTAATAAGTAGTTAGTTAAGTAACACCATGGAGGACTGGACGTGTCTTTACCCATCAGATGCCCGATCCCATGCCCGTAGGAGGCGTGTCTTGTAAGAAACTATAAATACCCTCTACCTCCCAAGGTAGAGGGTTGGAGCTTTCAATATCATTTTTCTTTGTCTCACCAAGTTCCCAACTCTCTTTACTTTCTCTCTCTAAAACTCAATTCATATGCCCCTTGTTAATATGATTTGATGTGTTTATGAAATCCAATATGTTACATACCAAGACGGAGAATAATTGAGGCATGAAAAAACGTGAGTGACTCGAGATGATCAAAACAACCAAACGTACTCGTGTTGAGCTGCTGTGATCCAAATACGCCCCGATGGGCTGTCCAACTCCAAACGGGCCCTTATGGCAAACCAACGGGCTCGCAGCCTACTGAGAACAAACACCCTCTTTCGAGCTGGGCTTTGAGGCCTAATAACAATTTATTTCAACAAAGTTTCTAACCTGTATGCACAAGTTTAGTAGCAGTTTTCCATTTTCAGTTTTTAAATTACTTTGACGCAAGGATACACGCAAGAACATCAAGACCCTATTTAGTTTAAAACACTCCTTGTGGTTTAATGGTAAGTTAAAATTAATAACACCCTTCAAGCGCCTTTTGTTGACCCATAGCAAAAACACAAATGTAACCAATACACTCTGACGTGTGTCTAAATACACATCATTTTATACCCATCTAGACTGCTAAAACATCTGAAAACACTCAGAAATGCCACAAAATACTATAAATATCATTGAAATGTGTTTTTATGTGTTACAAGTGCAAAAGGATTGAAAACTGATGAAAAACAACAAAGTTTACATAATTTACAGTTTCAGTCCCTAAACTTTCATAAATTGGCAAAACTAGTCCCTCGGATATTCAAATCATGTAAATGTCATTTAAAGTCCTTAGGATTCATGAGTTGTCAAACTTGGTCCTTGAAGTTTAAAATTGCAAAATGGCAACTTAAATCCTCAAGTTTCAAAAATGGCAAAATAGGTCCTTGGAAATTTAAAATGGAAAATAATTACATTTATGGTCCTTGGTTTATCATATTTGGCGTGATAGGTCCTTGAAGATATTTTGGAAACTTGTCAAATCAGCCCCTATACTTTCGTAATATTACAAAATGGTCCTTGTGATTAAACTACAAACCAAATGGACCCTTTGTTTTATTAAACCCAAAACCAAGCCCAATACAACCCTTGAACCCCTGTCAAAATCTCGTGAACCCCCAAACTTGAACCCCAACCTTTTAATAAAACCGTCAAACCCACTTCCTCCCAAAACCGTCTCTCCTGTACACCTTCCTCACCCACACCTGCAAACCACAAACCACCATGGTTTTTTCACCACCTTATCCCCCCAGCTGTCTACCTACTCTCACCACTACCTTCTCTTTATCCCCTCCACCTCCACATCCTCCCAAAGATCATTAATTGCAAAAAACCTGCTTTTGATATTTTTGGCGCCAAAAGTCCAAATGGACGTTTATGATGAATTTGATGAATCCAATGGCCAAGATCAAGTGGGAAATGTTCAGAGGTCGACAAGGAACTTTCAAAGTCTATAAAGAAGGAAGAGGGAAGCAATGTGGATGCTATCTAGTTTAATTTTAGTTAATGTATGTCGAATAGTTAAGTTATTAAATTCCAGTGTATTTTAAAGCTTTAAAGTTGTATTTCTAAGGTTTTCAAGATTAATCAAACTTGTTTTCATCATAAATTTCGGTGTTTCATTACATAATCGCTTATGCGCTTCTTGTTCAAACTTCCATGATATTGTGAATGTTGTTCTTAGTGTTGTATTGGACTCATAAGCTCATATAAGCTCTTTATATAGCTTGTGTAAGCTATTAGAAACCTTAAAATTCAGTTGTAGTGTTAAAAGCAAAAATACAAAAGTGATACAATAAATGAGTAAAACAATCAAAGATGAAGAATGCCATGATCAAGAAGTGGGCGAAGGTGAATTATGGATCGCTCAGGTTAGAGGCTTAGTGGTAAGCCTATAGGAATGTTTCTTTGGTCCTTGGTTCTCGTGAGGTTGCTTGGATGCAAATTGTAAGCTAAATTCTTGATTTTAGCAATTCATCGTGCTTGTGCTTTTTACAATATTAGTTTATCGATTTTATGCTTATTTGGTCTTATGATATGATAATATAAAATTTGAAAACAGAGTTTGGGTCTAAATCATTAGGTTGCTTTGGAAATCACAAATTCGGCTTCATATCGTATTGCTTTGATTTGGTCGATAGATTAGCATTCCAACAGATGCTTGTTGTTGTTATATGTCATATTAGTTCAAAATAGCTCGGCAACCATAAAATACGATCCTTACTTGTTAAATAGTCAAATTGCCTTTAATCTCCAACTCGTTAGCTCACCGTTAGGATTTATAGTGCAAATTTCATCCCAGTTGTTCGTAACTCGTTAATCTAGCTTCATTTCATCTTAATTTAGCTTAATATAACATAATCAGTAAGTAGAATCAATCATAAGTTCATATTAGTCAACTATTTAGTTTTACTTAAAAAGTAAAATTCCTAGTTGTCAGTTTTTGATTAAAGTTGTTAATTTTCTCTAGATCTTAATATTAGTTTTTAGCTTGTCATCTTTTGGGATATTAGTATTTTGCTGCTCATCTTCATTAGACTATTTTTAGTTATTTTTATTAGATGAGTTAAACTGCTTATTTGCAAGCTTCTTTTAAACAAATTTCTGGAAACCTCCCCTGTGCACAGATGAGTAAGCTTATTTCATAAGCTTGTATCTTGTTCATTAGAGAGGTTTAGCTTGTGTAATTTGTTGATTCTAGAAGCCATTCTGACTAGTTTGTTGTTTATATGCTTATATTTCCCTCTCATGCTTATTTGGACTGCTTATCATGCTCATGTTGTTTTCTGAAATCACTCACTACACCGAGTCATCGCAGTAGTTGAGATTTTTTCATAAGATCCTCAAAAGCTCTCTCGGTACTCTTAAGCTTGTGTATTTTGGCTTTTGAGAAGCTAACATATCCATTTCAAAGGTTCGAGCTTAACTTTGGCTTTGCGACTTATTTAATAAGTCTGCTTGTAGCTTTTTGTTTGTCCCATTTCCTGTGTACACTGAATACTCAGTGTATTACAAGCTTTTTCTCAAGCCTTCCAAAAGCTCATTAGTGAGCCCTAGTGTGAGATTCTTGTTTTTTTGGGAACCTCAATAAGCCAGCTTATTACATCCAAGCTTGCTTTTGACCTCTGATCCCTTGCCCCTAGCTAAATTTGGCCTACAAAATCCTTGCAGGCCTGTTTGGTTGATAGGGTTTAGTGGAAGTGCTTATTGGCTTATCCTAAGCTTATCTGCTACTCTTTGTAATTTATTACTCATTACCGCCTTTAACTTATTTTCATTTTATTTCACCTTTGTTTCTTTTGTTTAGCTTATTTGGCCACTTATTTGAGCTTGAATCATCAAATCGAGCCAAAAGCTCAACTCTAAGCTCATAAGCTTCCATACCGCTTATTTTTAAGTTCTAAAATTTTGTCTTCATTAAAGTTGCTTATTTTCAGTAGTTTAATAGTTTTGTAAAAGAAAAATCAAGAAAATCCAACTTTAAAAATAGTGATAGCGTTTATTTAATATAATTTAGCTTTTTAATTTTCTTTTCACTTATTATTAAGCACTTATATGTTTTATATATTTTTAAGTTTCGTCATATTAAAGTATTTTTAGGAATTTTCTCGATTTTTCCTTTGTCATCTAGTATTTTTAATAATTAATAATAGTTTAATTAATAATTAATTAATATTAAAGTATTAAATAGTAAAATTAATTTTTATTAAGTAAAACCATGTTTTTATATTTTTCCTAGCCTTGTTAACTTAATTAGAACCTATAAAAATTAATCTTATAATTTTCCCTTTTTATTTATTTTAATCCTTTAATTAGTTTAATTAGATTTGAATTATTAATTAAGTTTTAATTTATAAAACCTTCGCTAAAAGACAAAAATATTTGTTTTAATTTTATAAATCTTTAAGTTGTTCTAGATTTTAGAAAATAAATTTGTAATTTTCTTAGTTAGTTTTGTATTATAAATCCTTTTTAGATTAATCAAACTAAATTTTAAATAAGTTTAAAATAGTTTTGATTAATTAATTAATATTAAATTAATATAATATTAGTAAAATATTTTCTTTCTAGATTTTAATTTTCTTTAAGTTTAAAAAGTTTTAAAATTTCATTTTATACCCTTTAGTTTTAAACTTGTCATTTTAAGTCCCCTCGTAGTTTTTAAATTTACATTTTATTTACTTGCTATACACGCTTGTTTAATCGATTGTTGTGCTTTATAGCTCAGATCCAAATACAATTCCAAACAATCAAGAGTGTAATTATCAACCAAAATCCTTACGCATCATCGTCTCAGTGATCATTCTACTCAACGTTTTCACACACCATTCAACCTCCGTGGGACTTAACGACCCGGAATCCACTAAATTCCAAGGAAATTGTATTGAGTCCATAATAGTTGACTTTTGTTGACTAAAACCTTTGGTCAATATTTCTTGACCTGCTTAGGTTGAATCAAATTTTTCTTGCCACGGGAGGTCAGAAGCGTGTTTTAAACATATTTAGACCAATACTTGCACATATACCACCTTTTGTAAACAGCTTTTGTAAAGTTATCAAAATCAAAAGTTCATTAACACTTTTCCTGAAGTGTTAACAACACCAAAAAATATAAAACAACAAAACAATCGTAACGCTTTCTATCCTGTATTTTCGTAAGGTGATTCTTAAAGAGGTACGATTTGGTTAAACGAGCCGATACCAAAATATTGTTCAAAAGTATTTAAACCCTTAGCACAAATCCATACCCACGCCTTTTTAGTGGTACTTAATAAATACATAAAAATCAACCACCGCAAAACCAAGTCGAACACCTACCAACCTGGGGTGTGAACATTAATAAGTTCCCAATCTTAAAGATCAAAACTTGCCTTTGTATCCTTGTGATTTGGTATACCTTTTCAAAGAAGCCATTTCATTTGTGATTATTGGTTTAAGTTCACTTGTCGCTTTGCCTCGCATTTGTTTTTGAAAACCGATTTTTATATTTAGTGCATGCGATCGTTTCTTCCACCCACAAGTCCACTTTCGTAGCTTGTAAGTATTCCACGTAGACGCAGAGGACGCTCGCTCCCTCACCGTGACCGAGGAACGCCTAGCACCACCACCCCCGTCAGAATGATGTAAGATAAACCGATGAAAGAGCTTCTCCAAGCACCCATCGAGGGTTACGGAGATGCCATTGTTGTCCCACCATCGTGGGTCGACACCTTCGAGCTCAAAACCGGGTTGCTTAATCTTGTAACCCAAAGCCAATTTTATGGTTTTGAGCGGACGACCTCATGCACATATTCGATGGTTCAACAAGATTGCATCGACCATCAAATACAAGAATGTCCCACATGAAGCAATTAAGCTTCTTCTGCTCCCATTCTCTTTAGAGGACAAGCCCGGATTGGCTTGAGAAACAACCTCCTCGCTCCATTGAGACATGGGAGGATTTAGTCACTAAGTTTGTTAACGAATTCTATCCTCCATCCCGAACTACAAGTCTTAAGAATGAGATATCGAAATTCACTCAAAGATTTGATAAAGATCGCTTATAAGCTCGCCTAGGGATCAATAACAAAGATAATAAGCAGCGGAATAATCAAAACAATACTTTGTTATTGAACAAGGTTTTCAATCACTAACACTAACTAATCTTAGACGTTTATAGGAACACGTCTACTAACTAATCTAATAACCTAGGCGTTTACATGATCATACGCCTAGGACACACTAATCTAAAACCCTAGACGTTCTTCCCTAACGTCTAGGCTAAACACACACCTTTTAGTCGACTACATTATTGAAGACTTAATTAAAAACCTACACCTATGTCCTCTTTATATACTAGAGGATAAGGACTAAATAATAAAACTTCAATTGCAAGCAAGTCCTTCCATCTTTTAGTAGGTTTCCTTCTTGTCATATTAAGTCCTCTTGTTTCATTCTTTTGTCTTTATCAACTCAAACGATAATTCCCAACAATCTTCCCTAGTTGATAATGACAAAACCATTCTTGAACGAACTTCCCTAGACAGTAGAGAAATTGAGATCGTGGATCTCACCATGAATGAAACAAGTATGTCTTCCTTTGTCTTCCCTTAATTCATGCCATGCCACTCAAACATCTCTTCCCTTTTGTTATTATCTAAATAGGAACGATGCAAATAATGATCTTGACCACCACGAACCAATATCATACTTCCAATCTAAGACTTCCAATGCTTCAAATCACCCACCATTACGCACCATAAGAAAATGGATCCAAAACACTAGAAAACTTCAACTAGCGTAGTAATAATGATCAACAATAGTAAAAATCAAACACTTCCCTTGAGTGATGCATGTAGATGGTTAAACTTTAACAATAAGCTTCCCTAAAAACCATATGTTAACCATCTTCTTGATTCTTCAAAATCAGAGGCTCTATGTAATGATTACTTGTGAAAAACCGAGTATAACAATTTGATGAAGAAGTAGAATTTCCCAAACTTGTGTCTTAAATCTTTTACTATCCACGGAACTCCATACTTATACGGACAAAATATAAGTAGACCGCAATCCCTTGAAAAGAATCCTCAACTAGTATGAGACACCGAGCACTACAATGTAACTCCTTCAAGTGATAGCCAATGTGTGCATAGAGCATTATAAGAAAATCACACATTGCTAGATTCATCAAGCTAGATGATAAGAACACAAACCAAGTAATTCCACTTCACCTTCAAATAAGTGATAAATAATCCTCTTCAGTAATCAATTCTTCAATAAATCTCCATAACGAGCCTTTTTAAATCCTTTTAAGAACAAAAACTTCTTCCTGTGTGTGAACCAAATAACCATTTTGTGTGTGTGTCGTCCAAAAACATGCTCGACTTCCCTTAAATCAAAAATCTTCGTAATAAAGCATGAGCAAGATGTTGGGAAGGAGCAAGATTTTCATCAAAATCTAAAGACTTTGAAATAAACCCAATACTTTCACGATCGCAAGAGATTTCATCTTCGTCAAGCAAGACCTTAATAAGAACTCGAGCAAAGACTTTGAATAAAACTCAAGAAGATAGATTTTAAAACGTAGTGGCAAGACGCTCACAAACATGCAAGACCTTGAATAAAACTTGCAACAAGATTGTTAAAAATCCTCGAGCAGTACTTTGAAAACATTTAAGCAGTACTTTGAATATTCCAATGAGCAGTACTTTCGTCAATCTATAGTCTCATTCTTTGTAAAGCCACAGTCCAACAATTTATAGTATACTATACGTGTAGGACCAGAAAAAATATAAAGATTAGTATTATCCATATAGCCCCCAATCAACATTAATTCCCACGTGATGACTTGTATCGTAGGTCCCAACAATAGCCAATTAACCGAATCCCATGTCTGGATTAGAGACCAATCGATCATGTACACATGATCACAAAATCAGTACAAATCAAACAAATAAAAACTCGTGGACCCCATCAGTAGAATAATAACTGTATGTCTCACAAAGCTTGACCATATTTAATGCATTCACATAGCCATGACTTAAATTCCAATTTCTTATTCGAACCGACAATTAAAAACTTAGTAACAATCCATGTGATGATGGACCAATCAAGTAGCATGTCCACCATAACAACCATACTCGACACCACACCGAATCCGTACCATCATCACAAAATAATATCAGATCCCACGTGATAATCAATTTTAGAATAAAAGATTGATCACAATATTTGACCAATCAATGCGTGAAGTAGCATCATATATAAACTCATGGGTCCCATCAATCTTCCAATTAAAAACCATTCTTCGAACAAGACCAGTTTTAAATGTATCATGTGACCAATACAAACATCATGGAACCAAGATTTACATACACGATTTTCTTCGAATCGCCTCAAACCGCTTTAAAACCGCTTCACTTCGACAACACAAACCTTGTAGATCCCTATATCAAGAGCTTCCCGCCCGATACCAATTGACAAAGATCGCTTATAAGCTCGCCTAGGGATCAATAACAAAGATAATAAGCAATGAATAATCAAAACAATACTTTGTTATTGAACAAGGTTTTCAATCACTAACACTAACTAATCTTAGACGCTTATAGAACACGCCTACTAACTAATCTAATAACCTAGGTGTTTACATGATCATACGCCTAGGACACACTAATCTAAAACCCTAGACGCTCTTCCCAACGCCCAGGCTAAACACACACCTTTAGTCGACTACATTATTGAAGACTTAATTAAAAACCTACACCTATGTCCTCTTTATATACTAGAGGATAAGGACTAAATAATAAAACTTCAATTGCAAGCAAGTCCTTCCATCTTTTAGTAGGTTTCCTTCTTGTCATATTAAGTCCCTCTTGTTTCATTCTTTTTGTCTTTATCAACTCAAACGTATAATTCCCAACAAGATTTGATGAATCATTCGTGAGGCATGGGATCGTTATAAAGAGTTGCTCAAAGTGTCCGCATCATGGTTTTTCCGAGTTAATGCAAATGGATACTTTCTACAATGGTCCGAGCTGTCGACCAAGACTCTTTAAATGCCTCCATGGAGGTAATTTCATGAGCAAGACCACAAAAGAAGCCTTGCAAATCATAGAAACAAGTCCCAGTCCGCCTGCATACGAACAAAGACATATCGGCCCCGCCTAATGCAGACCTTCTACTTCATCTCACGTGAGTACATCTAGCACCGATGCTAAGATTGACAAACTCACGGATGTTATTCGAGCTTTGGTTCTTGCAAACCAAAAGAAAGTCACTTTCACACGTACACCATCATATGGTGAAGTAAAGAAAGTCGAGGTCTCAGGTCACTGTGGTGGTGGCCCTCATGCATACGACAACCTGATCGCCACCGATGGTAGTCCGTTTGAAGTTAATGCTATAGCCGTACTTCACATCGTGGAGGTAATCAATACCGTCCTCAAATGAACCAAACTACCGTGCTAATACTTATCGTGGACCACCCGGTTTTAACCGTAATCATAACATGCAAAACCGAATCGAACCAACCTAGAATGAACCAAGGTTATCAAAACCAAGGTAATTTCTATCCCGGACCAAATCAAGGTTTCCAACATCAAGGAAATTTTAATCAAAACATTTCAATCGAGGGAATCAATTTCAGGAAATGTGAATCCTAACCAAGGAATCAATTTCGTGGAAATGTGAATCCTAACCAAGGAATTTTCAACAACAAGGTTATAATCAAAACATACGACCTCAAATTTCCTCCACCTCCTCCAAGATCAACATCCGATGAGCTTTTAAAACAATTCATGAAGTCTCAAGAGGAGACAAACAGATTGTTGATCACCGATCACCGAACTAAAGAAGTCTTTAAATGATCAACCCTCGGGCTCGTGAAAACTTCCGAGCAACACGATCGCTAACCCGAGGGCGATGCTAAAGCGATCACAACAAGAAGTGGTGTATCATACGAAGGACCCATTGTTCCTCCTACCTTTCTTCTTCTTCTCCTAAGGTAGTGGAACGTGAACATGAGGCGACAAAGGACAAGGAACTTCCTACTAATAACGGAGGTACCAACGATGTCCACCTCAAGTTGTCCCCGAAACCCAAGTCTAAGCCGTGAGTTGTTTTGATTCACATGACATCCCGGTTTAAAACCGAAACCCAACTCCTCTATTCCTTACCCATCACGCTTAATGAATGAAGCTCATGAGAAAGCTACTCAACAAATGGAAAAGTTCTTCCAAATATTTCAAGAACTACACTTTGACATTAGCTTCACGGATGCTATCATTCGATGCCCAAGTTTGCATCAACAATCAAACAAGTTGTTAAGCAACAAGGAAAACTGCTTGAGATGGCGAAAACTCCACTAAACGAGAACCGCCGCCAGCTATCTTGAAGAAGCTTCCGATAAGCTTGGAGATCCCGGAAAATTTCTCTTACCTTGTGTATTTCCGTGAATGGTTGAATGCTTTGCCTTAGCCGATCTTGGTGCAAACATTAACCTCGATGCCTCATTCAAGATGGAAGAAACTTTCTTCCGCACCTTACCCTACATGCATGACTCTCGAGCTTGCAGATCGTTTCAATATCCCGTCCACTTGGCATTGCCGAGGACGATTGTGAAAGTAGGAAAGTTCCATTTTCCACCGACTTTGTAGTTGTTGATTTCGATGTCGATCCACGGGTTCCTCTCATTGTTGGACGAGGATTCTAAGGACGGCCATGCTCTTATTGATGTATTTGAGCATGAAATCACATTACGTGTGGGTGATGAAGCCGCTACCTTTAACCTCGATCAAACTTTGAGGTACCTCAAACTATGATGTCGAATCTGTTAATCGAATCGATGTAATTGATATTGCTTCGAGGAGTACTCTCAAGAGTTTCTTGGTTATTTTCATAATTCGTGAGTGGGATCCCACCACATCTTCTCAACCAATTATTGTCGATTCTTCCCCTCTTACTCCGTTTGAGGAGGTGACTTCTTTTAGAAGAAATCGATGAGTTTCTTGCTAATGATGAATCGATTCCACCGGAATTGATAATGGTGTTTATGATTCGGAGGAGATATCCTTTATCTTGAGAAATTGTTAAATGAAGATCCATTACCGTCACCCTCCGAAGAGATCACGATTGAAGAAATCAAATCCATACAAACATCTATCAAGAATTTCCGAGGTTGAACTTATGACCTACCTCCTCATCTCGAGTATGCATTTTTGAGGTGATGATAAATTACCCGTCATTATTGCTCGAGATTTGAGTAAAGATGAGAAGATCGCCTCATAAAGGTTTTGAAGTTGCACAAGCAAGCAATTGCTTGGAAACTCTCCGACATTGCGGTATCAACCCCGATTTTTGTACTCACAAAATCTTGATGGAGGATGATTTCAAACCGCAATTCAACATCGAGAAGGGTGAATCCTAAGATTCATGGGGTTATCAAACAGAGGTTCTCAAACTTCTTGATGCCGGTTTAATTTACCCGATCTCGATAGTCCTTGGGTTAGCCCAATTCACCGTGTTCCTAAAAAGGGTGGCATAACTGTTGTCACAAATGAAGAAAACGAGTTAATTCCAACTCGATTGGTTACGGATGGCGTGTGTGTATTGACTATCGCAAGTTAAACGAAGCCACCAGAAAGACCATTTTCCTCTACCCTTCATGGACCAAATGCTTGAGAGATTAGCGGAAATGAATACTATTGTTTCCTAGATGGTTTCTCGGGGTATTTTCAGATCCCCATTGATCCTCGGATCAAGAAAATACCACATTCACCGCCCATACGAACTTTGCCTACTGACGATGCCTTTTGGCCTATGTAACGCCTCCCGCACGCTCCAACGATGTATGATGGCAATTTTCCACGACATGATCGGGAAACAATGGAGGTGTTTATGGATGAATTCTCGGTCATTGGGGACTCATTTCAAACATGTCTCTCCCATTTAGAAAAAATGCTCAAACGGTGCGAAGACACCAATCTTTTCTAAACCGGGAAAAGAGCCATTTTATGGTCAAGGAAGGAATTGTCCTAGGCCATAAGATTTCAAAAACGGGATTGAGGTTGACAAAGCGAAAGTGGATGGCATTGCCAATTGCCTCATCCTACTACCGCCAAAGGTATTAGGAGTTTTTAGGTCATGCCGCTTTTATCGCAGATTCATACAAGATTTTTCTAAAATCGCTCGCCTATGACTCATCTCCTCGAGTAGGATGCTCCTTTTATCTTCTCACCGAGTACATCAAGCTTTTGAAACATTAAAGAAAAAGCTACGGAAGCACCCATTCTCGTTGCCCCGATCGATTTACCCTTTGAACTCATGTGCGATGCAAGTGATTTTGCTATCGGTGCAATCTCACGGGGCAACGAAACCAAGCATTTTCACCCATCCACTACGCGAGTAAGACTATGATCAAGCTCAAACCCATTACACCACTACGTAAAAAGAGCTACTAGCCGTGGTGTATGCGTTTGAGAAGTTTAGCCATACCTAATCTTGACCAAATGCGTGGTGTATACGGATCACTCGGCCTCAAATATCTCTTTGCAAAACAAGATACAAAGCCGAGATTGCTCCGTTGGGTTCTCCTCCCGCAAGAATTTGATATCATTATACGTGATAAAAAGGAGTCGAGAACCCGTTGCCGATCATCCGTCCTGCCTAGAAAACCCTCACCAGATGTGTTCGAGAAAAGGAAATAAACGAAACATTTCCTCTCGAAACACTCAATGTGGTTTCTTTTCGGAGACTCTTCTATCCCATGGTTTGTCGACTTTGCAAATTACCATGCGGGTAACTTTGTGGTGAAAGGGATGTCGTCCCAACAAAAACAAATTCTTTAAAGATGTAAACATTACTCGGGACGACCCTACTTATTCAAAATTTGCGCGGATCAAATCATCAGCGCGATGTGTATGGTCGAAGCCAATAACATCCTCAAGGCTTGCCATTCGACCCACTGGGGACATCATAGCCCCAACTACATCGCCAAGAAGGTGTTTGATTCCGGATTTTATTGGCTACGATTTACAAGGATGCTCACGAATTTGTCAAACCGCGACGCTTGTCAACGTCACGAAATATCTCATTAAAGAAATGAAATGCCGCAAAACGCCATTCAAGTGTGTGAGATTTTGACATCCGGGCATTGACTTTACGGGCCATTTCTTCATCTCGAGGAAATAAATACATACTCGTGGTCATTGACTATTTGTCAAAATGGGTCAAGCGAAAGCTTTGCCTACCAACGATGCCCGAGTTGTTGTGAAATTCTTAAAATCTCTTTTGCTAGGTTTGGAACCCACGAGCTATAATTAGTGATCGTGGTACGCATTTGCAATGACCAGCTTGATAGAGTTATGCAAAAGTATGGTGTAACTCACCGCCTCATCGCGCACCACCCCAAACAAGTGGGCAAGTGGAAGTTTCTAACCGAGGTATAAAAGAATTCGGAGAGGACGAGAGGCTAAAACCGTGCCTCTTGGTCGGATAAGCTAGATGACGATTGGGCCTTCCGATATTTATAGAACACCCATCTGTGTACTCCATACAAGCTAGTGTACGGAAGGCGTGTCATCCGCCGATTGAGCTTGAGCACAAAGCATACGGGCCTTGAAACATGCCAACTTCGATATTCAGATATTTGGTGATCACCGGAAAGTTCAAATGAATGAATTAAATGAACTCCGTGATCAAGCATACGAGAACTCTTTGATCTACAAAGAAAAGACAAAGAAGATTCATGACTCCAAAATCAAGAACCGCTTTCAACGTCGGTGATCGAGTCCTTCTTTTCAATTCAAGATTGAATATTTTCTCAGAAAACTAAAATCCACCGGTCCGGACCATTCACCATCACTAAAGTATTTCCTTATGGAACCATTGAGTTATCTCAACCCGATGGTCCAAATTTTAAAGTGAATGGTCATCGATCAAGCACTATTTTGGAGAGAACATTCCACCCGTGGTTGTCCCGGATCTACAAACTTTCCCCATGAACCAATGAATGCGGGATCGAGTCAAGCTAGCGACTGGAATCAAAAACAAGAGCACACCATATGGGTTTTCACCCATATTTCGACTTCTTTCTACTTTCTACCACTCCTAGTGCGGGGAGTCATGCCCACCGTTGTAAATATATTGATTCAAAAAAAAAAAAAAAAAAAAAAATCATCACAAAAATAATGGCCGAGTATCTCCTTTTACGTTCTATGTTTCGCATAATCCGCAGACTTTGAATATTGAGGCAATATTCATTTCTAGTGTGGGGGAATTCTCACGAATTTTATCATGTAATTATACCACCCAATTCCCCATTTTTGGCCAAAATTTTTTCGAGTAAGTGTTTTGCACTTACTCACTTACTGATTATCATCCGCCATGTCTAATAAACAAAAGGATTGGCTAATCCAGAGCAAACGGCTCTTGGTAAAGATATCTCAAATCCGCTGACGGCTTGCATTTGCCCAAAATTGTATGGTGTTCAAATTTCACCATATCTTTAATTAGTGAAGAGTTGGCTAGCCCGCAAGTTTATGGCTTGTGGTAAAGGCATTGGAGAACCATAATTGGAGAATAATTGAGGCATGAAAACGTGAGTGACTCGAGATGATCAAAACAACCAAATGTACTCGTGTTGAGTCATTGTGATCCAAATACGCCTGGCGGGTCGTCTAACTCAAACGGCCCTTATGGCAAACCAACGGGCTCGCACCATCGAGAACAAACACCTCTTTCGAAATGGGCTTTGAGGCCTAATAACAATTTATTTCAACAAAGTTTCTAACCCTGTATGCACAAGTTTAGTAGCGCTTCCATTTTCGCTTTTAAATTACTTTGACGCAAGGATACACGCAAGAACATCAAGACCCTATTTAGTTTAAAACACCTTGTGGTTTAATGGTAAGCAAAATTAATAACACCCTTCAGCGCCTTTTGTTGACCCATAGCAAAACACAAATGTAACTAATACACTCGACGCTGTGTCTAAATACACATCATTTTATACCCATCTAGATCGCTAAAACATCCGAAAACACTTAAATGCCACAAAATACTATAAATATCATTGAAATGTGTTTTTATGTGTTACAAGTGCAAAAGGATTGAAAACCGATGAAAACAACAAAGTTTACATAATTTACGGGCCATTCCTAAACTTTCATAAATTGGCAAAACTAGTCCTCGGATATTCAAATCATGTAAATGTCATTTAAAGTCCTTAGGATTCATGAGTTGTCAAACTTGGTCCTTGAAGTTTAAAATTGCAAAATGGCAACTTAAATCCTCAAGTTTCAAAATGGCAAAATAGGTCCTTGAAATTTAAATGGAAAATAATTACATTTATGGTCCTTGGTTTATCATATTTGGCAGGATAGGTCCTTGAAGATATTTTGGAAACTTGTCAAATCAGCCCCTATACTTTCGAATATTACAAAATGGTCCTTGTGATTAAACTACAAACCAAATGGACCCTTTGTTTTATTAAACCCAAAACCAAGCCCAATACAACCCTTGAACCCCCTGTCAAAATCCTGTGAACCCCCAAACTTGAACCCCAAATTTTTAATAAAACCGTCAAACCCACTTCCCTCCCAAAACCGTCTCTCCTGTACACCTTCCTCACCCACACCTGCAAACCACAAACCACCATGGTTTTTCACCACCTTATCCCCCCAGCTGTCTACCTACTCTCACCACTACCTTCTCTTTATCCCCTCCACCTCCACATCCTCCCAAAGATCATTAATTGCAAAAACTCGCTTTTGATATTTTTACGCCAAAAGTCCAAATGGACGTTTATGATGAATTTGATGAATCCAATGGCCAAGATCAGTGGGAAATGTTCGAGGTCGACAAGGAACTTTCAAAGTCTATAAAGAAGGAAGAGGAAGCAATGTGGATGCTATCTAGTTTAATTTTAGTTAATGTATGCTCTAATAGTTAAGTTATTAAATTCAAAGGTATTTTAAAGCTTTAAAGTTGTATTTCTAAGGTTTTCAGATTAATCAAACTTGTTTTCATCATAAATTTCAGTGTTTCATTACATAATCGCTTTATGCGCTTCTTGTTCAAACTTCCATGATATTGTGAATGTTGTTCTTAGTGTTGTATTGACTCATAAGCTCATATAAGCTCCTTATATAGCTGTGTAAGCTATTAGAAACCTTAAAATTCAGCTTGTAGTGTTAAAAGCAAAAATACAAAAGTGATACAATAAATGAGTAAAAATCAAAGATGAAGAATGCCATGATCAAGAAGCTGGAGCAGGGTGAATTATGGATTGCCCTGGGTTAGAGGCTTAGTGGTAAGCCTATAGGAATGTTTCTTTGGTCCTTGGTTCTCAGTAGGTTGCTTGGATGCAAATTGTAAGCTAAATTCTTGATTTTTAGCAATTTACTGTGCTTGTGCTTTTTACAATATTAGTTTACTGATTTTATGCTTATTTGGTCTTATGATATGATAATATAAAATTTGAAAACAGAGTTTGGGTCTAAATCATTAGGTTGCTTTGGAAATCACAAATTCGGCTTCATATCGTATCGCTTGATTTGGTCGATAGATTAGCATTCCAACAGATGCTTGTTGTTGTTATATGTCATATTAGTTCAAAATAGCTCAAGGCAACCATAAAATACTGATCCTTACTTGTTAAATAGTCAAAATTGCCTTTAATCTCCAATCGTTAGCTCACCGTTAGGATTTATAGTGCAAATTTCATCCCGCTTGTTCAGAACTCGTTAATCTAGCTTCATTTCATCTTAATTTAGCTTAATATAACATAATCGAGAAGTAGAATCAATCATAAGTTCATATTAGTCAACTATTTAGTTTTACTTAAAAGTCAAATTCCTAGTTGTGGGTTTTGATTAAAGTTGTTAATTTTCTAGATCTTAATATTAGTTTTTAGCTTGTCATCTTTTGGGATATTAGTATTTTGCTGCTCATCTTCATTAGACTATTTTTAGTTATTTTTATTAATGAGTTAAACCGCTTATTTGCAAGCTTCTTTTAAACAATTTCTGGAAACCTCCCCACAAGACACCGAGTAAGCTTATTTCATGCTTGTATCTTGTTCATTAGAGAGGTTCGCTTGTGTAATTTGTTGATTCTAGAAGCCATTCGACTAGTTTGTTGTTTATATGCTTATATTTCCTCTCATGCTTATTTGACCGCTTATCATGCTCATGTTGTTTTCTCAATCACTCACTACACCGAGCCATCGCAGTAGTTGAGATTTTTTCATAAGATCCTCAAAAGCTCTCTCGTACTCTTAAGCTTGTGTATTTTGGCTTTTGAGAAGCTAACATATCCAAATTTCAAAGGTTCGTAGCTTAATTTGGCTTTGCGCCTTATTTAATAAGCCCGCTTGTAGCTTTTGTTTGTCCCATTTCGTGTACACCGAATACTCAAGTATACAAGCTTTTCTCAAGCCTTCCAAAAGCTCATTAGTGAGCCCCAGTGAGATTCTTGTTTTTTGGGAACCTCAATAAGCCAGCTTATTACATCCAAGCTTGCTTTTGACCTCTGATCCCTTGCCCCTAGCTAAATTTGGCCTACAAAATCCTTGCAGGCCTGTTTGGTTGATAGGGTTTAGTGGAAGTGCTTATTGGCTTATCCTAAGCTTATCAGTGCTACTCTTTGTAATTTCTTACTCATTACTAGTTCCTTTAACTTATTTTCATTTTATTTCACCTTTGTTTCTTTTTGTTTAGCTTATTTGGCCACTTATTTGAGCTTGAACCATCAAATTGAGCCAAAAGCTCAAATGTTAAGCTCATAAGCTTCCATACTGCTTATTTCTAAGTTCTAAAATTTTTGTCTTCATTAAAGTTGCTTATTTTCAGTAGTTTAATAGTTTTGTAAAAGAAAAATCAAGAAAATCCAACTTTAAAAATAGTGATAGCGTTTATTTAATATAATTTAGCTTTTTAATTTTCTTTTCAGCTTATTATTAAGCACTTATATGTTTTTATATTTTTCTTAAGTTTCATCATATTAAAGTATTTTTAGGAATTTTCTCAGATTTTTCCTTTGTCATCTAGTATTTTTAATAATTAATAATAGTTTAACTAATAATTAATTAATATTAAAGTATTAAATAGTAAAATTAATTTTATTAAGTAAAACCATGTTTTATATTTTCCTAGCCTTTTAACTTAGTTAGAACCTATAAAAATTAATCTTATAATTTTCCTTTTTATTTTCTAATTTTAATCCTTTAATTAGTTTAATTAGATTCAATTATTAATTAAGTTTTTAATTTATAAAACCTTCGCTAAAAGACAAAAATATTTGTTTTAATTTTTTAAATCTTTTAAGTTGTTCTAGATTTTAGAAAATAAATTTGTAATTTTCTTAGTTAGTTTTGTATTATAAATCCTTTTTAGATTAATCAAACTAAATTTTAAATAAGTTTAAAATAGTTTTGATTAATTAATTAATATTAAATTAATATAATATTAGTAAAATATTTTCTTTCTAGATTTTAATTTTCTTTAAGTTTAAAAGTTTTAAAATTTCATTTTATACCCTTTAGTTTTAAACTTGTCATTTTAAGTCCTCGTAGTTTTAAATTTACATTTTATTTACTTGCTATACACGCTTGTTTAATCTGATTGTTGTGCTTTATAGCTCAGATCCAAATACAATTCCAAACAATCAAGAGTGTAATTATCAACCAAAATCCTTACGCATCATCGTCTCTCAGCGATCATTCTACTTTCGAACGTTTCACACACCATTCAACCTCTCGGGACTTAACGACCTGAATCCACTAAATTCCAAGGAAATTGTATTGAGTCCATAATAGTTGACTTTTTGACTAAAACCTTTGGTCAATATTTCTTGACCTGCTTAGGTGAATCACACCCTTTGGTTTACTCATACTCCGAACACATAAAAAGAAGTTAATAATTTTTTACTCACCGCCACCACTTACTACTATAGATTTAGAGGTCAGACAATGATCAAGACAGTAAGAGAGAAAAAGAAAATACCCTTTGAGTGGGGATGTACTCGCCACCGCTACTACGATACAACGATACGACAACATCTAAAAGAAATAACCTATACTCAACATATAAAATCAAGAAACACTACCACACATCGACCCAAAAGACACCACAAAGCTTAAACAAACAAAACAAAATCCGTAAATTCATTAAAGAAGCTAGAAAATACGACCACAACTTATGCAAAGTGTATAACATACCGACTTTAAAGAATATTACGGCTACGACGACCACATATTATACAAAGTGCATAAAATCAACAAACATGACCACATATCGACTCCAAAAGATAACACAAAGCTTAAAGAAACACAAAGGCACGCTCGTAAATTCACTAATAGCATATAAACTAAAAAAACTAAAACAACAGCTTGTTTTCAGAGCAACCTCAACGATATCTCGGGTTCCTAAATGCCGAACTAATTTAGCCATACTTCGTAATGAAGTATTCCTCCAAGCATCATACAAAACCTTCTTATTGATTTCTTTCATCCTCCTCATCCAACAATGATATTCCCAGTTGACATTTCTTTGGCACCCTAAATACAAAAGAAAATAATCTATTTCTAATTGTACCCATAATTTTTTTGATATCAACAAACACTTAGGACGACAAATTATACAAACCGAATAAAATTAACACCTATGAGCACATATCGCTTAAAAGACATGCTTTAGTTTAAACAAACAGAAACACATACCCATAAATCTACGAACAACATGGAAACTAAAATTAGCACAACCTGCATGACACATTGTAAACTCAACAAAAAATTTAAACAAACACCATACAACCAACGAAATACTTATGGCTACATCTCAGACTTTAAAAACTATATAAAGTCAACACCTATGAACATATATCACCCTTTAAAAGCCATGTCAAAGTTTTAAACATAAGTCGCTTAAACAAACAAAAACACATATCCTCAAATGCATAAATAAGCATACCTAGAACAAAATTGAGTTCCTTTTTAAAGTTACGACCATAACTCAGATGATAGTTATAACATGCTAAAGCATAGTTGTCATTTGTGTCGCTCGTTGTTCAACCCAAAAGAAATACACGATGCATATGGTGCCATATGATAATATCCAATTTGTGTGACTAATGAATATATGCATCAAAGATTGTCACCTGCAGAATAAATGGGTTCTTCCTCATTAGAATTCTTTAAAATTAATTTTTTAATTAGCAATTATGACTGATTCCCGCAACACTTTTATTTACGACTAAATATTACACACCCCACATTAACAGGTAGTAAGCACCACTTGCATGGCACAATGTAAAATCACCAAAAGCTTAAACAAACAACATCGATTCAACACATTACTTATGACCACATATCAGATTTTAAAAATTGTATAAAATCAACATCTATGAACACTCACGAGCACTAAAATGCCACATCAAAGTTTAAAACACATAAGTCGCTTAAACAAACACAAACACGTATCACCAAATACACGAATAAGCAACATCTAGAACGACAATTGTGTTTCATTTCTCACAGTTATGACCACAACTCAAATGACCACATATCAAACCATATAAAATCAGCAACAAACACCAATCCACTAATAGCATAAAAAGTAAAAAATAAAAAAATAACGAAATACCGTACGTTAACCAATCAGATGGCAATCGAACTTCAATCTCAATCACTAAACAAACCCTAAAACATTTTCAAATTTAAGTGGACGAATCAAAATGCAATAATATTCGAACAAATAAACCCACCACCAACCTAGAGCTCACCATCGTCACATGCATGGATGAAAGACGACATGTCCAAAAATGTTGTGTTTGTGTAGGGTAGATTAAATTTTTTGTGTGTGATGGATCTTGTATCCAGAGACACGTGCTGGGCCCTTTTATTTACAAAAGACGCTGCTTTTGTTTAAAGTTGTACCGAACATGAAACGGCGTTGTTGGAATTCAAGAAAGAAGGAAAACGCAAAACAACGCTGCTTTTAAAATTACTTGAAATGACGCTATTTTTCGTGATAAATATAATAAAATAATAATTATATATATAAACAATAACAACTTATATTTTGTTTTTAGAAAAATGAAAATAAAGGTTAAGGGTATAAAGTTCAAGAGAGGATATTCACTTTCCTGTTATTATCTCAGACAATTTTAACTTGGTCGATAAACCATGTTTACACGTACATTTTCATTTTTCACATGGTCAACTATAGGGTACCAATGGCCAAACATTAGAATAAAAGTAACACAGCGCCAAACGACATCGTATAAACACAACATCACTTTCCCTTTGTTTCACACTTCAGTTTGATTTAAAGAGCTTTACTTTCTCTCTGTCTTCATGTTCAAAATTAACTGAGTTGACCAAATTGAGCCCTAATTTTATAAAATCAAATCTTCAAAAATTGAATCAAATTATAAACTAATTGTCATCCAAATATTCAAGATCTGTTCAATTAGACCCTTGGATTACATAAAGGTACAATATTTTTTTATATATATATATTTTTTGAATCTTTTTGCTTGTTTACGATGCTCTTTTCAAGATTTGTTGGAAATAGTGATAAAGATTGAATCTTTTTGATGTTTTGGTTAATGGGTATGATTAAAGATTGGTTTTTTGATATGGGTTTTGTTTATTTGTTGCAGATCTGTGGAAAAAGATATAAAATTGAACCTTTTTATAAAAGTAATAAGAAGATGTCAAGTATTGATCTGTTAACAAAAGGTGATGAATCAGTTGAGATAAGAGAAGTGTGGAATGATAATCTTGAAGAAGAATTTGTTTTGATTAGAGATATTGTTGATAAATATCCTTATATTGCTATGGATACTGAATTCCCTGGTGTCGTTCTTCGCCCGTTAGCCCAATTTAAGAATATTAATGATTATAATTATGTCACATTGAAGGATAATGTTGATATGCTTAAGTTGATTCAGTTGGGTCTTACTTTTTCTGACGAGGATGGGAATTTGCCTACTTGTGGATCGGATAAGCCCTGCATTTGGCAGTTTAATTTCCGCGAGTTTAATGTTAATGAAGATATCTTTGCTAATGACTCCATCGAGATGTTGAAGCAGTGTGGGATTGATTTCAAGAAGAATAGTGAGATGGGTATTGATGCTAATCGGTTTGGGGAGCTTTTGATGTCTTCTGGTGTTGTTTTGAACGATAATATTTGTTGGGTCACTTTTCACAGCGGGTATGATTTTGGGTACTTGCTTAAGTTGTTGACTCGTAGAGAGCTGCCTAAGTCTCAAGCAGGGTTCTTTGATCTGATCAAGATTTATTTCCGATTGTTTATGATATTAAGCATTTGATGAGGTTTTGTAACCATCTGCATGGTGGGTTGAACAAGCTTATGGAAATCTTGGAAGTGGAAAGAATTGGTGTTTGTCATCAGGCGGGATCAGATAGTTTGCTTACCTCTCATGCTTTTAAGAAGCTGAAAGAAGGTTACTTTAATGGAAACACCGAGAAGTATGCTGGTGTTTTGTATGGTTTAGGGGTTGAAGATGGTGAAAAATAAGTAGGAAAGGTAATCTGTGAGGTTTAAGTTTGTTTGATTTAGTATGTGTTTGTTATTAAACGTTATGTACACAATTGGCATAAGAGCTGCCTGTTTGATGGTCTTTTTTTCAGATCTATTTATGTAACCAAATACCTCAAGGGTCTTGTAGTTTGAGTACTGTAAATTATTACAGTTAGTGTTTTAATAACAATCTTAACTTCCATTTTGTTTAGCTTCATGATTCTTGTTTCTGTTGCGGTATGGGTGTGTTTTTTTTATTGGATCTTGTTTTTGTCATCGTAATATTGCATCTCTTTAATAATTAAGCCCTTCAAAGATCTACAGTGTCGAACATAACTAATTTCATTCGGTTATTGAATTCATTCGCATAATCTCTGCACTCAAAAGGAAATTAAAATTCAATCAATATTTGAATACATTGTTGAACTAGGATCCGGCAACGTTTGCAGAACTTTGACGCTACAGAGCCGAAAGTACCTTTGAGCTTTGAATGTTGTATAATTCAAAATCTTAATTCCGAACATATATCGCTTAAGTTTATCACTGTTTGTAATGGTAATGGTTGTGGAAATTTGATCTTGGACTTCAGAAGTATATGATTTAGGTCAAAATTGATTCTAAATATTAGTGTTTAAACTTGCAGGAGAAGCGGCAAGGTTTAATTCATGTGATGATTACATTTCTAGTGTTGATCAGTTGATCAGTTAACTGGAGTTCATGGGGTTGGGGTTTAATTGACTCTGAACCCAAGCAAGAATGAAATGGCTCATAATGAAGGATTAGGTTTCAAATGGATCCTTCGGTGACAATATGGACATGTTTCTAATCGTACCCGAGAAGAGGACATATGAATGAGCAGCATGCTTCTTTTGATATTGAAGATGCTTCCATGGACACCAATATTGTTTACAAAACATTGAGATGTTCCGTCAAGCTATAAGAATCCTATTGCTGTTTCTGATATTATTAGGACATCGTTTCTGATACTTTTAGTGGTAAATTTTCAGTAGACTATTAACTCTGTATGTCTCATTTTCCCCTTTGAGATTACAAGCTCGTTTGGTTTATCTTCCATCTTTGTGCGACTTTAGAATGCTCTTTTTGATGGTTATAGGTATAGTGCGACTCTTGCTGCCTTTCAAAATAAAGAAGGTATCATACGACTACTGGAAAATAATTCAATACAGAAATTGTGGATGTCAATGAGTAGGTATCGAAAACATATACTTTAAAGTTTAAACAACCCGCAATCTTCTATAACTCAAGTTAAAGGCTACTTTCTAATTTAAGGACTACCATGATTCGAGCCCACTACTACTTAAAAGCTGAACTTCAATCTACATGCTAATTTATGCAGGGGCAACACATATCAAAATAACAGCCTCAATAGTGTCAAACTGTCAATTGGTGAGCCAGGCAATAATAGTGCAATGTCAAGCAAAAGCCAAAGTTTTTTTCTGCTTAAATAGCTCATCAGTTCAAGAAAAAACTACAGAGAAAAATAAGCCAAGCAATATTTTAAACTAGGAATTGGAGGGTCAAGCCTAGCCAAGGCTGTAGTGCAACGCCAAGGAGACTCGCAAAGACCCCTAAAAAATAAGATTAATATCGAGTGAGCTAATGGCTCACATATCGATATTAAACTGATAAGAACAGATACTACACTTGATCTTAGCTAAAGGCCGAGAAAGGTATGCTTGTTCCAAAGTTGAGTCTCTCATTTTATAACAACCTCCCTTTCTGCTGTTCAGCTCACCAACCGATGTGGGATACAGAAATTCATCTTAAACTCACAAGCTTCAGCCATATGGACATTATTGGCTTCTTTTGCCATCATATCACATCCTACCTTTGAAATTTCGACTATGAATTCTAATCTGTATGAACATTATTTTTGGGTTTTTATTTTGAGTGCAATGTGCATATTGTCATCATAGTTCACCTGACATTCTGACAAGTCCAGAATCATATCTTGAAGGGGCTCAAAACGAATCCCTCTTCGGGCCAAGGTTGCACCAGTGTCTTTTGTATTGTTAATCAGGGTTGGTAAGTGGTAACGATTGTAGAACTTTGATCAGTTGGAGTTCAGAAGTACATGATTTCTGTCAAACTTGATACTAGATATTGTTGAAACTTGGAGGAGAAGTGGAGAGGCTTTATTCATGTGAAGATTTTGTTTGTAGTATTAATGGGCGGCGTTGGGGGTATGGTTTGTGTGATTTAAAAATGAACAGCGGTGAAAATATGGACATGGTTTCTAATCCTACCCCGGCAAGTGGAAATAGGAATGAGCAGCATGCTTCTATTGATATTGAAGATGCTTCCATGGACACGAATATTGTTTACAAATCACCGAGATGTTCTGTCAAGCTACAAGAATCCTATTGTTGTTTCTGATATTATCGGGACATTCTTTTTGATACTTGTATGGTACATTTTCAGCACACTATTAACTCTGTATGTCTCATTTCTTGTTTGAGATCACAAGCTCGTTTGGTTTAATTTCCATTCTTTAAACAAGCCGCAGTCTAACTTCAAGCCCACTTGATGATTTAAGGACTACACTTGATTAGAACAAAAAAAAAACATAAAAAGTTGAACTTTAACCTAGTGGTGGGCATCAAGACCTAAAAACCGAATCGAAACCGGAGAAGCCGAAAAAATGGCACCGAAAATACCAAACCAATTGAAAAACTGACGAAGGTAATTTTGACTTAAGAAAAAACCGAATGTTTGAAGCGGTTTTGGTTTCATATGAAAAACCGAGCCATAAAAACGTCCCGCCCCACCATCTATCATTCAAAATAATCAATTTTCGTAAAAGATATGGAGCTTAAGTATTTAATAAATGATTTGGGTATATCGTTTTAATCTTGTGGCCAAGTCACACGAAGGGTTTCCATTTTTTCTTATTCTCATAGTAATGAAGATGAAAAGAACACTCAAATGTTGATTATTTCATGTTCACACAAAACTGAGTTTACACAGCAACAACAACATACTCAATTCCGTCAAAGCGGTGATGTGAGATGTAGGATATAGACAAATCATACCTCTACCTCAAGATAAATTTGAGGAAGACCTTTGGCAAATGCAAATGTGCGAGTGATAGAGAACATAAATAAGAGCAAGGAGCAAGAGAGCAAACAAGTATAATCATACAAAAGACAAAAGGCAAAAACAAGCAAACAAAGCAAGAACAAAAGAGAAAGGGACCTAAACATATAAAAACAAACATCGTAGGAGCATAAAAGCAAACAAAAGGCAAAAAGCAAAACAAGCAAACAAAAAACAAGAGGCAAAACAAGCATACAAAATAGAAAAGCAGGAAACCAACAAAAAAGGAACAAAAGAGAAAAACGGAAAAAAATAAATAAATAAAATAAAAACGCAAGAGAAACCTAGAAAGAAAAGGCAAAGCGCAAAAGAGACAAGGGAGCACAAACAAACATAAGAAAAACGCATAAAGTAAGAGGGCAAAACACATAAAGAAAAGCAAGCAAGGAAAAAGGAGCAAAAGGCAAAAAGGAAAAACCAAGACCAAAGAGAGTAACACAGAAACCAAGCAGAGCAACGCAATGGCTAAAGCTAAGGCAAAACAAAAGAAAAAAGAGATGCCACTAGACTCCAAAAAACCTAAAGTAAAAAAGCTAAGGAACGATGAAACGTAAAACGCAAAAAGGCAAGGCAACTAAAAGAAGTATAAAAAGACCAAGACGCAAAAACTACCACCTACCACCTAGCCCGAACTACTCGAAAATTCTAATCCTATCTCTCCATGAATTTCTATCTAAGGTTGATATTGTAATTTGAATTTTATATAACTATAAAAATGCAATAATTTATTGAATTTTGGCTATATGATAAGGATTTAAACGACGCTTAGAGGACATTTAAGCTATAAATCTACCACTTTTATATCCGTTACTACTTAATTTCGCTCCTTTTCACTTTTAGGTCTCTTGGAAGCAAAATGTTAGAATGAAGCACATTTCACTAAAAGGAGCGAATACATGAAGAAAATGACAAAGTCAAGATCGAAGCCTCTCAAAGATGATCAAACAAGACTGACGCGTCCCAAACAAAGCGGCTTACCGTCCTCTATAAAGACTTGATCAAAACATGCACGAGACGGCTCGATGGAAATTTTGTTTACATAACCGACGGCCACAACTCTAGGTGACGTTGTCCCATCGATGACTTGGCCAAGACGAAACCCTAATGACGGCGAAATGACGGCGTCCCATGCAAAAGGTGACGTCGCAAGTGTAAATCTATATATATATAATTCGATTTTTCCGCATTTAGAGAGGTAGACTTTTGGAGAAAAACCCTAATTCGCTTGTAGTCCGATTTGACAAGATTCTTGGGTCCCATACCCTATTTTACACATCGAGATAAGTCTTTTAATCCAAAGTAACATTATGTCTATCCCTTATTCGATTGATTGTGTGTATGCTTGCTTGTTTACCATGTCTAGCTAAATTTCTGTGTGTTTACTTAGATCTATAAAACCTAGTTATTGATTATTGTTAGGTTGTTTCTTATCTTAATTGTAAATTGGCTTAGAAGTGCAACTAGTCATCATTCGTTGTATTTAATGTTTGAGTATGCTTTACGACTGTGTGGCTTATGAATGAGATAGCCAAGGCTTGCCGACTTCGTATGTCATGCCCGAGAGATAACCTCAAAGAACTAGAGACTACGCATACCCTACGACCTTAGGAATACAACGCGTTAAGATAAGGTGTGACAATTCAACCGACCAATAAATAAACTAGGGAGTAATAGTATCTAGGTAAACACATTTTTAATCATCATATGAGCACACATCAATTAGACATAAGACTACCCATATTAACTAGATAATTAGATAAATTAAATAATTAGACAAGTAGAGTAATCGGTAGAAGTACCACCCCCAACCTATAGCCCCGAGATATTTAACTTAGCTTTCTAAGAAACTATATAAAAAAAAATAATAAATAAATAAAAATCATCCTCAACCCCCACCTTCTCGTAATATATTTCTTGCTAGCATTCTTATTCTCCTAGATAACGATATCAATCCCCGAGGCTTACCCAATACTACACTACAACGATTAGGTTCACTACCTAGGTGGTTGAAAACTTGCTCGAAGAAAAGGAAGTTCCTTTGACCCCGAACGCACTTCGTACGCGCATCAAGTTTTTGGCGCCGCTGTCAGGGAATAGAATAGCTAGTTAGATCTCTATCTCGTTTAAGTTCCCTTGCTTGATTCCTATCAGTAATATTTTTTCTCATTTTCGTTAGCTTTCCTGTAGTCTATCCCCCTTCTTCGTGACTTTGTTCGCAGCCTCATCACTTTTCATCATGGAAGGTGATAACCCACCACCAATTGACCCACCAAGGCTATAGATTGAGCTCCCCGATCAAGCTCAAACTATGACCCTGCGATCCGACACCATCCGGTTGGTGCAAAACGGATGTACATTCCATGGACTTCGTTCCGAAGATCCTAATCATCATCTGAAGGACTTCCTTAAAATCGTTGACTCTATCGACCTTGATGCTGCCACACGGGAGACCATGCGCTTGCATATCTTCCAATTCTCTCTACGGGACCAAGCTAGTTATTGGCTTAAGCGACTTCCCGCCGGATCCATCTCAAGTTGGGATGATCTTACCACTCGTTTCCTCGCCCAATTTTTCCCACCGGGGAGAACTACCAAGCTTAGGAATGACATCTTGATACCAAGCTTAGGAATGACATCTTGATATTCCAACAACTTCAAGGCGAAACTCTCTACGAGGCGTGGACTTGATTCAAGGACTTACTCCACAAAGTTCCTCATCACGGCATCGATCTTTGGCTTCAAGTCCAAATCTTTTACGATCATGTCAACTTCTCAACTAGGCAAACCATCGACCAAGAGAGGAGTAAATTATGTGATGAATAAGATATTTGAGTTCTATAAGGATTGCTTGACATTAGGACGGAATATAGAACAAATTGGGGAAGATGACTTAGAAAGATGCAAGATAGACATAACTATACCATGGAAAATCCCATAGAGATCGCCATGAGGAAGAAGATGACTGAAGGAAGTCACGAGAGCACGACTTCGAGTCTAGCTACAAGACTCATAAATAAAGAAAAGTGCTTCGGGAGGCAACTCATGCTTAATTGTTTGCTTGTTTATGTATCGTATATCTTTTCATTGTTGTTTATTCTCATGTTTGATTTTGTGAAAATGCTTTATTTTGTCTTTAACCTCGCCTTAATTACATATAAAGGTATTTTACAAAAGATAAGTGTAGGGAAGATCACATACGTTTTTGAAGAACATGAACATGAGAATTACAATTAGTGAAATTGATATATATGTGTGTTTGTTAGAGCCAACTGCTTGTATCGAGTCATAATGGATGTTTTGCAGGAATTTTTCCAGGTTTTAAAGATGTAATTTTTCCGAATTTTTCTAGAAAACGATCGCACTGGGCCATTAAGATTAAAGCTCGACGACGTCAAAGTTAAGCGTAAATAGTTTATACAATTTTTCATTTTCTGCTACTTATAAATTTTGGAAATTCTCGTGTCTTAATTTTTCGTAAAAGTCGCAAACATCCATTCCACAAGCATTATATCTTACTTGCTTTCTAGTGTAGTTGTGTCATATATAGTTTTATCACGATTTTACACGAAGGTTTCGTTTGTTTTCTTAAGTGTGCATGTTATATTTGGCAAGAAGAAGAAATAAAAATTGGATGTAGCTTATCACTTATGCATTCTTCTTGAAAAGAATTTAACCGCAACTTCACACGGATCCTACCGAGCTAATCAAGGAGTACTAGTTTTTTCCTTACTTACCTTCCTTTATCATAACTTTGATACTTTCGGGAACATTGGGGACAATGTTCGCTTTAAGTGTAGGGAGGAGAATAAAGCGGAACTTAGAAACTATTCACTCACTTGATTATTTGTCTTGTCCTTGGTAATTTGTGTAATAAACTATGAGAAATATTTGTTAGGCAATTTTAGCACCAAATTTAAATTTTTATGACATGTACGAGCTAAACTTTAGTCTTAATAAAGCGCCTCATGGATAGGAGTTATATGACTAGCACAAAAAACCGCTTACCACTCAAATTCCACCCAAAAATGCGAGGTTCGCCTAGATCTTTAGGAATAAAAGCATCCATCTTTAATGCTTAGAGTGTACCAAGAGTATAATAGATTCTAGAACTTGTTTTGTGATGCATTCCGAGATCGCTAGTGAGACTGCACTTGTATAGTTATGAATAACTAAGTGATAAGAGGCATTAGGATAACTCTTGTTTGAAACATGTATTATAATTACTTCTTCCACATCAGTTGAGTAATTACCCCACACCCTTGCGATGTACTCATCTTTAGTACACGATAACCCTAGTTAACCCCTCAGAGCCTATCTTTTTTGCGGTTCTCGTGATGTTTCGGTTTTCCGAATTATCAATGAAGAACATTGTTTACAATCCACCCCCAAATGTACACCCAAATCGCCTTAGCCTACCTTGTATGCACTCACCTTTAGTGCATTATTGTTATCATTACTAAACCCTTAGTTCAAATATCTAGTTACTTGCATGGTTGCTAAGTCGAGTCATATCTTTTGTACACAGTTTTGAATGATTGGGACTCATGGGTAAAAGTAATATTTTATGGAGTAACGGGAAAGAACGATAAATTCAAATTCCCTTTGTCTACGTAATTAAATACTCCAAGTGTTTTTGATCTTTTCAAATCGGGTCAATTAGTGTTAGAGAAATAAAAAATCAAGTGTAGGGATGCTCCTATAGATCCTTTATATTTTGATGTTATCGTAGAGAATGGTAAAAAAAAAAAAAAAAAAAAAAAAAAAAGGTGGAGCTACCATCCTACATCTATCTTTATGTTTATGTATTTAAATTTATGTTTGTTTGTTTCAAGTTATCTAGAGTTAGTGGGTCGAGTCTTGGCTTAGCAACACCACGCTTTTCATGCTTGTAACATAAGATTTTTGACTTGCCACCACTAAATATCGCCTATCCAACAAAACCCTTTGTTTCCCTACCGTAAGCCTAACGTTACAACCCTTGCAAAGAACTCTTAGATAGTTGTTCCTAGGTGCTTACGCCAAAGCGGTGGAGGTTTGATCTAATCTCAAGCCTATGGTAATCTATGTACTATGCCATGTAATGAGTGTTTATCTTCCATTTCCATTTATTATATTTCATATAAACCCGAGAGATGAAAGAATCCAAACACCCCTTATGAGGTGCTAGTATATAATTTCCGTGCTTGTTATGACTATTGCGGTGCTTTTACTTGTTATGAATTATTTTAAACCCATGCTTCATGCCCCCTAACTTATAAATTGATTGGTCAAAAGCACATTTTCTTGAGGACAAGCAAATACCAAGTGTAGGGATATTTGATAAGGATTTAAAACGTACGCTTTTAGAGGGTAATTTAAGCCCTAAATATACCACTTTTATATCCGTTACTGCTTAATTTTGTTCCTTTTCACTTTTTAGGTCTCTTGGAAGCGAAATACTGGAATGAAGCACATTTGGATGAAAAGGAGCGAATACATGAAGAAAATGGCAAATTCAAGATCGAAGCCTCTCAAAGTCGATCGAGCAAGACCTACTGGCGTCCCAAACAAAGGCGACGCCGTCCTTTATAAAGACTTGATCAAAACATGCACCAAAGTGGCTAAGTGGAAATTTTGTTCACATAACTCGACATCACAACTCTAAGGTGATGCCATCCCATCGATGACTTGGCCAAGATGAAACCCTAATGATGGTGGTGACCTGGCCCCATGTAAAGGTACGCCGTCGTAAATGTAAATCAGATATATAGAATTCGATTTTTTGCATTTAGAGGGTATACTTTTAGAGAAAAACCCTAATTGCTTGTAGTCCAATTTGAATGAGATCTTAGGGTCCCATACCCTATTTTACACACCGAGATAAGTCTTTTAATCCAAAGTAACATTATGTCTATCCCTTATTCGATTGATTGTGTGTATGCTTGCTTGTTTACCATGTCTAGCTAAATTTCTTGTGTGTTTGCTTAGATCTATGAAACCTAGTTATTGATTATTGTTAGGTTGTTTCTTATCTTAATTGTAAATTGGCTTAGGAGTGCAACTAGGCATCATTCATTGTATTTAATGCTTGAGTATGCTTTATGACTGTGTGGCTTATGAATGAGATAGCCAAGGCTTGCCGACTTCGTATGTCATGCCCGAGAGATAACCTCAAAGAACTAGAGCCTACGCATACCTTACGAGCTTAGGAATACAACGCGTTAAGATAAGGTGTGACAATTCAACCGACCAATAAAAGATAACTAGGGAGTAATAGTATCTAGGTAAACACATTTTTAAGCATCATACGAGCACACATCAATTAGACATAAGACTACCCATAGTAACTAGATAATTTGATAAATTAGATAATTAGATAAGTAGAGTAATCGGTAGAAGTACCACCCCCAACCTATTGCCCCGAGATATTTACCTTAGCTTTCTAAAAAACTATAAAAATATTAAAAAAAAATCATCCTCAACCCCCACCTTCCTGTAATATATTTCTTGCTAGCATTCCTATTCCCCTAGAGAACGATATAAAATCCCCGAGGCTTACCCAATACTACACTACAACGATTAGGTTCACTGCCTAGGTGGTTGAAAAACTTGCTCGAAGAAAAGAAAGTTCCTTTGACCCCGAACGCGCTTCGTACGCGCATCACTATGCATTTACTTGCTATTACCAACTCAAACCTAGGATTTGTAACCATTTATCAGAGTTATGTGATTTTTACATACTTGGTTGTATACTTGCATATAACTTAAAAAGAAATGATATTGGCTTTAATTTTTAGCATTGATTGACATGCTTAACTCGACATATTTAATTATATGCCTAAATTTATGTGAGGACTCACTTTACAAACCAATAATTTATGGAGAATGATCCATGTTGTTGGCTGCAGGGATCTTACCTGTAAAACCCTAAAATCGTAAATGCGTTGAATGACCATAATACCCCTCAACTAATAATCCGTAAAGTAAAACGAGCTCGTTATTTTCGTTGGGCATTTAATTTATAATATTTACACAAGACATTGAAAATAAAAGTTACATTATATTATGATTACATGTACCACATAATATAATTATACAAATTGCAAAATCATTAAATTAAATAAAAGCTAGAATATTGGTAATTAGGGAAATCAAATAAAATCTTGATACCTCCCCTAAAATTACGTCTAAAGCAAAACGCATATCTCCCCTAATTGTCGCCAAATCTTTTACCATTTAACCTCCCATTTAATCTCATATTAGCTACTATTTACTTATTCAAAAATAAAATCACAAACCCTAGACTCCTAGCCTCCAAGAAAAGTGACGGCAAATAACAAATCTCCCATCTCCATTGTCTGTCGATCTAAAGGCTCCAAGAAAAGGTGTCGAAGGGTTCTTTTAAGGGCTGGAATCACGTGTTTATTTCGAGTATTGCTTGGCTTGGTATCGTGGTTGCTGGGTTGCTGCTGTCGTGGTTTAGAGAGCTCAAGGGGGTGCCTTGAATCGCTTTGTTTTGTCCTTGCTCCTTTCCTTTGTGTCACGCTTCAAGGTACCTTATGATCCCGTCATTCTTTTGTTTTTCTTCTGAATTCTGGTCGTGAGAGAAGGGCAGCCATACCCTTGACTTGTACCCCATAAATCATGTTTCTTTTAAAGGTTAAAACTAAGATATAAAGACCTAGTAATATGTTGCATAAAATCATGGGGTGGCACTTGATATGTGTCGACTTGAGTGCATGAAAAACTGGTCCATTGAAACTGATTTGAAAACCTTGATCATGCTCCACAAAAAGATAATACATGTATTGGTTTTGGTCTTGTTTTGGTCTCCTTATATCTCGGCACATCTTTGATGAAATAGCTAAATCTTTTGTCACATAAAACATGCATGCATGTAAAGGTAAATTGTGTCGCATAGAATAATGATAAAAACGCTAGTGATGAATCTGATTTTGTGACATCTCGACATGTTTATCCTTTTGTTATTAACGTGCCTAAATGAAACTAAAACATGGGTGTACACTTGGTAGGGTATATGTGGGTCTCGTTATATACGTATGTTGTTTGGGATGGTGTCATGTTATTGTATGAAAGGCTGAAATCTCATGTGAAGGTAGTAATGTTTCTACTCGTCTAACAGTTGGTATTCTGGGACTTATGGTGTCGTGTGAGTTATGGCTGTCATGGTCACATAAATGAATGGGTAATATATCTAACAAATAAATTGGTTTGTGTGAGTTGATTGGTCAAATAGAGTAAAACATACGTTAATTTTTGTGTGAGTTGAATAAGGTAAAAGAGTTTTGGGGTGCAAACTGTTGGAATGGTTTCGAAATTGGTAGATGCATGTTCTTGTATGGGTAAGTTTGAAGGCGATCGCGGGACAAATGGGTAAGCCGTTTTACATTTTTGATGGGGCGTCGGGAGGATGAGTCGGGTGTGAGTTGTGATCCGAGATGAGTCTGATCTCGGTGTGGTATTAATTTGGCCGAGTGTGGTTTTTGTGATTTCCCGAGATTGTTTGAATTGTTTTCGGATGTTTTAAATTCGGAAATTTATAAAGTTGAATACACATGTAAGCCCTAAACCTAATCTACATTAAATGAGATACGAATTTACTTTGAATCGGATGTTAACTGGGACTAAGTTAATTAATTAGCATTAAATACGAGATTACTTGACCTAAGTTACTAAAGTTGACAATATTATTAAAACGGTTAACCTAAATTGTAATGAGTATTTGAAATCAATAACGAGTATAATAAATGATCTAATAAATATCATACGAACCTTAATCCATGTAGATTCATTGAAGAAAGGGTGACGTATTTTTGGCTTACATTGAACTGTAATTCTGAGCATTCAGGTGAGTTTTCATGTGCTTTTTAAATTGGGTTGCACTTTATTCGAAATAGTATCATGCAAACTTGTTTAAATGATCGTTATTTGTTACGTGTCTAGGATTCTTCGATAATAAGTGAATGTTGAGAAATATGCTATATGTACATGAAGAGATATATAAATTTTGGATTATAAATCGTGAACCGTATAAATGTTGAATTGTTAATCGTGGAAATAAAGAAAGTTGGAACCGTTGAACCGAACCGAAATAAAGAAAGTTGGAACCGTTGAACCAAACGGAAATAAAGAAAGTTGGAACCGTTGAACCGAACGGAAATAAAGAAAGTTGGAACCGTTGAACCGAACGGAAAATAATGAATAGTTGGTTTATATGGTTTGGTGATATGTGTTGAATCGTTGATTTTGTTAACTGTTGATAAGTATTGAGATTATGTGATCACTATATAGTAATTAACTGATATTTGAGCAAATTGCATGATTGTTTTACAAGTTTGATGTTATTGGAAAAGTGTTTGATATTATAAGAATTTTTTTATGTGAAAACCATGAATTCTCTCTAGGCCTTTGGCTAACCCAAAACTCTTTTAAAATTTGTGCAACCCAGATGAGCTGCTTAGGAATCAGGAGATTATTTGAGATTGACTATGAGTAGAAGCTTCCGCTGATATAAGGTAAATTTGAGGTTTTTAATGCTCCGAAAAGGCGGGGTGTTACAGTTGGCATCAGAGCCTTAGGTTTAAGTGAATTAGGTTTAGTCGACCTTGTCTTAAACCATAAGCAATGAGTTAGTGAAGAAATTTATATAGAGAATATGGTTGTTGGGCTAACATAGTGTAGTTGGACTGATTTTAGGCTATAGAGTGTAAGTGAAGAAACTTTGTATAAAGATCTAGACTTTGTAGGGGTAGAACTGGTTAAAAGTTTGGAACATATAGTAAAAGCTAAGTATCTAATGGTGTAAGCTTGTTGTCATTAGTTACGATGATGATATTGGAGACTAGTAAATGAATATATAAGGTCGAATGAGCTAGCCAAAGTGCTAAAAGAAAAATGGGAAACAAGAGGAAATAAAAGGACCAAAAGAAAGGAAGAAAAAAAAAAGGCTTTCGGTTGATAAAAGTGACATACTTGCATAAAAATTTATTTATATAATGTTAACAATAAGGTACAAGGTTTCAGTTATGAAGACATGAGTGCGTCAGTTATTAATCACATATATATTTTTAGGTACCTTGAATGAATAATGTGATATGAGCTTGTTAGGTCACTAGTTTTACAACACAAGTAATATAGAAAGAGATAAGGCGATTGAACAAGTAAACAAGCACACATACACGATAAGAGTAGCACGGTTAGGCGTAGGAATATGTGTGAAAAGAAAACTTGAACAACCAACCCTCAAATGAGGGTTTACAAGAATATTTATAGGAGGAAGCTGGGCAACACTCCTAGTTCCCATCCTTTCTTATGTGGGCTTGGGCTAAGCTTATGGGCCTTCTACATAAGCTTGACCTTAAACAAACATAAAGGCCATAATAAAGCTACCTATTACATATGAAATATAAATACTTGAAATCTTGTTTAGGAGTGATTCCAACAATCTCCCCTCAAGTATATATGAATGTAAGCGGTGAAGGCGTTGATGTAATAGTAGTGTGACGTCTTCCGACATTCTTCTTTCTTGTGAGAGGAATTGCCTTGATTCGAACCATCTCCCCAGTAGAGAGATAGTTATCTTTGAACAGCTATGCTTTGGCGTCATCTTTAACTTTGTTCTTTGATCATTGTTCTTGTGGTGAAAGTGATAGTATGTTGTTATGCGCATCGATGCCTTCAGTTCGCTTCACGCTCCAAGTGTCTCCACGTCATTCTTCAACATGCTCACACTCTTTGACGTTGGAAATCAATCCGATGAAGTTACGTAAGTCTTTGACTTCAGTAGATTCTTTGATTGATGAAGAATCATTCGATTGTTGTGTTGCATTTGAATAGAACTTCCATTAGTGATGTTGTTGGCGTGAGCATGAGAAGAATCAAGACGATCATCCCGCTCCGAGCTTCCATAAGAAAACATTTCAAGCAGTTAGTAATAAGCGGTTTCCAGACTTACAAGTTTGAACTTGAGAGTGTTAACGTGATAGTGTGAAAACACAACTCTAATTCTTACAAAGGCCGTTCTCGAACTGAGTCCCACAAGTGAGATAACGCGATGTACCAAAGTACATCTACGATTCGGATGAGTTCCGAGGTACACCAAGCATCACCTCACGATCGTAGACCGTTTGAGACATACTCCGCGTAATCCACGGGAGTTACCAAATGACTCTTTGTCAAGGATGTTTGATGTTGACCCGGCAGAGTTTCCATTCAATCATCGAGGATCGCAGATGTGAACCTCTCATAAATGTTCTCGACAGATTGCTAAGATCCGTGAAGGACTCGATATGAACCATCGATAATCTTATTTGTTGATCATCAGTGATAAAATGTCAAGTGTACCTAAGAGATCTTTTGATGAGTCTCGTGGCTCGGACTCAATAGTGCGTTTGGTTTTCTGAGCGGAGACTAGGAGAAGGTCTCTTCTTCAATACCAACGATCTCTAAGAGAAAGCCAATATTTTACGTGAGGTTCCACTGTGAGAATGAAACAAGCTTCGTTGAGAGAAACTTGAGTGGCTAAGAAGGTTTAGTGCATGCGCCATCGGGTCTATGACGACTTTTAATCTTCAATACCGGTGTCACTAAGTGACAACCAAGAGTATATGAATTGAACCGATTATGCGCCTAAGTTGAATAACGGAGGGCTATTTCTTTTCACCCTTTACTTTTCATTTCTTTTGATTCTTCAACTCCTTCTTTCTCTCGATTCTCATTTTCTCCTTTTACAATCATTCCTAAGGACTTCTAACACTAACTAATGGTAGTGTCCTTGGGTAGATCCCTCCGGCTCTGGCGGATCATAGGACAGTTATTCCTAACCTTAGTCACCTTATATCTCCATGACTAATCCTATGTTTGCCATTAAAACCATTGTTTGTGAAAATATCTCTCAAAGGGTTTGTAAATGAAAACATGTTTGAACCATTGTGAGAGATAAGTTTTGCATAAATACTCCCCTCGCGTGTGCTTAATAGTTTAAATGGTTAAATGCACGGTGAGGAAAGAGCGCGACTTTTGAATTGATCCACTAAAGATAGACAATCTCCGCGAGACACGGTTACGTTGAATAGTTAAAGAGTTACATTGTCGACTTTTAGGTGACAACTAGCTCTAATAACTACCTTGAAGGTGTAGAAAAACCTTGGAAGGTTGTCAAACCCGTCGAGTTCATGTCTATCAAAAGTTTCTCGAATGGTACTTTCTACTTGGACAAGTCCTTTGCGAGACACGTTTACATTACTAGCGAACTAGCTTGAAATTATTACCCGTCGAGGACAAGTCTTTTCGAGTTACAAGCAGTTTAGTACCGTCGATTCGTTGGTTAAGTCCGAGGTACATGATTCATTTGCATTTTGTACAACATATTTCTTGAATTTGATTTTCGTTGAGTTTTGAAAAAACCCCCAAAATTGCAGTTTTGGCGCTAAAATTCATTCTGTCTTGTATTGAAGTCTGTTACAATTTGATCTGTTTCTTTATGAGTTTTATTAAGTTTGTTGCTAGTTATTAGTAGTTATGTCGAATAAGAAGAAACAAAGAACATCTAATCGGAATCCTAGAGTTCCGGTGAGATTCAATGACCATATTGTAAGTAACTTGGGATACAAAAGGGGTGAGAATGTAGTTGATGGGTCTGAGAAGGTGATTGTGAATAGTTGTATTGGGGAAACAATTGAGGTTGAGAAATCTAGAGAATTAGGTAGAGAGTTTGGGATACAGAAGGAGGATGAAGCTGGGAAGGAGAATGTTGATGTGAATACTGTGCAGAATATAGATGATAGTGATACTGGTGATAGTGAAAAGCTTGAATCAGAAGTACAAAATGTGAATAATAATGATGATGTTGGATGTAAGTGTGTAGAGAATGAGTGCATACAGGAAAATGGTGCTTCCAGTACTGCTACAAATCAAAATGCTACTTCATATGCTTCAGTGGTAAGTAAAGATGAATTATCTAATAAACTGAGTTTTGTACCTACTCTAATTACTGAATTAGGTAATGAAGTTGTAGTTTTTGATGATGTGCTTGTGCAAAAAGGAAGTGAGAGGTGGAATCTTACTATATGTGGACAGTTTGTTGGGTTTAGTATGAATCCTGGGGAATTAAGATACAATATAAGGAGGATGTGGAGTAAGTATGGAATTGATGATATTGTACACAATAATGGACAGTTTTTGTTTAAGTTTAGAAATGAAGAAGGAATGGATGCTGTTCTGAAAAGTGGACCTTGGATGGTGAATAACAAGCCTCTCTATGTGCAAAAATGGAATCCTGAGTTGTATATGCAGAAGATTGAACCAAGTAAGTTGCCTGTATGGGTAAAAATGATGAACATACCATTAGAGGCTTGGAGTGTGGAAGGAATAAGTGCTCTGGCTAGTAGTATTGGGCTACCTATTCTTATGGATAACATGACTGCTGTGATGTGTCACAAAGGAATGGGTAATCTTAGTTATGCTAGGGTTTTGGTGGAGATCAGTTGAGAAGGGTTTAAGAAAGAGTATTGAGATTCAATATAGAGATAAGGATAAGTGTGTGAAAGGAACTAAAACTGTGCAAGTTGTGTATGATTGGACACCATCTATTTGTGATCATTGTAAAGTGTTTGGACATAATTTTGTGATGTGCAGTAAAAGACCTAAAAGTATAGAGGAATTGGAGAATGCAGCAAGAGAAAAGAACAATGTTGGAAGGGATAATTTGAAGAATAATGAATGGAAAGAGAAGGTTGATATGGAAAATCAAGGTAGGAGAGGTTATGATAGATATTATAATCAGAATACCTTTTACAAAAATGGAGCAACCCAAAGAGATCATAGAATGCAGCAAGAACAGATTGGGGAAGGAGTGCAGAATCAGAAAGTGGGAAATGGGAAATTTATAAGGAAAGAATACAGGAAAAAACAGGCTGGGAATGTTGGGAATAGCAATGAGAATGAAGGCAATGCAACAGAGAAGCATAGGAAGGAAAAGAATAAGGTAATGGAGGAATTGAATGTTGTAAATCAATATGCAGTTTTGAGTTCCTTACCTGATGACAATCCAAGAGAAATGAATATAATGAAAGATAGAATGATTGTGGATCAGTTCTTAAATAAGCAACTACAACCAACTCCTACTGAATGGCGTAATTGGTCAAAGGATATGCAAAAGTATTATAAGAATCAAGAGGAAAGAAATAAGATTGAAAGTATAGAAAAAGAGAATGAAACAGTCATAACTGAAGATGTAGAGGAAGTGACTAATGGTATAGCAAAAGTGATGAATGATGTAGAGGATGTTGATATAGTCAAAGATAATGAGGATGTTGATATATTCATCCGGTGGCAGAAGGAAGAGGAAATGGTTGATATGTTTGTGAGTGATAAGAGGATTCCCACTGATGAAGAATTAGAGACTTGGGCTCGATATATGTGTGAGTGGTACAAAATGAAGTGGGAGGCAAAATGGAAAAGTAAATGCCCCATTGTAGGAAGATGTATATGGCTTAATGATTGATTGAGGTAGCGAATATGGAGGTTTAGACTTTGTTAGTCTTGTCTATATGTATTTTCATGTTTGTATGTCTTTGTATGTTTTAGCTCTAAGTTCAAGACTTTGGTGTTCCTTAGCTCGATTGTGTATTGTTAATGTTTGGTTCTTTATATAGTTCACCTTTTGCACCAAAAAAAATTTTCTCCCCTCAAAAATGGCATATAAAATGTTATTTTGAGCGGTTGAAATAAATATGACCATTTTGAGTGTTGGGAAGATGACCACTATGAACAATTTGTGAACAAAGTTTTAATTCAAATACTCCCCTCAACAAGTGATATAAGCGGTTGAGGTTTTGAAAATCATATGGGAAGTACTTGTGTTTTGAGCAAAACCTTGAAAAGTGAAAGGTTTGATAGGTTTTACTCAAAAATAAGAAGCTTTCGCTCCTTTTATAAGGATTGTGGCACTGAGGCGTACCACAGGGTCCTTTCTTGTCCATTACGGGTTGTACACTGTTATGTGTGCACAAGCCATAGACATATGTAATCAATCATCCAAAGTTATATGAAAGAACCAATTCAAGGAGTACCGGGAAGTCCAGTGATGTTTCCAGGAGTGCGAACCGGGCGTTGAAAGCCGGTAATGTTCATCCTGGGTCGACCACCAACATAGCTCTCCAATCGTCTGAACTGATCTCTTCTAAACAACCTTTCATCAATCATTCTGATGATCCTTCTCACATCCCTTCTGTCCTTAGAGTTCCATCTCTTTGGGTTCCCAATCTTTTCATGTATATCCTTCAACCGATAAGCCAATCCATCCCTTACCAGCTTCAAAGTGTGATCCCCAAATTTGTGAAGATCGTCACACGCCATTAAGCAGTTTCGTTGAAGTTCACTGCGTAAGCGACGCCGAAAGGTTTCTTGATGAGCGTAAGTTGTTTAAGTGGTTGATGTCGGGAAGATCAATGCGTGGTGGAGTGAAGTTTACACGTTTTCGATATGATTCAGCGGCAAGCGAAGATCTTCAACACGTTCTTTGATGACTATGCGTCGATGAAGATGGCGGTGACTTGATGAATTCACGTTGTACTTGATTGGAAATTGTCTCATGCGACCTTGAACTTTGGCAAGGTACATATCTTCAATATCGTTGATGTTCAAATTCTCAAAGTCGACCAGAGAATGCATAGTCTCTTTCATCTTGTCTTTTGACCACAATCTTCTTGAAAGGTGTAGTCCCATTTGATGAAAGACCAACATGTTGGATGGCAGCGATAGTTTTAGTACTAAACACTTCATGTTGTGACTTCAGACTGGCGACGGTAGTAGATTCGTCGGCGTTCGCCAATGATGAATCCCATACAATGCATCTCGGTCGTATGCTTGCACATTGTCGGAGAACAAGTGATTGGCACGTTCCTCGATGGCTTGCGGTTCGAGTAGATAGGCTGCTTGGGAATGGAAGAGTCAATGATGTAGCGTATTTCCTTGAACCATCGCCACCATGGAGAAGAAATTCCAGTCTTTGTTGAAGAAATATCGAAGGAATCCTTGGTTCATCGGGTTGGCCGATTGTTGGTAGAGGTTTGGTCGGTCGATGTAATATGGAGGTTGTCCCGTTTAGTGAAGTCGATGTTTGCTACAGGTTGAGCCAATCCATGTTATTAGACATGGCTCGAGCAATGTTTTCAAGGTGATATTCAACCTCGATTGCACTTTCCATTTGTTTTTCAAAAGAAGGAATGCTTTATTCTTGATGCGCTTCAACTCGGATTTCGTCATCTTCTTCACACGGAATCTTTCTTGCAGAATCTTTGCATGCTCCAAGGTGCTACCGCTCACCAATTCTTGACCTTCTTCGGGGTAGGAGTGTTGTTAACAAGTGTAGCAAACCATTCAAATTCTTGATTTTATCGTCATCTAGCCATGATACGATCGTCAAGTATAAGCGTCTTCTTCTTCTTTTGAAGGCTTAGATGATGATTACGGTTTTGTCCTTGTTTGGGAGAGGTGGGTTGTTGTAGGGGCTCGAGGACCTCTTCATCGTCACCACCCGTATACTCAAAGTGATCACGGTTTTCGAGTCAAGGGTGGTAACTCGGAATCGTCCCGAGGTTTATCGCTGGAAGACCGAGGTGGAGGAGACTTTGTTGAGAAGAAGTCCGTGGTGGAGGAGGTGGCATTGAAGTAGATTTACCGGGCTCGCCTCGACGTTTAGGTGCAGAGTCCTTATCCTTATCATCGTCATCTCGTGGTCGTTTGGGTTGATCGGTGACTCCTTGCATGAAGATGCGAGTTGAAAATCAAGTAGATTTTGAAAACTTTAGCTTCATCAAGTAAACGTTCGAGATCGCTTTGACATTTGCATCACTAGTTTAGCGATTAACCTCGGATTCGAGAGATCGACTTCTTTGGCCATTGTATGTTTAACCAATGCGGCGATGTTAGGAGTGAGTTGTCCGGAAAATACTTCTCTAGTCACACCGGGGCGGTGTCGAGAAGAAACTTGTGGGTATGATCTCTTGTCTTCTCCGGTTCCTTTTGGACTTTAGGAGCGATATCCGAAGGTACTTGTTAGTGTAACCTTCGATCATTTCGTTCGGTTCCTCTTTTGATGACTCTTCATGAACTTCGAACAAATTCCCTTTCTTTCTCCATCTTGTCTTTCTCATCATTTAAGTCTTGAATTTGGTCGACAAACCAATTCATTTTCTGTAAAGTATGTCCTTCTTTCTAACTTGTTGGACAACTTTCACAATCTTTTATGAGTCCGAGAAATCCAAGATTTAGGTGGTTTCTTCAGCGATTTGGATGATGATCTGGTTGACTTCGTTGATGGTGGTGGTGATGAATGAGATGAAGAATCGATGATGAGGAGACATGAGGAGACTTCATGTCCTTAGGAGTTTTGAGGTTTTCTCCTTTGAGTGTGTTGGATTTGTCTAGAAGAAACTTTGTATAATCATCCTCGTCATCTCTAGATTTTCTTTCTTAGTTTCCAGTTTCTCAAAATCATACACAATAGTATCCTCCACAGTTGTTGTTGTTGGAAGGGTGGTGGCACGGATCCCTACCGGGTTGATTAACCGTATCGGGATCACGGTGAGGTGGGCAAAGACCACTTGATCCTCCGGGCCACCCATTTGATCTTTAGCGAATTCTTGACCTTTTGAAGGTGTCGGCGTTGTGAAACTTCTTCTGTATGATTTATCCAATTGCTCTTCTTCTTCTTCTTGAGCTCTCATCATAGGGTATAATTGCTTGAGTCTTCCTTTTTCTTGGACAATTTGGAGGACTTGGAGGTTTTGCTCTTGAGGCGGGTGTTTCGGTTGCGATTGCAGAGTAATGAAACTCTTCATCCATCTCGGTATCTTGAGCTCTCGTCCCTAAGTTGTCTTTGTGGTTCAAGTGTGGGAATAGGTTCGGCTTCCTACGGAACAATCCTTTTAGGAGGAGGTTTCCTTTTAGAACCTTCCTTTGACTCACGATGCTTGTTGCGCTTCGCACTTCCTCTTACGGTTCTTCTTACAGGTGTTCGGAAGATTTTTCGTCGAGATGACCAACTTTGCCTTGTCTAAGCGCTTCCGGATACCTTTAGTACGTTTGAGCTTTCGACATCTTCGGTTAGAAGAAATCGGCAACACAACACCTTGTTTCTTTGTAGAGCGATTCCTTGATTACGACGGATAGAATAGGTTCCGTCAACATATCGTGATTGTCGTGGTCATTGAGCCTCTTGGGAATATCGTGGTGAAGTCCAAGTGCTCTACGGATCAACAGTTTAGTATATCGATGTAGGGAATCTTTGAGCCAAGCTTGTTGAGAAATGACATCATGTCATCCCAAATCGAGCTTCGATAGCGATGTGTTTCATGTTGACCAATGCCCAAAATATTTGCGGTTCCATGAGCTTAGGATGCTCATAGCCACCATCACGACCGAAGCAGACTTGGTGATGATCATGTAGAGAGTTCTCGGGGTTGAGGAATACTCTTAAGCTCTCGTGAGAATGCTTGGTGATTACTCCCGTAGCCTCGTCATAACCGATATCGATTAAGAATTGAGAGTTAGCTCTTGAAAGTGTGGCATATAGTTTGGTTGGATTGACTTGAGGAATTGGGAGAGCGACTCAAGTCTGCAGTGTAATGGTGACTTGTTTGTGGTTTAGAGTCATCATTACGTGGTCAGATCTTGACCCTTTCCATAGTGTTCCGAGCTGCTGGATGTAGATCTCGAGAGCAGTTGCGAGTGAGTGAGCATATTACGACACGGATGAGTCCTCGAATATCAATAGCAATTAGACATGAAGATTACGAGCAAGTGAGTGTGTCAAAGTCAACACGGAGATTATTCTTTCCAATCTTCATTGGATAGCCATGAGGATAGATATCAAGAATGGAGAGAACTTGGATGCATCCACATTCATTTGTTCGACCATGTCGTGATCTCGAAATAACATTAGCCAAAAGAACCAACATATCGAAAGACATAATGTTAGTCAATAGAAGGTCTTATTGTTTAGTTATTGAATGTACGGTGATAATGATTATTCTGAGTCCTAAGTCACTTGTATATTCAATAGTTCAATGATGTCGTGAAATGTTTCGTGAGTTAGTTAACTTTAAGTTTTAAAGTTTATGTTATCACTTATTGTTCATGACATATTAGACGATTAAGTTTATTAGTGACATTATTGGATTCGTGACGTTATGATTAGTTTATTTACAAGTTTGTACACGTAATGGATCATCATGAAGGTCACCCGTGGTTAGCGTAGTTTTGGAAAAGTTATGCGTAGACATGAATGATATATGCTTAGGCGTAAACTTCGCGTAGAATCCTATCTTACGCGTAAGAAGTATTCAGCGAGGAAAAAGGAGACCTTATGCGTAGAGCTTATGCGTAGGCATATATTAACCTTACAGCGTAAGGCTACCGTGAGAGTTGACCTTATGCGTGGGGTCATTCACACGATATCCTTCACGTGATCTGGCGTAGTCCATTGTAGAACCTTACGGCGTGGGCGTTATGCGTGGGATTATTCTTACGCGTAACATGACTACGGCGTAGGGTAATCCTTATCGTAGAGTTGCAAATGACCTTGATTACGATTTTCACGAGTAACAAGCACGAAATAGAACCATCATATCATCAATATTAACACATAGATTCCTTCTAACAACGGATCATGGCAAGAACACATGTTACACGATTCTGCGTAGAACTACATACGCGTAGTCTAAACCCTAAATCTACGCTGTATGAGATCTAGCCATGGAATATGCACCAAACTTTTACGGTAGTTTAAGAGTGTTGAGGAAGTCTATATACCGAGTTATAACACCCAATTCATGGTGAATCAAAATACCCAAACTTATGAACTTTAAACCCTAATTCCAAATTGTTGATTATTTAGAGTTTCGGGTAGTTATAAAGCAAGGAAATCATCAATTCATCACCATAAGAACATAACCCAACAATCTTTATGACCAAAACACTTCACATTCGAAAACACCCAATTCGACTTATAAACCCTAATTTTCAAAAATCATCAATTAGTGTTTCGGGTGGAATTTGATGGTTAAATAGTATCATTGATGTAATATGAGCGTTTTGACACAAATCATTTAACCACAAACACACAATCTTGATCATGAGGTCATACACTTATGCGTAGAACACAAAATGAGATTATACAAAGTTTTAACGTTGGATTTTGAAAGATTCAAAACCATTGCTTAAAAACATGTTGTAAAGCATAAAATCACTTACAAAATGATGATCCAAACATGATTTCTTGAGTGAATATTATCGTAGGATGGTTTTAGGTATTTTGTAATAAATGAGAAGTGAAAGTTAGGTGGAGGATATTTTATTCAAAATATTTTTAAGGTTTTGAGTTTGGTCCCTCCACCTTTTCCTTTTTCAAACAAAGCCTTTTAACTTCCATTTTGGTTACCCAAACGAAGATTTTAGGAAAGAAACTTGTGACACTCTTCTCGACTTGAGAAAATAATGAAAGGTTATTAATTTAAGTCCGAGGAGAGTCTTTGAACCAAACTGTACCATCATTAGTAAAAGAATCAACCGAGATAAGATAACATGCAAGTACACGAGATGTTTTGAAGCGAGTTAAGAGTTTATTATCTCCCTCAACACTTGATCGGAAAATCTTGAATTTTGAAAGATTGAAGTGTTGACGGAAAAATGTACTTGCCATGTTGAGAGAAATATAGATTAGGAGAATATTTTGTTGTTTTATCGGATTTTATATTTTTGTATTTTGTTTTGAAAAATATTCTGTAAGATGTTTTGGTGTTTGACGGGTTTTAAGACATTTTAAGAGGTCATCAATTCCTCTTGAGTCAAACACCTCATACCAATTGGTGGACCAACTCATTAAACCTAGCGGGAGGCAAGGCTTTGGTGAGCGAGATATGCCAATTGGTATTGGTACCACAAAGTATAGTTCAACGGTGACTGCTCCACGTGGTCCTTGATGAAATGATAGCGTGATCGATGTGCTTTGATTTAGTCTTGAACCGAGTTGCACGAGATGGCAATGGCACTCCGATTGTCATGAGACATCGGGATTCATCAAACACGTAACCATAGTCTTTGAGTTGTGTTCTCATCCAGATGACTTGAGCACAACATGCGGACATGGCTACATATTACGCCGGTTGATGACAACGATGTACAATCCGCTTCTTTGATTGCCAAGACACGGTTTATCACCAAGAAATTGTAGAGCTCTGAAGTACTTTTCCTTGAGTCTAAGCATCCTGCGTGGTCATTCTCAAAAGCGATTAGTTCAAAACCGTAATCCTTCGGATACGGATCCCAAATTAATGGTTCCCTTGATGTATCTGGAGATTCTTTTAGCCTCAAAGAGGTGGGTTTCGGTTAGTCGCGATCGATAACGGGAGCATAGATAAGCGGCAAAGACAATATCAGTCTCTAGTTGTTAGATACATGAGGACCCAATAATACTTGGTATTTGGTAGGGTCAACTAATTTCCCATGTAAATCGCGTCTAACTTCTTGGTATGAGTCATTGGTGTGGCATAAGTATCACGAGTTTTCATTCCAAATTTGTTTAACAATTCAAGGGCATATTTGGGTGACTCAAGAAAATACCACGGGGTGATTGATGAACTTGCGGTCCTAGAAAGAATGTAAGTTCACCCATCATGGACATTTCAAAATTTTTCTTCATTAGTTTTGCAAAAGCGATTGAAAACTTTTTATGTGTAGACCCAAAATGATGTCATCCACGTAAATTTGAACAATTAAGATATGTGTCCGTGATATTGTATAAAAGAGTTGGGTCAACCGAGCCTTTGGTGAAATTATTGGCAATGAGGAAAGATGATAGCTTATCGTACCATGCCCGAGGGCTTGTTTGAGACCATAAAGAGCTTTGTTCGGTTTGTAGACATGGTTCGGGAACTCGGGATCAACGAATCCATCGGTTGGTGACATAGACCGTTTCTTTAAGTTGTCCATTGAGAAGCGCTGTTTGACATCCATCGATGAGACCGTCATATTCATATGAGCTGCGAACGCTAGAAATATCCGAACGACCTCAAGGCGAGCAACCGGAGCAAAAGATTCTTCAAAGTCTATTCCTCTTTCGACGATAACCCTTAGCAACTAGGCGTGACTTGTTTGGATGGCGTTCCTTGACATCAATTTGTTTTTCCAAATCCATTTTAGACCAATGACGTGACTCTGTTGGTCTTTCAACCGTTCCATACTTCAAGACGTTTGAATTGGTTGAGTTCTTCTTGCATGGATTCAATCCGGTTGTCTTTTGTCATTGCGTCTTTAATGTTTTGAGGTTCGATTGGCGATGGTGAGTGCATAAATGCAATGTTCACCGTCTGAGTGAAGACGTTGTCTCGTAACGTTGGTTGATTCGGGTTGCCAATAATATTAGCGAGAGGATGGTCTTTGTCCATCTATGTGTAGAGGTTGATGTTGGTATACATTGTGCGATTCGAGGATTCAAATGGTTTGTTGAAGATTCCGCTACATCCGTGCGATAGTCTCATTAGCAAACGGGTTGAAGAACGCATTTGGATCAAAATCTGCGGTGGGGTACTTCATTGAGAATATCATCACCGGTTCATCATTGTTGGAAGCGGTGTGTTCAAGCTGTTGTGTTGAGTCAACTGGTGTAGGTGCATCTTCAACGATAGTTGTTGTAGCAGTGTATCGGTATAGGAATATTATCGGGTTGTGCGGTGAAACGGCGGATACACCAGAGCACGTTCATCAATATCGTCACGAGCGGAGGAAAATAACCTTTCCATTTGTTGACGAGTTAGGCGGGGCTTTGTTCGGTGATGATGGGGTTGAGGAAGTTTAAGCGGTTGTGACCGGTTCTAAGTTGTTATACTCGAAGCCATTTCCGTGAGTTCATCGAAATGAGCATGAATCGTTTCCATTACCTCCTTAGTTCGGCGATTCCAGATTGAAAACCTTTGGAATTGTCACGGTATCAATAAAGACTCCAATATCGACTTTGGCTTTGAGCTTTCCAAAATCATCACGATCATTATTCGGATAGCGAGGGATCCAAATACATGAAAATGTTTGAGGTTCGGTTTATAGTTGTGGACAAGCTCGAAGGTGTTTTGTTGTGGCGTTTGTGATCATAGGACGGTTTGAGTATAGCATGCGAGATACGACACGCCCATAAGTAATCTGGAAGTTTAGCATTGATTAACATTGTTCTTGCAGCTTCCACTAACGTCGGTTTCGTCTTTCAACAACTCCGTTTTGTTCGGTGTACGTGCAATAGATGTTTGATCTTTGAATTCCACTTTCTCATAGAATTCACGAAGGGTTTTGTTGACAAATTCGGTTCCTTTATGCATTACGATTATTACGGCGGTGTTGCGGAGATGAACTCGTATTTTTGTGAGAAAGGTGATGATCATTTGTGGAGCTTGGTCTTTGCTTGAAGAAAGTAGACCCAAGTCCATCGTGAGTAGTCATCAACAATTACTAAGATGTAGCGTTTGCCATTGATCGTTTGCAGCGCGCATCGGGCCACAAATCCATGTGAAGAAGATGTAGCACATCTTTGAGGCATGTTCCACCTTTGACGGAAAATGAGCACGAGTGCTTTTCCCTTGTTCACGGTGAGCAAAGGTGATCTTTTGAATCTAGGAATCGTGGGAGTCCTTCAACGAGTTTGTGTCGAGCAAGGTTGGTGATGGTTTGAAAGTTTAGATGTGAGAGACGATGGTGCCATAGCCGAGGATTTTGTAGATGTTGCCTTTGAAAGTAAGCAAATGGGAGAGGAAGCAACCATGTCTTGCATAGAGATAGTGTAGAGACTAGAATTACGCGAGCCGGACATAAGGTCATTTCCTTGTAGATCACGAATGAAACAAGTTTTCTCCCGAAAGCAACCTCCAAATCTCCATCACAAAATTGACCCTCGAAAGCAGTTGTGACCGAGGCCTTCCACATAGTAAACCTGGCGATTTCGATGTTCCCATTGACATAATCTCCGTAGCCCATGATGGGCTGTGAAGTGATCGTTCGAATCGGCGGTGCCAATGAACTTTGCAATAAAGTTTGATAACAGTTTAAGGTTGCTGTCATGTATCGGGAACATCCGCTATCAACAATCGAGAGAATGATCTCAGATCACCGCATTACACGGATGGAATAAAAGTAGATGTGGAACCCGAAATGTTAGAGGGTTCCAAGGCGAATACGTTAGACATACACACATTGAGAATTTTAGGCATCCATTTAAATCCTAGTGTGTTATATATCCATTTCGCCATCTATAACTACTCTTTGCTTTAGTCTTAGTGAAAGCACTAGGTGGTACTACATTCTTTGGAGGTGAAGCGGGAGCTCTTGTGATAGCAATGGTTGCCTTAGAATCTAAAGAAGGCGGTCTACCAAGCACGAGACTTAGAATGATTAGTGGGCTAGAGGTATTCCGATTCTTAGGATTTTGTAATCGAGATTATAGCTTTAGCAACACATTTGTCATGACAATCGAATTCATACACTTTAGACAAATAACACAAGGTGCATCGATGAATATCAAAAATATAACGGTTTAGCATTCGTTACATCACTATTTGTATTACATTTGCGGACGCAACATCTATAGTGGAAGTAACATGAGTTTTATTCGAGTCCTAGGGTGTTCTTCTACTTTAGCATTCCTTATTGATCTTTTCTTAGGTCGCAACTTCCTATTCTTGATTGAGTGCTCTAGGGCGTGAAGTGCGGACGTTTGGAAAGATGCAACTATTCTGTTTCGAGAGAGGAAACACATTAGCCACTTGTGATTTGGCAAAGGGGAATTCTAGGTTCACGATTACTAAGTGTGATTGGTGCTAATCTTTTAATCACGGAGGCGGAAGTAGTTCATACTTTCCTAACTTTTCCGTAACTTAGAGATGGTGTGAATCGATCTTGATTTTCGAGCGAATATTTCAAAGAAAATTCATGATATCTCTAGTGTGAGCAAGATAGTGATCAAGTTCGTTTGATGCTTCAAGTCGAGTCTTTTGAGTAAATCAAATATGACACCATATTCTGTTTAACTTTTAAAGTTCTTGTTCATATTTTGAGATTTGACTTTTCAAAGACACGTTTTGATCATCCAGTTGCTCAATTTTAGGATCGGAAGATTTTGCACTCAACCGAGCGATTTTCTTTTGAAAACTAAGTTGATGATTGTGAATATCTTTTCACACCAATGAAGACGACGTTTTGCATTGTAAATTTCCGTGTAATCGTTTATTTTCACTTTTAAAGACTCGATCCGAAGCACATTATCGGTGTTCTCATGATTACAACATTTTCAACAATATCGGAGAGATGTGTCGGATGCAAATGGCAAAGCATGAAGTAACACAACATTATGGATATCGGACAGATAACATCTTCCAAGAGTCGATCAACATCTTTTCTCAATGATTTCTTTTGCGTTTTGTGTTAGAAATAGATGTTTGCTTTTTCGAAGCGTTTTCATTACCCCAAGTTCCTTATGAAAATCCTTTTCCGTGCAATTGCATAACTTTTAAGTTTTTAACATTAGGTAAAGATTTTTCGAAAAATGTCTCGTTGTTCTCGCGCGAGGCGATTGAAAATGTTCAACTTTGATTTCGGATCGATATTCTATCTCATGTTGTAAAATTTTGAGGTCGACCATGAAAATGTCAAAATATCGAAGAATTTTTCGATTTTCGGGTTGTGAGTTTACTTCACTAATGGAAGGTAAAGGACCATAAGTTTGTGCAAATTCATTTTGGGATTAACATTAGAAGACTCGGGTGTTTTGATGATAACCCTTGGTGTGTTAGAAGAATCCGTTGGTGTGTGAAAGTGACCGCGTTTTATAATTAAAAGGTTTGTTGTAAACAACATTTTTTAATTTTGATCGACTCTCGTCTTACGCATCTAATTCCTCTTGACGATGATATTCAACAACACTCATGACAGTATTATCAATTTTGTATTCGTGACCTGGAAACTTGAGGAGTTGGTTTGAATGTTTTTAGTGAAAGCTTTGGTTTGTAATCGCTAGATTTTTTCCATATCCTTTTGGATTGGGTTTTAAGGTAAACTTTTCAATAGTCATTACGGATTCACCATGTTTGTAAACATGATTTTAAACTCTTTAAGTTTGTTTTGCAAGCCGAGAATTTCGTCAAGAAGGTCATCTACCGATTCGTTGAATGCTTTTGTATCACGGAGAACTGTTTTGACAATTTAACAACTCGACCTTAGCTTTTGATTTTCCAAGGTGAGGCGTTAGTTTGCTTTTTATGTTCGTGTTTGATTGTTCTAATTCGAGACAACAAAGCATTCTTTGAGGCGGCTAGATCACGATCATCTCTCTAAATATTTTCGTTTTGATGAGATTTTGCAAAGCGGCTTCAAAACCTTTTTCACGGTTTTCTTGAGTTTTGAAAAGTTGAGTTGCATTTGTAAGCATTCAAAATCCTTGGTTAACGATGCATTTTACTTTTTAAGGGTGATTTAATGCATAACATTCCTCCATTTTGATTTTATGGTCTTGAATTAACCGAGCAAAATCCGGATGAGGCAACAGATCATCTTGTTCAACGTGAGTCTCAACATGATCATTCTTTAGATCCTCAAGTGCGACCACGGAGTCAATTTGATTATCAAAGGAAACCATAAGGTCATCTTGATCGTCAAATGTAACTACGGGGTTAACTTGAAAATCATCGAAAGAGATGTAGAAGACTCATTTTGAGCGATCGATCCGTGCGGATTCGAGATATTGGCGGAGATATTGGTTCGAGATATGATGATGGTTTGTTGGTGCACGAGACAAGCCATCGGTGTCATCTTGGGCTGTATCACTCATGTGCACTCATGCATATTAGCCATCAACATAACAAGCGCATTAGCTGCAAGTCCTCCATATCATCATCACGAGTGCGCATACGCCATAAAGCTCGTTCTTTGTCATTAAAGAGATCCACCTGACTTCATCCTTAAGAGCCAAAAGTAAAGCCTCTTTGAAATAAGCATTGCCCCTAGTCCTTGGCTTTGGGCATGCATTGCCAGTGTCCTTCTCATTGCGGTTGTAGCATCTAAGACCATTTAACCGATTACGAGCATTTCCTGTTCCACCACTTGAGCTCTGTTGTTATACCTACCAGCATTAAACCCTTGACCACCGCCCATCGGACGACCATAATCACGATTACGAACTTCAACCGTCCATTGTTCATGACTTGAGTCCGTGTGTTAGATGAGGAACGAATACGATTGTTGGATTTGTTGGTGTAACGACCAAAAGCATTAGCAATCATCACAAATCCTTGTTGCAATGCTTCTAACGGATCTGTTTCCTCGGTCGCTTTCGACATATGCTTGAGCATTGTTGTTGTATGGAACCAATTGATTTTGTTGAGGTTGTATTTGTGAAGGTGTGTTTGAAGCGATTGGTTGAGTTCTTTGGTTGAGAGGATAATTACATTGAGCATACAAGGCAAGTTGTTGATTGTCCGGTTGTGTTGTTTAGCAATTTGAGCACGGAGAATCCTTTCGATCAACTTCCTTTTCATGAGGCTTCAAGTAATCGTACAACAATCCATAAGTAGAATGATGCATATTCTTCTTGCAGCGGAGAAAAATGACATACTTCTCCCATTACGGACCAAGACTACTCGGGAACTTAGTATTCACGCAATTCTTGGCATGATGATGTTGTGTTTATCCAAATCATTGATGATGTCGAAAATCGATGATGATAGGACTCTAGTGTCTCTCGGGTTCAATCATGAAGTGTTCATAAGCCAAGTAAATTTTGGATTCCAAATCCTCGATTAGTCTGAGATCCTTCCATAAGAAAGCGAATATGATCCCACATTTTTGTGCGATCTTTTGAGCATCAACACTACGAAGAATTGGGTTTGGTAATCCTAAGAGGATGTATTCCATTGCAAGTTCATCGACTTCATAGTGTAGAAGTTACGTAGGATTTAAATCTTGCTTGATTGCAATGTTGGTTTGTTCATCTCTTGGTGGAGCAGATTGGATCTCCGGTACAATGACGGTAGGCATCTCAAATGGACCTTCAAGATAACCTTCTTTAAGAACTTTCCATGTGGCTTCTTTAGATCACAAAACCTAAAGAACCTTATCACCCATTGATCGTAGTTTCTGGAGTGAGCATTGGAGGTCTATCAAGTGATCCACTTCATGAATTGATTGTTGGTGCTTAAAGCTTCACACATCTTTGCAAACCAAGTGGGTTCCTTCATAGTGTTCCTTGATGGATGTTGATTGAAATCGATTGTGTAGGTTTGAACTTGAAGGCTTGGTGGTGGTTGAACCATTTGTGGTTGTGGAATTGCACCAAGTTGTGGAGTATGTTCTTGATTAAATTGTTGTTGATAAATAGCTTGTTGTTGATTCCATTGTTGATGTTGTGGAGTTAATTGTTGTTGTTGTTGATGATTATAAGTGTGAGGAAATAGTTAGAGTATGGTGGTTGAGACATGATGATAAACTTGTGTGGTAAAATGGATCTTTGTAGTCGAATGAACCTTTGTTGATGAAGTGTCCTTAGGCGTAGAAAGACAAGAACCAAGTAGTACTTATGCGTAAAAACACCAAAAGTTACGGCGTAACAATGAGGAGTTCTGGCGTGGGTTTTAGCTTCACGCGTAAGTAGGTAAAACACTAAAGTTATCACGTAGACAAAAGTTAGGCGTGAAAGCGTGGGCGTGGGATTACCTTATCGTGAGACCTTAGTTTACGGCGTAAAGTGAATCTTATGCGTAGGATTTCTGGCGTAGCTGTCTTATCGTAATTTTAGGGTTTTGCCCAAACAATCTTTACACTTCACGATTGCAAAGATATCCAAATTGACGTATTTTCGGACTTATCAAGTAAGAAAACACGGAATAAACCGAGAAAATTGAAGATCAAACCAAGGAAAATCTTACAGCGTAATATTAGGGTTTTGATGGCGTGGGATTACTCGTAATTTTGATTTTGCCCAAAGTTGTTTCTAAACCGGTTTTGTGTGATGAAATAGCTTCAATAACACCAAAATAACACAAAAGTGTGAAACTTGATGATCCAAAGCACTCAAAGCAGTTATGCGTGAAATACACACGATATAGAAACTAGTTCAAAAACAATGATCCACGCATAAAGTTTGAAACGTTTTGCCAAAAACAAGTATTTTAACACCTTAAGACGTTGAAAGTACAAGAATCTTGGATTAAAAAATGTAAAAAACAAGTTTTTAAGATAGCTAAAGAATGCGTTAACCTTACGCGTAAGACCCAAAACCAAAAACTTCAAAAACAAATGAGTACACCCAACTATTTGGCGATTGATACCACTGTTAGGTCACTAGTTTTACAACACAAGTAATATAGAAAGAGATAAGGCGATTGAACAAGTAAACAAGCACACATACACGATAAGAGTAGCACGGTTAGGCGTAGGAATATGTGTGAAAAGAAAACTTGAACAACCAACCCTCAAATGAATGTTTACAAGAGTATTTATAGGAGGGAAGCTAGGGCAACACTCCTAGTTCCCATCCTTTCTTATGTGGGCTTGGGCCTAAGCTTATGGGCCTTCTACATAAGCTTGACCTTAAACAAACATAATAATAAAGCTACCTATTACATATGAAATATAAATACTTGAAATACTGTTTAGGAGTGATTCCAACAGAGCTTCTATATGATTAAAAGTTACATAGCTTAATAATTGGATACATTAAAACTTGATGGGATAGAATAGTATAAATGCAAGATTTTAGCTTAATTGTTGACTAAGGAGCTAATATAACGATAGACAAGTGCTAATATAACGATAGACAAGTGCTCGAATTTTGAGGAAAACATGGTATGAGATTATAGACAATATGATGTGATATATGTCAAATAGGTATAAAGAAAAGTGAAAATAACAAAGGAAATACTTGAGAGTTTTTGTAAAAGATGTGAGATCTCTATAATGATTGTATACATTTCATGAGCTGCGAGTTATTTATTCTGGGTTATACATTGACGGCAAGTGTTAATTTAAAAGAGGACGCGATATTGTTGACTGTTTTAGAATCAATTGATAATTTTATGTTGTTAATTGTCTAACCAAATTTCGAGGACGGAATTTTTCTTTTTAGAGGGGAAGAGTTGTAAAACCCTGAAAATTTTAATACCAAATTTTGCGTCAAATTTGAATTTTAGTTGCATAATAAAGTTTAGAGTATTGAACGAATATGATGTTATAACAAACGCGCCCATGACTGATTTTTGTTTTAAATTTCGAGGACGAAATTTTTTTTTAGAGGGGAAGAGTTGAAAAACCCTAAAATCGTAAATGCGTTGATGACCATAATACCCCTCAACTAATAATCCGTAAAGTAAAACGAGCTCGTTATTTTCGTTGGGCATTTAATTTATAATATTTACACAAGACATTGAAAATAAAAGTTACATTATATTATGATTACATGTACCACATAATATAATTATACAAATTACAAAATCATTAAATTAAATAAAAGCTAGAATATTGGTGATTAGGGAAATCAAATAAAATCTTGATACCTCCCCTAAAATTACGTCTAAAGCAAAACGCATATCTCCCCTAATTGTCGCCAAATCTTTTACCATTTAACCTCCCATTTAATCTCATATTAGCTACTATTTACTTATTCAAAAATAAAATCACAAACCCTAGACTCCTAGCCTCCAAGAAAAGTGACGACAAATAACAAATCTCCCATCTCCATTGTCCATCGATCTAAAGGCTCCAGAAAAGGTGTCGAAGGGTTCTTTTAGAGGCTGGAATCACGTGTTTATTTCGAGTATTGCTTGGCTTGGTATCGTGGTTCTTTGGGTTCTTTCATTGTCGTGGTTTAGAGAGCTCAAGGGGGTGCCTTGAATCGCTTTGTTTTGTCCTTGCTCCTTTCCTTTGTGTCACGCTTCAAGGTACCTTATGATCCCGTCATTCTTTTGTTTTTCTTCTGAATTCTGGTCGTGAGAGAAGGGCAGCCATACCCTTGACTTGTACCCATAAATCATGTTTCTTTTAAAGGTTAAAACTAAGATATAAAGACCTAGTAATATGTTGCATAAAATCATGGGGTGGCACTTGATATGTGTCGACTTGAGTGCATGAAAAGCGGTCCATTGCGATTTGAAAACCTTGATCATGCTCCACAAAAGATAATACATGTATTGGTTTTGGTCTTGTTTTGGTCTCCTTATATCTCGGCACATCTTTGATGAAATAGCTAAATCTTTTGTCACATAAAACATGCATGCATGTAAAGGTAAATTGTGTCGCATAGAATAATGATAAAAGCGCTAGTGATGAATCGATTTTGTGACATCTCGACATGTTTATCCTTTTGTTATTAACGTGCCTAAATGAAACTAAAACATGGGTGTACACTTGGTAGGGTATATGTGGGTCTCGTTATATCGTATGTTGTTTGGGATGGTGTCATGTTATTGTATGAAAGGCTGAAATCTCATGTGAAGGTAGTAATGTTTCTACTCATCTAACGGTTGGTGATACGGGACTTATGGTGTCGTGTGAGTTATGGTGTCATGGTCACATAAATGAATGGGTAATATATCTAACAAATAAATTGGTTTGTGTGAGTTGATTGGTCAAATAGAGTAAAACATCGTTAATTTTTGTGTGAGTTGAATAAGGTAAAAGAGTTTTGGGGTGCAAGCTGTTGGAATGGTTTGAAATTGGTAGATGCATGTTCTTGTATGGGTAAGTTTGAAGGCGATCGCGGGACAAATGGGTAAGCCGTTTACATTTTGATGGGCGTCGGGAGGATGAGTCGGTGTGAGTTGTGATCCTAGATGAGTCGATCTCGGTGTGGTATTAATTTGGCGAGTGTGGTTTTGTGATTTCGAGATTGTTTGAATTGTTTTGGATGTTTTAAATTGAAATTTATAAAGTTGAATACACATGTAAGCCCTAAACCTAATCTACATTAAATGAGATCACAATTTACTTTGAATCGGATGTTAGCGGGACTAAGTTAATTAATTAGCATTAAATCTGAGATTACTTGACCTAAGTTACTAAAGTTGTGATATTATTAAAGCGGTTAACCTAAATTGTAATGAGTATTTGAAATCAATAACGAGTATAATAAATGATCTAATAAATATCATACGAACCTTAATCCATGTAGATTCATTGAAGAAAGGGTGGCGTATTTTTGGCTTACATTGAGCGTAATTACGAGCATTCGGTGAGTTTTCATGTGCTTTTAAATTGGGTTGCACTTTATTCGAAATAGTATCATGCAAACTTGTTTAAATGATCGTTATTTATTACGTGTCGGGATTCTTCGATAATAAGTGAATGTTGAGAATATGCTATATGTACATGAAGAGATATATAAATGTTGGATTATAAATCGTGAACCGTATAAATGTTGAATTGTTAATCGTGGAAATAAAGAAAGTTGGAACCGTTGAACGAGCGGAAATAAAGAAAGTTGGAACCGTTGAACCAAGCGGAAATAAAGAAAGTTGGAACCGTTGAACCGAGCGGAAATAAAGAAAGTTGGAACCGTTGAACGAACGAAATAAAGAAAGTTGGAACCGTTGAACGAGCGGAAAATAATGAATAGTTGGTTTATATGGTTTGGTGATATGTGTTGAATCGTTGATTTTGTTAGCTGTTGATAAGTATTGAGATTATGTGATCACTATATAGTAATTAAGCGATATTTGAGCAAATTGCATGATTGTTTTACAAGTTTGATGTTATTGGAAAAGTGTTTGATATTATAAGAATTTTTTTATGTGAATACCATGAATTCTCACTAGGCCTTTGGCTAACCCAAAACTCTTTTAAAATTTGTGCAACCCAGATGAGCTGCTTAGGAATCAGGAGATTATTTGAGATTGACTATGAGTAGAAGCTTCCGCTGATATAAGGTAAATTTGAGGTTTTTAATGCTCCGAAAAGGCGGGGTGTTACAGTACCTGCAGCAAGGGTATAAGGAAGGACCAATTATGCAAAGTAGAAAATGTTAAAGGGTAAAAAATACAAATTGTAAAATTATTTTCTTTTTGCAACAGATATGTTGGGTTGTTGTTTCCAGCAGCGATGATTTGCCCATAATTTATTGCCACATCTATTTAAGCAAATAATTAGTCACATTTTAGGCCTTCTGATAACATCAAATAGTTGGGTAGTTTTGCATGAATATATACTCGTATCACTTATTATTTCATTTCAGGGTATAAATGAGCATTGGAACAAAGAAACGCGAATTTGAAAAGAAGACTAACGAAGTTACACATGGACTTCTTCGACGGAGGATAGTTCGACATAAATATCAAGTTCAACATCGCCGTAACTAATGTTATCACTAAAGACTAAAGTCAACGCAGCTCAAGGTTCGGGGTAACTCCATCGACTAGGTTCGCGTAGAAATCCAAAGACTTAGCCAAATTCGGTGACCATGAAGGTTGCGTCGTAACCTCGACATATGGTTACTGGTATAGAAATTGAAGAAAATGTTAACGAGTTCTGCGGCATAACTCTACCAATGAGGTCACACCGCATGTAACACCCCAACCCGACAAGGGTCCGAATACTCTGATGTGGAGTCACATCAGAACTTACTAATGAAAATAAAAGTGGAAGTCTCTTATAATAAAGGAAATGACAAAAAATGCATCGAACTTGACAATTTTATGATTGTGTGTAGCCAACTATTTTTTCTTATTGTGTGTCTTGAACTTTCAAAATTCGATTATTGTGTGTATTTGTGACCATTTTACCCTTAATTTTTCAAATTTCGAAGGGTAAAATGGTCATTTACATGAGAATAGTCACAAAATACACATAATTATCGAAATTTGAAAGTTCGGTACATATGAAAAAAAATAGTTAACTACAATCACATCAAAGTGTCAAGTTCGATGCATTTTTGTCATTCCCCATAATAAAATGCCAAGTCATATAAATGGATTACTTCAAAGGAAATACATAACCCAACATATCTAAAAGAAATGAAATATCAAAACAATGATCTTGAATGAGTCCAAAATGTTAAGGAAAACTAAGGTCGGTTCACTCAAATACTCCTACTATCGGCCCATCAAAGCCCAACATCCTACTTGGTACGCATAGAAAAGAAAATGCGGTTGAGCTTAAAAAGCCGATAAACAAATATAATAAAACAAAAGCTAAACATAATCAAAATACAAAAACGAAACAAGGAGACTGATAACACAGTCATAATGAATGATCACAATGAGTCAATGAGGAACCCCAAGAACACAATATTAACAGATAACCAGAAGAACAGAAATCAAAGGAGACCAAAGCAAAGCAGCGCATCAGCGAACATAAATAAGCACACATAAATAACCAAACATACATATACCGGACATAAACGAATAAGATTTGATAAACAATATCATAAACAAAACAAGTAACCAAACAATGTACAAGCATATCAGTCAGCGTATCAACTAAACATAAATATGACAACACAAATAAATCGGATAATCAGAATATGTATAAGCTAAGTTGAATTCTAAGCGGTAAAGCAAGCCAGATCGAATGTAAGCATGGCAATCACACAAGTCATATAATCAACAGTTAATAACGAACAATTATCATAACCGGTGGAAATACTAACGGTATAAGCATGATAGTCGCATGTATACGGTAGGAACGAGCGAACATCATAATTGAATGAATTAAGCGAACAAGAATATAGCATAACAGCGAAACAAGACAACTAAATAGATAACATAAGTTGAATCAAATTCCATCATTACGGTAACATGAGCGAGCGTAAGCATGTCAAATCAACAAGTCGTAAACCTCAATTAATACGCCAAACCAATATCATAAGCAACGGAAAAATACCAACCAGAAGTACAGGAATGGTAGTCACAAATAACAAATAGGAAAAACTAAATGATAATCATAGCCCACGGAAATAACTGAACGAAAGTATAACACGGTAAACGTATGAGTTAAATAATTACATACTAGCATGGCAAACGGGTGAATCAATTAGTCACATAATAGCATGGTAAACAACTAGTCACATATTACTCATATAATAGCGGGGTAAATGGATGAAGTGGTAATCGAGTATAATCTTGGTAGTCAACCAAAGTGGAATGAGAGTATGACAAATCAAATGGACTGGAGTATAGTATGGTAGTCATATGAATCACATAAGGATACTGAATGAATGAGTAATCAACGGAAAACTAAAAATGAGAAATACAGAATATGGTGCAGAAGGTACAATATAGGTGTATCAAAAGTGTAAAGGTTGTCAGAAATCTACCACGAGCCCAGAAACATATCTTATCATAAACATCATAATCATGGTCTTCATAAATAATATAAGTAACATAATGGAGTAGCTAGCTCCCAGTCGTGAAAGGCGTGTATTACACAACACGGTCACGAAACATATCATATAACATAACAAATCGGATCTAGGATGCATCCATAAGCCCTGAGAAATCATAATGGCGGAAACATAATACTTGAGCTCATAATACATAATGAAAGGACACGGTGGGTCGTCACTCGCCCACCGTGGAGTCATGCTATTGGTGCCTCAATTACATGGTCATGGAACCCCATGACTAGTGAAAGCTCGGGTAGCAAGCGAAGGGTCAAGCAGAATATCATAGAAATGATACAAAACATATAAGTCATCAAAAATATCATAACATAGGTTCATATCGGAGGTGCATAGCAAAGGCTCATGTCAAAGGCTTAAGTCATAATGTCATAAACAAAAAGGCTCATAACAAAGGCATAAAAATCAAAAGCTAAGCAATCAAAAGGTGTGAAAGGATCATGAGAAACCTTATAAGAAAGTTCAGAATATATGTACCTTATTCAAACGACAAAGCATATAAAGATAGGATCACACAGAAATAGGAATCACTTCTTCGGGAAATATACAGAAAGCGGATAATAATACTATTATTAGCTTTTAATGTAAGTGGATTACTTTTAAGGTTGCCTTTAATACATAATGGAGCTTCTTACTATTTTTAGTGACTTTTTGTTTTTAGTAATCTTCACACATTTAGTTATAATTACCATTATATAACATGATTTAGGTTTTTACATAATTATATAACATAATTTAGGGTTTATTAGATTATTAATCAAAGTATGAGGTTTATGTTTTAAGTATCTCAAAGTATAGGGTTTATAATGCAATTAAAGTAAAGGTTTCATTTTACTATTAAAATTCTTATATGTCAAATAAGAAAAAAAAAAGAAAAAGAACTACGCTTCATATTACTATCTTTTAAGGACATGATCGACTTATATTCAAGCTTGCCCGCGGTTCTTAATGTTGATATCTACGACCAAGTAAACACGCCAAATGACTAACTCCCGACTCATCTTCCCGACACACTTTTAAAAATACAAAAAAACTTAAACAATCGTCCCGCGATCACCCTTAATCATAACCCCTCGCAAGACCATATATCTTCAGGACATGATCGACCTATACTCAAGCTTGCTCGCGAGTCCTAAAGTTAACATTTACGACTAAGTAAACGTGCCAAATGACTAACCCTCGACTCATTTTCCCCGACCCCTTTTAAAACATTAAACGACTCACCCATTTGCCCATGATTGCCTTAAAGTTACCCCACAAGATTCCATATGCTTTTAGACCCATATTCATGCTCGCTCGCGCCTCAAACGACTAACATCTAAGATTTAAAAATCATGCCTTATGACTAACTCGACTCGAATCTCGACACACTTTCAAAACTCAAACGTCCCAACCATTTTCCCGATCACCTCAAAGTTACCCCACAAGACTACCAATCTTTCTTTTTGTTTACAATACTCCACAACATACCTAAAAGTTCCATGCACAATTTATAATGAAACAAGGCACTTGAAGGCACACATGAACTCAGACATGACCAAATTTAAACCAAGAACCCTCGCGAGGCCAAAACAAGACACAATATCCACATAAAATTATAGAACTTCTTATTAACATAAGACCTGTTGGTTTGTGGGAGTTGAAAACATGCATAAACACTAAGAGTGTGTGAGCCTATGGGGCACACACGATAAGCACTGATGTGCGTGTCGAGCGTATATAAATACTTGAATAAATACCGAGATACATACTTGAAACTTGACCCGATTTGCGTGACCCATGGACAGCTTGTTTAATTGAACTTGGGTTGGAATGAATGGACTAGCCTTGGGCCTTGATGTCTTTCACTGATCGGACAAGTGGGGCAAAGGGTTTAGCTTGGGCTTTTGCTTATCGAACAATCTAAGACCCAAGACAAAGGGGGAGTTTGTTTTGACTATATAAACACACCCTCACCCTTGAAAACTTACGATTATATATACCCTAATAATATCCTCAATCGATCAAAGGTTTCTGAATAATCCCTAAGTCGACTAACCTCTAGTCGTTTTGGGATTGTCTTGGTTTTCTAGTTCCTAAGCTTGTTTTGACTTAAGTGTTTTAGGTGTTGGACCGAAGGGAAGGTTTTCTTGTTCCAAGTTCCTGGTAGAACTCGTTTGGCAGCAAGGTGAAGTTTTTGGCTTTGTTTCTGGTCGTGGCACACTTCTCGGACAAAATAAAAGGGTGATATCGGATAAGCCTATCTGATATCGGGTAAAGAAGTGACATAAGCTTCTTGTTGATTTTTGTGATCTCGGACAGAAAAGCAAGAGGGTTCTTAGAGGTTTCCTTGTTTGTGTAATATTCAAGTAGTATCAAAGGTTGATTGGGTTTTATACGTTCTCGACTAGCTCATTATCAAACGTGTACGGTTTTTGTGTTGTGTGTGATACTCGTAGAGGTATCTACTTTAGATACTTTGGGTTTCATATTGGTTTTATTATCCATTCACTTGCGTGCATTTATTGCCAAAGGTTAGTTTCCTATTTTACCTTTTATTCAATTATTTTTTATTAATACGTGTTAACTTAATTGCGATAACTAGATCCATATCCGCTGCGTACTCGTATGCGTTAGTTTGTTAACGTAGTTCTAAAATCCCAACAGTGGCATCATGAGCCATCTCATTTTTGCGATTATGGGTTACACGTTTCTTTTAATAAACATGTTTAAAAGGCTGCTTGAAACTAATTTAGTTATTCGTTTTATTTTTGTTTTGACAACTATATGCAATACTTGTCAATTATTAATAAAAAATTACAAGTCACACACAAAACTTATCACGAAATGTGTCAAACGCTTTCGGAGAGAGAATAGATTTAACATGCATGATAGTACCCATGGCGGAAGGAAAAGTATTGAAATCTAACACAGGAACTAAGGAATCTCTAGGAAAAAATACAACACAAGAAGAACAAATTAAAAGCTTGAAGGAATTCCAACAATGGCGAAAAATAGTGGAAAGGGCAAAGTGGAATAGTAAAACCAACTCGGTATTTATACCAACGGTATATTTAATTCAAGTTAATCCAAGGCTGCGTGTCGGCGACGGTTGGGTTGGACTAGGATTAAAGGTAAAAGATGAGGATGCCGTAAGATAAGTAGGCCACTCGGTCAAATTAGTCGAAGATGAAAAGCCCGAAGCGTCCGTCTCGCTTCACCTACCTAATAAGGAAGAGTCGCGGAAGCAAAAGGCGTTTGGTATAGCTGAGCGGAACCATTTTGATACCTTAGTTTAGCAACATTCACTTTGCCTTGGCGATACATCGCACACAATGAGCGAACTAGGCGGGTGGACTTGATGACGTATAAGCGCATACAGCAGGCCTACTTGGCCTGGTTCGGTGCTATACACACTGGGCCGGGCCCGACAAGATAAAACAACCACGAGCACCGGATCGCCACTAAGCCCAATGGAAAATTGGTTACAGTCCGGACACAAGACGCATGCAGAACACCCAGCGGATCAGACACATGAACGTGGAAGGTCATATGTGTCCACAACTACGATTACTGCGGAACCTTGCTCGACAAGGGTCCCACTCCGGCCACTAACAATTATAAACTAAATACTAAGAAACCCTAGCATTGGACTTGCCTATAAAAGGAGTTCTTTAATACTCTTACAAGGTATGACTTTCTCACACATACCAATATACATACTTCAATATTCTCTGACAAACATGATTACTTACCCTCACGCCAGAGCTTAATTGTGGGGTCTCTACGATAAGGCTAACGGTTTGCTTTCATTTGTGCAGGAAATCATTTCATTACTTGGCTTAATACAGACTAATCTGTTAATAACTTATTGGCCCGGCCCAATAAACCATCTCAATACACATCTAAACCCGTCACACTTTTTATACTAACAATACCCAAACAATTTTGAAAGCTAAAAGTTCCTCAACAAGTAAACACCGTATCTTTCCTCGCGTAATTGATTTTATTTCAATAGGTAAGTCATAACCTTGACACCAATTCAACAGGTCTAAGCCTAAACATTAAGCGTAGCGTTCTGATTTGTTATTTAAAAGATCTGATAGCTTAAACAAGTAACCTTCGTCCCTAAATAAATGTCCACTTTAACTTTTGCGGTCTTTCTTGTTCAATTTTGACCTTAAAATTTTTGTTTGTGTTATATAGGCAGTCTTAGTACATAATAGTAAGGATTTATAAATATGAGATAGTTTTAGTGATAAAAAAGTTTTGTGTTATAGGCGAAATATAATAAAAGTTTGAGAATTTGAGAATTAAACATAATGTTTTAAAACCGGTTCGACCGGGTGCTTTAACAAATCTGGTCGAAAAACGGTTCAATTTAAACCAAGTTAACCCGACGGGTTGGGTCGAAAAGGTCAAATTAAACCGGGTCAACCCGTCGGGTTTAAAATGTTCCGGTCAACCGGTTTCGATGTGTATTAATAGTTTGTTTTGAAACATATGTATATTAATAGTTGAAATTGCTCATAATTAATTGTTTCAACATTTTATTTTTTAATTTTTCAACATTTCACTTTATTAACTTTTTACTTTTCACTTTGACCATTTTTGTTTTATGGATAGTATAAATAATATTGGGATTATTTATCCGAAGGCAGCTAAACTATTAAATATTTTACTTTTAGGCCACCCATCTTTTAAAACTCACTTATGGGCCACTCAAATATGTGTTTGTTTTCCTTTATACCAGCCTTGTTCAAATTCTTGTCGAATATTAATGCAATTATAAAGAATAAAGTTAAATTTAACATATCAACACAATAAAATTAACAATTTAAACGTAAAACATTAGTTAAATTATCTGAATTCACTTTCAACTAACTAAAGTTGTATTTAAATAATGCTAAAACTGATATTCTACATTTAAATACTAGTTTCGTTGTATTAATATGTTATATTTAACTTTATTCTTGTTGGTTTAAAGATTTTCGAGATTAAATTATCCAAAATTGGTATAAACGAAATCAATATAAGTTAGTTTTGATAAATGAGTGGCCTAAAAGTGAAAAGTTTAATAGTTGGGTGGCCTCTCAGTACATAATCTCTAATGCAAAATATATGAATGGATTATGTTTTAAATGTATTTTTAATGGTATATTTTCATCAAGTATTATATACCACAAACAAAAATATTTAAATTTAAAGTTGAACCGACTGCAAAAAGTCAAAATGAATATTTATTCAGGGATGGAGAGAGTATCATGTTAAAACTAGCTTAACTTAGGATATTTTTGAAGAGCAAAGATCAAATGAGAAGTAAAATTAAAATGAGAATGGTAAGAAGAAACGATAGTCGAACATTTCGGATGCACCTAAAAATAGATGCATCTCTCTTAAATTCTCATCCTCATTTAAAATGTGTGGCTCAAATTTCTTTTCATTCTTCTTATTTCAATTTCTCTTCTCATGGGATATCTACCCTATTTTTGAATCCTTAGGATGTGTAATTCATTGATGCACACAAACTTTATATCTTCAAATGAACCTCACAAATACATTCAGCCATGACTATTGACTTATATTGCCACCCACATAAATCATCACCTTTCGAAGATTATAAATTATTATCGGGTTGCTATTGTTGTATGGGTTTGTCTAACATGTGCCCTAAAGGGGGAGGGAGTGGGATCGGGTAGGGGGATCGGGTAGTGTTACCCGATCGGCAACACCATTCCCACCTAATCGGGTAGCACGCGGGTTGAACAAAATCGGTTTCATAGCCCGAGCGGTGAGAGGGGAAGGATTTCAATTTTTTGATCGTTGGACTAGCCCAACGGCTAGTTGTGGACTTAAAAAAAATAATAAAAATAATAAAATAAAATAAATAAAATTCCCTTTAAAACCAAATAATAAACACTCATTTTTTTCAAAAAAAAACACACATTAATCTCTCCAAAAAAAAAATTACCCCCACCTTTCAATTTCTCATAAAATCCCAACCCTTTTATCATCAAAATGTCTTCCGATTCTTCCGAATTCGAATACGTTATTCCGTCTTCGTCCGACGAGCTATCCACGGGTAGCTCGTTGCAACTTATGCTTCATGCGGCTCAGTATCTTGAAGACACGGCAAGCTCTAGCCGTACTAGCGTAAATCGTCATCGGGAAATAGGTCTTCAAACTTTAGAGAATGATTGGTTCGTTGAAACACCAAAGTACAACGAAGATTGCTTAAAAAAAATCGAATGGAGAAAAGCATGTTTTTGCAAATAGTGGGCGACATTGAAGCGAGATACCCATATTTTCAAGAAGGCTATGTGTGAGCTAAAAAAGTTTCACGGTGAAACAAAAATCACATC